>OY811982.1:7874543-8304543 GCA_963681505.1 Eunapius fragilis | reverse complement strand
AGTGCTCATGGCAACACCAGACATATGTAACCAGATGTTTATAAATAGGTTCAAGTTATGTTCATCATCTCTCGGTTTAACTCCCTAACAGCGGGGCTACCCAGGCCACGAAGGTCCAGACTTGTACTTCTAGTGTTTGTTTACGTAGATGTATAAAACTTGGTTTAATGTTTTGGTGAATGGGAACAAAAGCAAGGTGCTTAATCAGCTACTAATTCACACCTACAGCCTGGGGAAATACCCTGGGAAAACCTCACTTCCATTCAAATTCTACTAGCTCAGGAGCCACCCTCCAGTTCATCCTGGGAGGAACCACTCTCGAGAGAGAGCCACTCTCAAGGGAGCCACTCTCCTATGGAGCAGACAGAGACACTCAAGAGCCCAGAGAGTACTTCATGATCTCCAATCGGATATACCACTGACAACACCTAGGGTTGGCCAGCCCCTTGCCATTGGTGGGCCAGGCAATGCCTTGGGTTGGCCAGCCCATGCAATGGGATGGGCCGATAACATTAATGGTGCCAACCCAGAAACTTTGTATTGTACATGTATGTCACATGATTTATAATTGCTATTATAATGAATCAGTGTTCAAGTAGCACCTGAATGACATTCTATTCAGAATGAGGGTAAAAGAGACTGGACTGGAACATGGTATGGGGCAGTAGGTCTCCAAGTGTTACGTTAAGTTTGTAAGCAAGCTGACAGTATAAGTATATTTTTACAGGGACTTGGACACACATGTAACAATACCGCTGGCATTGAATGTTGTTGGAAGGAATACCTGCTGTACACACACTACACAGCTGCAGCTAGCAAAAGACGATTCCGCAAATGGGGCATGAGAAGTGCTCCAATACCACCTCCCTCACTTCTCAAACAACACTATAAATTTCCTATCAGCTGATTATGAAATACAATCTAACATTGCACATTTCAGCATGAAGTTTTAAGCCCTTTGACAGATGGTGATCATAAATGATGCAGATATCAAACTTGGAAACAATACCTGCAACACACACACAAACACACACATGCACACACAGTACTAGTGACACACACACACATGCATACATACACACACAACCTCACACACTCACACACACAATGAGAAGTGCAGAGTAAATCCCAAGGCATACAGCAGTGAGGTTGAGTCATTGGTGTTGTCAGTGGTATATCCAATTGGAGATCATGGGGTACTCTGTGGGCTCGTGAATGTAATGCTTCTCTGTTTGCTCAGAGGAGAGTGGCTGCCTTGAGTGTGGCTCCATTGAGAGTGGTTCCCTTGAGAGTGGCTCCCTTGAGAGTGGTTCCCTTGAGAGTGGTTCCTCCCCGGATTAATTGAAGGGTGGCTCCTGAGCTAGTAGAAGTGAGGTTTACCCAGGGGATGTTCCCAGCCTGTAGGTGTGAGTTATTAAGCACCTTGCCAATTCACCAAAACATTAAACCAAGTTTTATACATCTATGTAAACAAACACTAAAAGTACAAGTTCGAACCTTTGTGGCCTGGGTAGCCCCGCTGTTAGGGAGTTAAATCAAGAGATGATGAACAGAACTTGAAACTATTTAACATAAAACTGCCTCAGTCATCCTGTTTCTCTTTTGCATTTACATTTGTATTTCTATTGGAGCCTTTGCTTTTTCTAAATCATCTTGTGCACTTTTATCATGCACACACATACACACACCAAGCAAGTGTGTTGTGTGTGCGTATGTATTACTTCTGGTGTGTGAGAGTAGGTATGTGAGTGTGTGTGTGTACATGTGCTTAAAAGTACATGTTGGGTCCTTTGTGACTTGGGTAGCCACGCTGTTAGGGAGTTAAGTCTAGAGATGATGAAAAGGTCTAGAGCCAATTATTGAACATCTGGTTACTAAATTGTCAGGTGTTGCCATGTGCACTTAATACACAAACACATACAATACACACACATACACACACACACACTCATGCCATGACCCTATAGCAGGGCTGGCATGCCAAACATGAACCTGTTCAATGTCACCAATTTTACACTTGTTGCTAAGGTACATGCACAGAGGCATCGCTATAAGCTGCCTCAGAAATCTAAATTCCATTTACTCCATCTCGTTTATACATTTGTATGTATGTATGAATGTGCTTTGTACGTGTTGTGTGTGTAAGTGCATGAGTGTGTGTGTAAGTGCATGAGTGTGTGTGTATGTGCATGAGTGTGTGTGTATGTGTGTGTGTGTGTTGCTAGAACTCATGGGTACATGGCAGTTGGATGTGAATACTATTACACTCAATCCAATACAAACTTTACAGAGGCCCAGTCTAACCACTATCAGTGGTGACAGGGTAGCAATGATATTCACTGCCAGACATACAAGGCTTCCAACCCAAGCCCTTTTCTAGAATACAAGTTTCAATCACACCATACAGGCTCTCTCTCTCTCTCTCTCACACACACACACACACAAACACACACACACACTCACTCACATGTACACACACAACACATACAAAACACACATAGACACGCACACACACAAGCACATACACAATGACATCTGGAAATCCATTAGCTACGTGTAAGGAGGTGAAGCAGAGGCCAGTCTATAGCTGATGCCTCTGTCCATAGAACTCAGCAACAAGTGGAAACACTCACCCCAGACCATAATAATTGGTGTCATAAAACAGGCATATTTTCGATCTTTGTGGCCCATGCTGTGTATAGCGTTAGGGGTTTGGATAGGTGGTGGAGAGGTTTAGATCCATGAGCCTTACCAAAGCTTCCAGCAATACACTGAGGTGAGCTTAAGTCACTGAGCCTATTTTTGTTAGCAGGCTTATCATGATGGTGGGGGTATGGCATGGGATGGAGCCCACACGGACATGGATGGGTCAAGGTGAAAGGCAATTAATGGAATCACAGAAAGCTAGCTCAGAAACTATCTCTCCATAGCATCGGAGATACTTCTTAACCTGGATACATGTCTTGTATATTAAAAACCTTAACGACTACGGGCGATGGTGCATGGTTGTGCATCTACCCAGCTGCTGGTACTACTTAACCTGACAAGTTAGTACTTAGAATCATGGGACATGAGCATCTAGTGTAGGTGATGGGACATGAGAATCTAGCGGAAGCCATGGGTACATCAGTGGAAGCCAAACAGGAGCAGCAGAAAAAAAAATCAAAAAGGTGAATTAAGGAACAACAGGCTCTAATGGTGGAGGTACAAGTGTGAGTGTACCAAGCAGAATGGAGAGTGGGTGGTTTGCACTTGTGTATGTGTGTGTGTGTTTGTTTGTTTGTTTATTTGTTTGTTTGTTTGTGTGTGTGTGTGTGTGTGTGTGTGTGTGTGTGTGTGTGTGTGTGTGTTTGTGCATGCATGTCTGTGTGCATTCTTGTAGTGCAGGCTCACATCTAGTAAGTGTGCTCATAGCAACAAGAGACAACAGGGAAATTAGATAATAATTTTACAAAGCAGAGGCCAGTTCTGTGTATGTGTGTGTGTGATGGACGACTGCCAAAGCCATTTTTATGTGTACATATTTGTGATTGAAGCAAGAATCCTGTGTGTGTACATGAATGTGCGTGCATGTGTATGTGGGTTTGTGTCCATGTGTGTGTGTGTGTGTGTGTGTGTGTGTGTGTGTGTGTGTGTGTGTGTGTGTGTGTGTGTGTGTGTGTGTGTGTGTGTGTGTGTGTGTGTGCATGTGCATGTATATGTTTAAAAGTGCAAAAGGCAACAAGAAGACCTGTTGGTACTTGCCAGAGCAAGGAAACACAAATTTACACAAACAATAAACATGTGACTGCAGTTGCAAGTGTATGCTAGTGCTTGTGTGTGGTGTGTATGTGTGTGCATGCATAAACGTGCACATTGATACACAAGACAATTTAGAAAAAGGTACAGCTCGAATAGAAATACAAAAGAGAAGCATGTGATGAATAAGATGACAGCTAAAAACAATTTAATGTTTTGTATGTGGGTCGACAATTAGGAAATAAAATAAATTGCAATAGCAAAGCATTGATGTTGATGCGTGAATGACTGACTGCCCATGGTGTGTGTGTACATGTGTGTGTGTGTGTGCGTGTGTGCGTGTGCGTGTGTGCGTGTGTGTGTGTGTGTGTGAGTGTGCATGTGTGTGTATAAGTGCACATGGCAACACTAAATTCCCAGCTAAATTCTAACCTGGAGTATCTTCAGGGAAAACCTCACTTTCATTCTACCCTGAGCCTAAATGTCTGGGAAAGCCTCACCTCCTATTAACCCTCCATTTAACTCATTCCCTCACTTTTGGTCATACTCCATCTAACACACTGTCCCCAAAATATTGACACCTGGTATGGTTGCAGGTCACACATGTATGTATAAAGGATGGTAGAGGTGGGCTGCAATCACTCCAGCTAAATGCCTGCTGCGTTGCTTACCATGGCTGTACTTATAAATGTATTGCTACAGGTGTTATTGTTTATACATCAATGGTAGGTAGCACCCTTTTGGCTTCTACCCTAGCCTATCCACCTTACCTTGACCAGCGTCAAGGTGTGGGCTGACCAAATGGTAACCTTGGTTCCAGTCACACTCATGGCAGGAGGACAGTGAACTCTCAGTCGCCTGATCCCTTTTGGGCAAACAATCAACTATGCCATGCACACCACCAATTGGAAACTAAGCATGAGGGAGCATTCTGACAGAATTAAATTACACCAATTGCTCTGATCTGAGGTTGTGTATGAATATGAGAGTGTGCATGTGTGTGTGCATGTGTGTGTGTGTGTGTGTGTGTGTGTGTGTGTGGATTATATTTTATATGGATATTATTTTGTAGAACCAAATATAATTGGTTCACCAATGAAGATAAATTAAACAAGAAAGAGGTTTTAGTAGGCCAATGAGAGTACTACATGTTGGTAAATATATGTAGTTACTAGTGGGTGCATGCATGTTTGATATATCTGTGCGTGTGCAAAAGTCAAAAAGGAAGGGTGCGTTTCAGATTAAGCTAGCCCCAGACACTGTGCATTTTCATGCTCTGCAGCGTTGTGCACGCATACAGTGAAGCAGTTTTACCGAGCCAACTGAACACGCTCGATTTCTACGTGCATGCGCTACAGAGTACGTACCGTGTTGCGCAGGCTGATGGCAGCTGAATCCACGTATTACGAATCTTTAGCTTCTGCTCGCTATGTTGAAGGGGAACAGAACCAGACGTTTGCAAGAAGCGAAAACGCCGTACTTGTTGTATAGTGCATGGATGGGCGGAGACATAGTTATTTAACAGGAAGTAATTGCATATTCATGCACGATGTCAGTCGTAATAGGTAAATGGCGCGAAACGACCGGGAAATATGCAATTACTTTGCACAGTTGTATCCCCGTAACGGATAAAGAAAAAATTAACGAACAGAACAAATCAATAGATACAGGATCCCTCTACGTGCAAACCAAACTAGGAGTGAATTGAATCTTCCTGCCGAAAGATATGGCGGGTTTGAACCCCAAGGGATATCGGACGTTGTAACACTGCAACGAAGCTAATGCAAGTGCCCATAATCTATCTTACCAGAGGGAAATGGTGCAGTATGAAGTGTTGAAAATAGGAAGTCTATAGCGTTTACCGTTCCGAAGATATAGCGATTCAGACGTGAGTCATTTTTATAACTTTATAAAATATAGCGAAGGGCCATTTTCTCGTGAACTGACCCATATATATATATATATGGGGCAGTTCACGCGAAAATTGCCTATCGCGTATATATATATAAAGTTATAAAAATGATTCACTTCGAAATCGCTACATCTCCCGTACCGTAAATGCTATTGACTTCCTATTTTCAACACTTCATACTACATCATTTCCCTCTGGTAAAATCGATTATGGGCTCTTGCATTAACTTCGTGCCAGTGTTACAACGTCCGATACCCCTTGGGGTTCAAACCCGCCATATCTTTCGGCAGGAAAATTCAATTCACTCCTAGTTTGGTTTGTACGTAGAGGGATCCTGTACCTATTGATTTTTTCTGTTCGTTAATTTTTTCTTTATCCGTTGCGGGGATACAACAGTGCAAAGTAATTGCATATTTCCCGGTCGTTTCGCGCCATTTATCTATCGAGGACATGAATATGCAATTACTTCCTGTTCAATAACTATGCCTCCGCCCATCTATACAATATACAACAAGTACGCGGCGTTTTCGCTTCTTGCAAACGTCTGGTTCTGTTCCCCTTCTTGGCTTCTTCAACATAGTGAGCAGAAGCTAAAGATTCGTAATACGTGGGTTCAGCTGCCATCAGCCTGCGCAACACGGTACGTACTCTGTAGCGCATGCACGTAGAAATCGAGCGTGTTGGCTCGGTCAAACTGCTTCATTTATGCGTGCACAACGCTGCAGAGCATGAAAGTGCACGGTGCCTAGGGCTAGCTTAATCTGAAACGCACCCTTCCTTTTTGACTTCTGCACACGCACAGATATATATATATATGAAACATGCACCCCCTTGTAGCTACATGTATTTACCAACATGTAGTACTCTCATTGGCCTACTAAAACCTCTTTTATCTTCATTGGTGTACCAATTATATTTGGTTCTACAAAATAATATCCATATACAAAATAAAATCCATAAGTCACACACTCACACACACACACACACACACACACACACACACACACACACACACACACACTCTCACATTCATACACAACCTCAGATCACAGCAATTGGTGTCATTTAATTCTGTCAGAATGCTCCCTCTTGCATAGTTTCCAATTGGTGGTGTGCTTGGCATAGTTGATTGTTTGCCCAAAAGGGGTCAGGCGACAGTGGGTGTGCTGTCCCCCTACCCTGAGTGTGACTGGAACCAAAGTTACCATTTGGTCAGCCCACACCTTGACACTGGTCAGGGTAAGGTGGTTAGGCCAGGGTAGATACCAAAAGGATGCTACCTGCCATTGATGTATAAACAATAACACCTGTAGCAATACATTTATAAGTACAGCCATGGTAAGCAACGCAGCTGGCATTTAGCTGGAGTGATTGCAGCCCACCCCTACCATCCTTTGTATATACATGTGTGACCTGCAACCATACCAGGTGTCAATATTTTGGGGACAGTGTGTTAGATGGGGTATGAGGGAATTAGTTAAATGAGGCAAGGCTTTCCCAGACATTTAGGCTCAGGGTAGAATGAAAGTGAGGTTTTCAATATACAAGACATGTATCCAGGCTAAGAAGAATCTCCGATGCTATGGAGAGATAGTTTCTGAGCTGGCTTTCTGTGATTCCATTAATTGCCCTTCATCTTGACCCATCCATGTCTGTGTGGACTCATCTCATGCCATAGGGGTTGACTACCCCCACAGGGGCGGATGCAGGGTTTTGGGGTGGGGGGGGGGGGGGGGGGTGTGAAGTGATTTTAATAACGCGGTTTTACCCCCCCCCTCCCCCCAAAGAAGTCGTGAATTTAATAGCACAGTTTTGCGGGATACCCTACTCCACCCCCCACCCCCCCTCCCCTCCCCTATCGTTACACGTATAGCACACGTAAGAAGCCGTGAATTTTTAATAACATAGGTTTTGCGGGGGGGGGGGGGGGGGGGGGGGGGGGGGGGGGGGATATACCCAACTCACCCCCCCCCCCCCCCCCCCCCCCCCCCCCCCCCCTAAATCCGCCCCTGCCCCACCATTATGATAAGCCTGCTAACCACATTAGGCTCAGTGATTTCCATCACTTAAGCTCACCTCAGTGTATTGCTAGAACCTTTGGTAAGGCTCATGGCTCTAGGCCTGTCCACCACCTATCCAAACCCCTAACACTATACACAGCATGGCTGCCCAGGCCACAAAGATCAAAAATATGCCTGTTGTATGAGACCAATTATTATGATCTGGTGTGAGTGTTTCCACTTGTTGCTGAGTTCTATGGACAGAGGCATCAGCTATAGACTGGCCTTGATCTGCTTCACCTCCTTACACGTAGCTAATGGAATTTCCAGATGTCATTTAGAGATTGATTGTGTATGTGCTTGTGTGTGTACATGTGTGTGTGTGTGTGTGTGTGTGTGTGTGTGTGTGTGTGTGTGTGAGCCTGTGTGGTGTGATTGATACATGAACTCTGGAAAAGGGCTTACATAACATGTATGGGTTGGAAGCCTTGCATGTCTGGCAGTGAATATCATTGCTAACCTATCACTACTGATAATGGCTGGACTGGGCCTCTGTAAAGTTTGTATTGGATTGAGTGGTAATAGTATTCACACCATTACCATGAGTTCTACCAATGCACACACACACACACACACACACACACACACACACACACACTCATGCACATACACACACAACACGTACAAAGCACATACATACATACATACAATTGTATAAAAGATGGAGTTAATGGAATTTAGAGGCAGCTTATAGCTGATGCCTCTGTACCTTAGCAACAAGTGGAAAATTGGTGTCATTGAACAGGTTCATGTTTGGCATGCCAGCCCTGCTGTAGGGTCATGGCATGAGTGTGTGTGTGTGTGTGTGTACGTGTGTATGTGTGTGTATGTGCGTGTGGGTGTGTGTATGTGTGTGTGTGTTTGTGTATTAAGTGCACATGGCAACACCAGACATATGTAACCAGATGTTTAAAAAAATAGGTTCAAGTTCTGTTCATCATCTCTAGATTGAACTCCCTAACAGCGGGGCTACCCAGGCCACAAAGGTCCAAACTTGTACTTTTAGTGTTTGTTTATGTAGATGTATAAAACTTGGTTTAATGTTTAGGTGAATGGCAAGGTGCTTTATCTGTGTTGAGGTGTCTCTGTGTATACCCTGTCACTGCATGCATGTACACTGTGTTGAGGTGTTTCTGTGTATACCCTGTCACTATGTACACTGTGTTGAGGTGTCTCTGTATACCCTGTCACTATGCACACTGTGTTCAGGTGTCTCTGTGTATACCCTGTCACTATGTACACTGTGTTCAGGTGTCTCTGTGTATACCCTGTCACTATGTACACTGTGTTGAGGTGTCTGTATACCCTGTCACTATGTACACAGAGACACCTGAACACAGTGTACATAGTGACAGGGTATACAGAGACACCTGAACACAGTGTACATAGTGACAGGGTATACACAGAGACACCTCAACACAGTGTACATGCATGCAGTGACAGGGTATACACAGAGACACCTCAACACAGATAAAGCACCTTGCCATTCACCTAAACATTAAACCAAGTTTTATACATCTACATAAACAAACACTAAAAGTACAAGTTTGGACCTTTGTGGCCTGGGTAGCCCCGCTGTTAGGGAGTTCAATCGAGAGATGATGAACCTATTTTTTAAACATCTGGTTACATATGTCTGGTGTTGCCATGTGCACTTAATACACAAACACACACACACACACACACACACACACACACACACATACACACACACGCACATACACACACATACACACATACACACACACATACACACACACACACACACACACACACACACACACACACACACACACTCATGCCATGACCCTACAGCAGGGCTGGCATGCCAAACATGAACCTGTTCAATGACACTAATTTTCCACTTGTTGCTGAGGTACAGAGGCATCAGCTATAAGCTGCCTCTAAATTCCATTTACTCCATCTTTTATACATTTGTATGTATGTATGTATGTGCTTTGTACGTGTTGTGTGTGTATGTGCATGAGTGTGTGTGTGTGTGTGTGTGTGCATTGGTAGAACTCATGGTAATGGTGTGAATACTATTACCACTCAATCCAATACAAACTTTACAGAGGCCCAGTCCAGCCACTATCAGTAGTGATAGGTTAGCAATGATATTCACTGCCAGACATGCAAGGCTTCCAACCCATACATGTCATGTAAGCCCTTTTCCAGAGTTCATGTATCAATCACACACACCACACACACACACACACACACACACACACACACACACACACACACACACACACACACACACACACACACACACACACACACACACACACACAAACATGTACACACACAAGTACATACACAATCAATCTCTAAATGACATCTGGAAATTCCATTAGCTACGTGTAAGGAGGTGAAGCAGATCAAGGCCAGTCTATAGCTGATGCCTCTGTCCATAGAACTCAGCAACAAGTGGAAACACTCACCCCAAATCATAATAATTGGTGTCATACAACAGGCATATTTTTGATCTTTGTGGCCTGGGCAGCCATGCTGTGTATAGTGTTATGGGTTTGGATAGGTGGTGGACAGGTCTAGAGCCATGCGCCTTACCAAAGGTTCTAGCAATACACTGAGGTGAGCTTCAGTGATGGAAATCACTGAGCCTAATGTGGTTAGCAGGCTTATCATAATGGTGGGGGTAGTCAACCCCTATGGCATGAGATGAGTCCACACAGACATGGATGGGTCAAGATGAAGGGCAATTAATGGAATCACAGAAAGCCAGCTCAGAAACTATCTCTCCGTAGCATCGGAGATTCTTCTTAGCCTGGATACATGTCTTGTATATTGAAAACCTCAACGGCTATGGGTGATGGTGCATGGTTGTGCACCTACCTAGCTGCTGGTGCTACTCAACCTGACAAGTTAGTACTTAGAATCATGGGACATGAGCATCTAGTGGAGGCCATGGGTACATCAGTGGAAGCCAAACAGGAGCAGAAGAAGAAAAAAAAAATCAAAATTGCATATGAGGTAAATTAAGGACCAACAGGCTCTAATGGTGGAGGTACAAGTGTGGGTGTACCAAGCAGAATGGAGAGTGGGTGGTTTGCACTTGTGTATGTGTGTGTGTTTGTTTGTTTGTGTGAGTGGGTGTGTTTGTGCATGCATGCCTGTGTGCATAAGTGTGCATTCTTGTAGTGCAGGCTCACATCTAGTAAGTGTGCTCATAGCAAACAAGAGACAACAGGGAAATTAGATAATAATTTTACAAAGCAGAGGCCAGTTCTGTGTATGTGTGTGTGTGTGTGCATGTGTGTGTGTGATGAATGACTGCCAAAGCCATTTAAATGTGTACATATGCACACGTTTGTGATTGAAGCATGACTCCTGTGTGTGTGTACGTGAACGTGCGTGCATGTGCATGTGGGTTTGTGTGCATGCGTGTGTGTGCATGTGCATGCATATGTTTAAAAGTGCAAAAGGCAACAAGAAGACCTGTTGGTAATTACCAGAGCAAGTAAACACAAATTTACATAAACAATAAACATGTGACTGCAGTTGCAAGTGTATGCTAGTGCTTGTGTGTGGTGTGTATGTGCGTGCATGCATAAACGTGCACATTGATACACAAGACAATTTAGACAAAGGTACGGCTCCAATAGAGAAACATGTGATGAATAGGATGACAGCTAAAAACAATGTTTGTATGTGGGAAAACCTCACTATCATTCTACCCTGAGCCTAAATGTCTGGGAAACTAATTCCCTCATACCCCATCTAACACACTGCCCCCAAAATATTGACACCTGGTATGGTTGCAGGTCACACATGTATATACAAAGGATGGTAGAGGTGGGCTGCAATCACTCCAGCTAAATGCCAGCTGCGTTGCTTACCATGGCTGTACTTATAAATGTATTGCTACAGGTGTTATTGTTTATACATCAATGGCAGGTAGCACCCTTTTGGTATCTACCCTGGCCTAACCACCTTACCCTGACCAGTGTCAAGGTGTGGGCTGACCAAATGGTAACTTTGGTTCCAGTCACACTCAGGGTAGGGGGACAGCACACCCACTGTCGCCTGACCCCTTTTGGGCAAACAATCAACTATGCCAAGCACACCACCAATTGGAAACTAAGCAAGAGGGAGCATTCTGACAGAATTAAATGACACCAATTGCTGTGATCTGAGGTTGTGTATGAATGTGATTGTGTGCATGTGTGTGTGTGTGTGTATGTGTGTGTGTGACTTATGGATTTTATTTTGTATATGGATATTATTTTGTAGAACCAAATATAATTGGTTCACCAATGAAGATAAAAGAAGTTTTAGTAGGCCAATGAGAGTACTACATGTTGGTAAATACATGTAGCTACAAGGGGGTGCATGTTTCATATATATATATCTGTGCGTGTGCAGAAGTCAAAAAGGAAGGGTGCGTTTCAGATTAAGCTAGCCCTAGGCACCGTGCACTTTCATGCTCTGCAGCGTTGTGCACGCATAAATGAAGCAGTTTGACCGAGCCAACACGCTCGATTTCTACGTGCATGCGCTACAGAGTACGTACCGTGTTGCGCAGGCTGATGGCAGCTGAACCCACGTATTAAGAATCTTTAGCTTCTGCTCACTATGTTGAAGAAGCCAAGAAGGGGAACAGAACCAGACGTTTGCAAGAAGCGAAAACGCCGCGTACTTGTATAGATGGGCGGAGGCATAGTTATTGAACAGGAAGTAATTGCATTTCATGTCCTCGATAGATAAATGGCGCGAAACGACCGGGAAATATGCAATTACTTTGCACAGTTGTATCCCCGCAACGGATAAAGAAAAAATTAACGAACAGGATAAATCAATAGGTACAGGATCCCTCTACGTACAAACCAAACTAGGAGTGAATTGAATTTTCCTGCCGAAAGATATGGCGGGTTTGAACCCCAAGGGGTATCGGACGTTGTAACACTGGCACGAAGCTAATGCAAGAGCCCATAATTGATTTTACCAGAGGGAAATGATGTAGTATGAAGGGTTGAAAATAGGAAGTCAATAGCGTTTACGGTTCGGGAGATGCAGCGATTTCAAAGTGAGTCATTTTTATAACTTTATATATATATACGCGATAGGCAATTTTCGCGTGAACTGTCCCATATATATATATGGGACAGTTCACGCGAAACTTATGGAACGCGGATGCTGCCAATAATCGGGCAAAATTTATTACGGTTAAATAAAAATTTCGTGTAAAAATATAAATAATAAATAAATATATATATATTATATCCACTTTACGGAGAGAATACGAAGGAATACGGTATGATCTTTCTATATTGTCAGCCTGCCAGGTCAACAACAACCGTAGACGCGAAGCGGCTAATTCAGGGGGCAACATCACGTCGGGACACAATTAACGCTGCCCCTATCTTCTTTTGCACACGAACACACGCCCCCACAACTCCTACGAAGCATCTCTTAACAACTCCAACTGGAGGTAAACCCCTCACCGAGGGGTACACACGTACGGATGGGGTGGGTGAAAATTTACCATCTAGGGGGTCTAGGAGAACTCTGTTGGGTACGTGTAGCTAAAACCAGGAGCAGGACTGGAGCAGGAATTGCTATCTGGACCCTCTACATGTACTTAGGATGCATATATGTGCAACGCATTTTGGATATATGCAAGACCCTCTAGAATGTGTGCACATGTACTTAAGATGTGGGCAAGGCCCTCTACATGTACCTAGGATGATGTACTAAGGATGTGGGCAAGACCCTCTACATGTACATAGGATGTGTGCAAGGCTCTTTATAAGTAGTTATGATGTGTGCAAGACACATCACATGTACTTAGGATGTCTGCAAGACCCAGTTGATAGTGAAATTTTTGTATGACTGATGTACTGAAACTGTACAGCCAGTCGTAGAGTCATCATATTTGATTGATGTGGATATCCAGTTGGTGTTTTCATGAAGTTGCAGCACACAACCTATACTTCGGCCTTTTGTGAACCACTCAGTATTTTAAGATTCATAAATGAAATTCTCATTCCAATGCCACAATTGATCCTAGTACAGCAATTGTTTGATGATTGTGATTGATGGCACACCCAGATGTTTTACACTGGTGTAGATATATTTGACTTTAAAAAAAAGCCAACAGGTTTGATTTGTTGGCTGTCAAGAAATAAAAGTAATCAACATAACTGACAAGTCTTTTTATTTTAATTTTGATAGTGTTGTCTTGTTAGTATTCATTCCTCTGTTCATTGGTATCAAGGTTTTTTTTTAAACCTCCAAATTCGATTCTTTCTTCTTTCTTTGGGAGGGGGGGGGGGGGGGAGGGAGGGGGGGCCATAGAGAGGTTAGAGATACTAATTTCATATTGAATCAAACAAAGCTTGTCAGGCTTTTCTTCAATCAAAGGGAAGGGGACAGGTGTAATACTGGTGTGTGAGGGGGTAGGTGTAATAGTAACACTGGTGTGTGAGGGGTAGGTGTAATAGTAATACTGGACAGGTGTGTGAGGGGTAGGTGTAATAGTAACACTGGTGTGTGAGGGGGTAGGTATAATAGTAACACTGGTATGTGAGGGGGTAGGTGTAATATTACCACTGGACAGGTGTGGGAGGGGTAGGTGTAATAATTATACTGTATGTGAGGGGGTAGGTGTAATAGTAACACTGATGTGTGAGGGGGTAAATGTAATAGTAACACTGGTGTGTGAGGGGGTAGGTGTAATAGTAATACTGGTGTGGTAGGGGTAGGTGTAATAGTGGTACTGGTGTGGAGAGGTATAAGCCATATCCACAATATTCTTATCCAGCGTCAGACTGCTTCATCATGTATGCTTAGTGTGGAGAGGTTAGAGAGGCATATTTGAGTCTAGAAAAATTTGTGGCAGCTATTCATATTTGTAATAACAATGAGTACACAGAACATGTGCAGGGATCAGCTGCAAGCAATAAATAATACATGCACACATACACATCACACATACACATGCACACAAACACATGCACTCACACAATTCCTGCTTCTGGTTTTAGCTACTCCCAAACTCTGTCTTCCAATATGGCCTGGTATGAAGACCAGAGCCAATTTCAGCGTTGCTACGAACTTTTGCCGAAATAACACCACAATTGACTGCTTTTGTCTACTGATAGTAGTACATCATATCGGAACCTACGAGACATATAGGAATCCTGCAGGATGATGATAGATAATTTTAATGTCTAATCTCCTTGAAGAAGGTTCACGTGTGAATGGCTGAACACAAGAAGTACTCTTGTAAGTCCTGGCCCCCCCCCCCTCCCCCCCCCCCCCCCCCAAGGAAATTGGTTATTAGAAGCTAGGAAATTATAATCAAGAGTCTCATAAATCAACATATTCAAACTTCTATGTGTACCAGTTGTGTACAACTTTACACCAAATGTGTTATTTTTAATAAACTACTGTATAGGTAACCTGAATGAAAAAGATTTTTGTATCATAATAAACAATATATACTCATACTCCTCCAGCATGTACTGCATGGCTATTGTTACTTAATGAAACTGTAACTCCACTGAAACTATGGCAGAAAAGACAATGATTTAAAAATCTCCTTCACTTTTAGTTTGATTTTGAAGTGTGCGGCATTGATTGGGATGGCCCTGCATCTCTTACTGATGAAGCTGAACAAGTGGTTTTGGATTATCTTTCTGCTGGGTATTCTTTCAAGTGGTCAGAAAGGTCCACTACATGGTTTGCCACCAATATCAGAAAATGAAATTGAAAATTCCTTCATCAGGCATTTCATGGTTGCTAATTAAAATGCATGTTCACATCACAGTGAGCTAACAGTGACCTGTGAAAATGTTAAACCATTTAACGTTTTGTCTCATTCAATTATATCCATGCATGTGAGTTCTTGTTCTCACATGTCTTTTCTGCCATAGTTTCAGTGGATTTACAGTTTGATTAGGTAACAATAACCATGCAGTACATCCTGCAGGAGTATGGGTATATATTGTTTCTTATGATACAAAAATCTTTTTCATTCAGGGCACCTATACAGTAGTTTATTAAAATTAACACATTTGGTGTACACAACTGATACACATACAAGTTTGAATATGTTGATTTATGAGGCTCTTGATTATAATTTCCTAACTTCTAATAACCAATTTCTTTGGGGGGGGGGGGGGGGGGGGGGCCAGGACTTACAATAGTACGTTTTGTGTCCAGCCATTCACACGTGAACCTTCTTCAAGGAGATTAGATATTAAAATTATCTACTCATCATCCTGCAGGATTCCTATATGTCTCGTAGGTTCCAATATGACGTACTACTATCAGTAGACAAAAGCATTCAATTTTGGCGTAGCAATGCCGAAATCGGCTCTGGTCTTCATACCAGGCCATATTGGAAGAGAAAGTTTGGGAGTAGTTAAACCAGAAGCAGGAATTGTAATGTATGTGGTGTATGTGTGATGTGTATGTGTGCATGTATTATTTATTGCTTGCAGCTGATCCCTGCACGTGTTCTGTGTACTCATTGTTATTACAAATATGAATAGCTTGTATTACTATTACACCTACCCAGTGTTGCTATTACACCTACCCCTCCCACGCCTGTCATTACCACTATTACACCTACCCCTCCCACACCAGTATCACTATTACACCTCCCCCTCACACACCAGTGTTGCTATTACACCTACCCCCTCACACACCAGTGTTACTATTATAACTACCACTTACACACCTGTATTATTATTACACCTACCCCTGTCCAGTATTACTATTACACCTAATTGTAAAGTGCCTGGCACACATCCTAAGTACATGTAGAGGGCTTTGCACACATCCTAAGTACATGTGGAGGGTCTTGCACACATCCTAAGTACATGTGGAGGGTCTTGCACACATCCTAAGTATATGTGAAGGGTCTTGCACACATCCTAAGTACATGTAGAGGGTCTTGCACACATCCTAAGTACATGTGGAGGGTCTTGCACACATCCTAAGTACATGTAGAGGGTCTTGCACACATCCTAAGTACATGTAGAGGTCTTGCACACATCCTAAGTACATGTGTAGGGTCTTGCACACATCCTAAGTACATGTAGAGGGTCTTGCACACATCCTAAGTACATGTAGAGGGTCTTGCACACATCCTAAGTACATGTGGAGGGTCTTGCACACATCCTAAGAACATGTGAAGGGTCTTGCAGACATCCTAAGTACATGTAGAGGGTCTTGCACACATCCTAAGTATATGTGAAGGGTCTTGCACACATCCTAGGTACATGTAGAGGGTCTTGCACACATCCTAAGTACATGTGGAGGGTTTTGCACACATCCTAAGTACATGTAGAGGTCTTGCACACATCCTAAGTACATGTGTAGGGTCTTGCACACATCCTAAGTACATGTAGAGGGTCTTGCACACATCCTAAGTACATGTAGAGGGTCTTGCACACATCCTAAGTACATGTGGAGGGTCTTGCACACATCCTAAGAACATGTGAAGGGTCTTGCAGACATCCTAAGTACATGTAGAGGGTCTTGCACACATCCTAAGAACATGTGAAGGGTCTTGCAGACATCCTAAGTACATGTAGAGGGTGTTGCCACATCCTTAGTACATCATCCTAGGTACATGTAGAGGGCCTTGCCCACATCTTAAGTACATGTGCACACATTCTAGAGGGTCTTGCATATATCCAGAATGCCATATGCATCCTAAGTACATGTAGAGAGTCCAGATAGCAATTCCTGCTCCTGCTCCTGGTTTTAGCTACACGTACCCAATTAACAGAGTTCTCCTAGACACCGTAGATGGTAAATTTTCACCACCCCCATCCGTATGTGTGCCCCTCGGTGAGGGGTTTACCTCCAGTTGGAGTTGTTAACAGATGCTTAGTAGGAGTTGTGGGGGCGTGTGTTTCGTGTAACAGAAGATAGGGGCAGCGTTAATTGTGTCGCGACGTGATGTTCCCCCCGAATTAGCCGCTTCGCGCCTACCGTTGTTGTTGACCTGGCAGGCTGACAATATAGAAAGATCTTACCGTATTCCTTCGTATTCTCTCCGTAAAGCGGATATTATATATATATTTTTATTTATTATTTATATTTTTACACGAAATTTTTATTTAACCGTGATAAATTTTCCTCGATTTTTGGCAGCATCCGCGTTCCATACGTCCGCGTTCCATATGGAACAGTGTCCAGCAAAATCACCCTTATGATACTTATGAACAGTATCGCTCTCATTGAAATGTATGGCTTATTATAAATTCAGTACCTAAAAACTTTATGATGGATAGTCCAATTTAGAATGCGTAAGGACCATTTGATAGAAGCTCTTTGGAGTTCACGGAAAATGAAATTGAATTGGTCATGTAGTATTTGAGTACATCACCTATTTATATCTTGTTTACGCCCATGTTTATGACCATGTACTTCAAGTAAATGATTATATTGTGTCCAGAATGTTGGATGAACTTTTAAAATCACTCCAGTATGGTGACACTCCATTACACCTTGCCCTAAGGGAAGGACATACAACTTGTGTGGAATATCTCCTTTCCACGCCTGGTATTGATGTGAACATCAAGCGTAGCGTAAGTGGTCTGTGTAAAATAAATAATGGAATGTTTTCAGTATCCTCATACGTGGGTGGTTTTCATCAGGTGCTGAACCAAGCCCAGTAGTTTAATGCGTGAGTGTATTATTTGGGGACCTGTTAATTGTATGTAGGAGATTATATCATCGTGTACATGTATGAATGGCCTTGCTTGTAATGGTACGACATACTGACTGAACTATTGTACTCAATCCAGGATTGTGATACTGCTTTACACCTTGCTGCAAGAGAAGGTTATACTGCTTGTGTGAAACGTCTCCTTTCCACTACTGATATTGATGTGAACATTGCAAATGAGGTGAATCAGTCCATTTATAGACAATGATGTAATATAGGATGGGAACAGAAAGGATTCAGAGGAGTGAGTAACAAATAGTGAATGCATTTATGTAATGTCCTTCTGTGGATATGTATTGACCATTGATATACACTGTAATAGTATTTAGAATTTAGAATTCTCCAATGGTGCAGCCTTAAGTGAATTTTTTAGGCTTACATTGCTACCCTCTGCTATCCATTGGACCTCTTACCACCATTCACCCCACCCTATCAACCTCAAGACACATCTGGTTGCTATAGTGTGGGTAGAACTTTGGTAAGAGGTTTGGCAATGTATGAATGACCTGGTTTATTTCCATGTACTACATGGTACATGCATACATATGCCCATGTGTTACATTGTACCCATCCAGTTGACTGAAAGTTCTACTGCTATTGTACCCCCTCCAGGATGGTGATACTCCATTACATCTTGCTGCAGAGGGAGGTCATACTACTTGCTTGGAATATCTCCTTTCCACTCCTGGTATTGATTTGAACATTGAAAAAAAGGTGAGCCTGTCTATTGACAGGTAATAGACATTGCTGTTTGAAATATATACTGCATGGCAGGCCCCCTGAACCCCTTACCATAAATCCACCTCTGTTAAACCACCAACACAGCTTGCTGCATGCAGTGCTTAAGATTTTACTCTCTAGCTTAGTAAGACAATTTTGGCCGGACACATTTTTAAAATTTCTCATAATCTGATCTTCACACATACTAGTGGTATTTCTGTTGCGAGTACAAGTATCCAAATATTCCATGCAATTGCTTGAATTTATAAGTCTAATTGGAAGTTTACAGCAGGTATTGTGCATTTCAAAGTTGCAACATTATTGTTGTGCAACAGCCATGTTGCTGCCTTTGCATTCCCAACTTTACATTTCTGAACTGCATGCATTGAATCTAGAACACCCTCAGCATAAAAAAATCATTGTCCAATCACTGGACCACTTATTTAACCTCATCAGGTTGTATTAACATGGGTATACTGTTGACGTATCGATTACCGGGTTTATGACCATGTACATATGTGCATTGTATGCACAATGTTGATTCCACTACAGAACGGTGATACACCATTACATCTTGCTGCAAAATTAAGTCATACTATATGTGTGGAGCGACTCATTTCAATTCCTGGTATTGCTGTGAATATTAAGGGTTATGTAAGTTGTAAATAGAATTTAAACAAATGTTGGATGAATAATGCAATGATTAAGAGCATGCATATTAGTGGATATATATATAGAACGTTTAATGGGAAAACGGGTCTTGTGGATTTATTTATATAGCACAAAAATTAAATCGATATATCTCCCGAAATATTAATGCTATCAGGTTCCTATTTTTAGCACAACATAGAACACCGTCACCGCATGTGGAAATCCATTTTAGTGTCTTACACATGCGGGGTACCGACGTTACAAGGTCCGATACCCCGTAGGGTTCAAACCGGCACATCTTCAGGTTGGAGCGTCCAAATCGTTCAAACTCGGTACATAAGTAGAAGGGTCCTGTCACTATTGATTTGATCTGTTCGTTAAATTTTACTTTATCCGTTACGGAGATATAGCTGTGTAAAGTGCGTGCACGGTTTTCCGCTCGATTCGCGCCAATGATTTATAGGCACTCACTTCCCATACATTCAATGTCTAATTAACTGGCGCGAATCGAGCGGGAAACCGCGCACGCACTTTGCACAGCTATCTTCGTAACCTGTTAGTTGTAAAAGGAGATTATATCTTCATCGAACATATCCATGGATCAAGTGCTTGACAATAGCTTCCGGAAGGTAAATCTTGATCATACAATACAACAACATCTCTGACTGCGTTTATCTCGTTGCTATGATCATTCCTTGCATAGCAATGGCCTTCCCGTAATTCAGCTAGGTATTCCATTCTCCACCTGTACCTGAAATGAGTGAGTACAGTATTCTAAATTCTGAATCTCTTGGTGAGGACAGTGACTGTCACATCACTGTCATAGTCATCACTATCATAGGTCGGCTCAGGCATGCTGAATATTGATTGTCCAACGAGAAGCTGGGATGGTATTAATGGTTTCTATAGACATAAATGAGTGGGCTAGAATTCAGAATTCCTTTAACTTCAACACTGGTAGTCAACAGTTCATCACATGATAGCCATGCCCGATCAATGGCTCTTCTTTGCCATTGCTTCACAGATTTAATCATTGCTTAATCTACCCCACCAGGATGCCATCTCAATTTTATACTTCCACTTGATCTTTAGGTTGGAAAAATATCTTCTAGCCATAGGATGACTTAACATTGCTTGAATAGTCTTGTCTGCCTTCTTGAAAGTCATTGTATGAAATAACTCAAGCAGTGAACTATTTAACACTGTGGATGAAAGTGTCTGTGCTCATACCTGGGAGTACATTGAGATGTACTGCTTATGTGGCACATCGAGTATATGGGCAGATCCACATCTTTTCAGCATTCTTCATATATAGGGGTCCAGCAACATCGACACTACTGATGGTAAATGGAAATGCTTCCTTCACATGACATTCAGGCAAAGGAGGGGGTGGTGGACAATTGTAGGTTTATCCAGTGAACTTTCTGCAAACCACACCCTAATGCATTTGCGGTCAAGCTTCTGGATATTAAGAGTAGGCAGTGTGTTCAAAATATACTATACCAGTGTGTCCTTCACTCCGCTATGCATCAAAATGTCATTCACAGTGTTTGGTGATGCGGTGTGCTATATTAAATAGAATAGGTGACAGGAATATCCCAGTCTTTCTCCACACCTTCACAGACCATCAAGATCAAGGCATCAGCTAAATAGTTGCTTGCATTGGGCAAACTCCTTGAGCTGTGGCAAAAGATGCATAGGATACCCTTAACCAGTATATTTCAGCTCAAAAAAGGAAGGTCTCAAACTGGAGAGATCCTTCGTGACGATTTCCACCTTTCAATTTGCGTTTCTGACATTCAATAAAGAAAGAACACAGCTGTAAATAATACACTCCAAGATTACACGAGGTTGCTTGTTTCAACTACTATGAAATTCTGAGTGACATTTAATTTGAGTTCTTGTAGGCACTCCTCTGGTCGTTTTCCTGGAACGCACTTGTCAGGTTCAAGATCATCTCTAAGCTAATCTGAAGCCATAATGACTGTTTTTATTCATCGCATTGTCCTCTTGAAGGTATAATATCAACAGTGTTCAACACGCACAAGTTTCCTGATCGTGTCCACATGGTTTTGAACATTATTGCTTCCTTTCTTTCTCTTGACCCTGTATGCATTAGAGTGCTATACGTTGGAATCAGTGTAGCAGACAGCTGCACCCAACTTTAGTTTTGCCTCAAGAGGTGCCATGATATTGAACAACAGCTCGGGGAGAAGTAATACAGACAGTAGTTCTTGCTGTGGAATAGTATGGCTACAAATAGGTGCAACTCGAGATTTGGATGCAACAAGCCAAATGACGCACCTGGTAGCAGACTGAACCCTAAATACACCACTGCTGCATGTGTAAATCATCAAACTCAGCCTTGGCTCAACAATTGCATGGGTACATTAGGGAAATGTTGGTCATCACAGTCATTCACTTCACCAATATCTCACAACTGTACAGCTCATTCCAATCGATCGTAGCCTCAGAAAAATCCCTCGGATATCATCTTCAGTTGCACGGTGACAGGAGAAACAATCCTGAGCAGGTATCCATCCTTGATGTAAGATTGATGTTCGACAACAGCTTTAGTATGCAGCCATAGTAGGAATGAAGCGAATGTCAGCACCAATTAAATCATCCTTGAAATTCTAATTCACACCAAGAACGTTGTGTTCATCTGAGGAAATGGTCTGTTTATCTCGCAATGCATAAGACCGGTCTTCCTCTATACCTCCTTCCGAACCGACAACCTGCTGATTTTCCTCGTGACTAGCTCTACACTGATATCCTACAACCATCAACCGATTCTTGCACTTCCGGTAGAATGACCATGCATCTTCAATTAGAAAGTGTCCACATATGTACAACTCAGAAATCTTCACCATCATCAGATTCATAACCTCATATGATGTTGGATAGTTGCGTTTAACTAGAACGAACTAGCTGATACTCCAAACATCACTCGTTTAATATCAACGTGATGATTCTGCATGGGTAACGCTTTGTCCAGTGTCGATCACAATAAATGCAGTACATATCGATCCTTCTCCGCCACAGATATCATCAAAAAGACCTTCTCTATGTACCTTGCATTGTGAGTGCGTAATCTCCATAATGTTTTGTCCAAAGGTGGGTCTATCTTGAATATGTGGTGGAAGCAGAAAGCACTTGGCCTAAGCTGCAACTGATGGCAAGGCAGTACCTTGCATTTCTTGTGACTTCAGCTGGGGTGGAACGCCTGTTCAACAAGGCAAGCCTCACACATGGTGATTAATTTAGCTCAAGCCATGAGAGAGGAAACATTAAGCTTCGCTTTGTTTGAATGTTACAATTATGCCCCTTCAATGAATGAAGGTTTTTGAAATGTAGCCCTTATTAACTGCTTAGGGATTATTAGCTTGTATCAATGTTTGATGAATTAGTGCGCACTGCAGAGAGCGGGAAGGTTCTCTCTATGGTTTCTATGCGCTGTGTGTGTATAACATTAATTAGCAGCGTATAACATATGCATAACGGTGAGTATGGAGACGTTATACGCAATCCTCTCCATACACACTCTAGATCTTATACGGTATCGTATAACAACGCTTTTTTACACAGTGTCTTGCGTGAGCGTGCAAACCTGAACTATACAAAACAAAACAATTTTTCATGGATGGGTGCACGTGCACCCATGTATGAAAAATTGCACAGGGTATTTCGAAGGGAGGGCAGTGAGGCCCTGACCCATGGTTAGTAGTATTGATTACATCAACACAATTTCTTTACCTATTAACCCATTAGTAAAAAGGTAATCGACTGACCGATTTTCTGCATATGAAGGTAAATAATATCGACTAGAAAACAGAATCGGTTATTTCGACTTAAGGAAATTCTGAAACCGGTTAATCTGAACAGTATTAAATGCATAAAGTCGACCGATGTAATCGCGAATAACCTTAAAAACCTGAACATCAGGTATACCCTACATAATTCAATCCAGGTTCCATCTTAGGGATTATAAAGCCATATGCAATGAAGACTACCGAACCTCTCAATGATCATGGCAGCTGCTATGCCGAACATATGACACTATCTAACAGTTCCTTAGTCACCAATGTATATGCCTTATTTTCTCTGTGACCAAGCTTTTAAAATGTTTTGATTGATTAGTGATAGAGAGAGGAGCTATTACCATCTGGTGGCACTATTGTATAAGCCAACTGATCTGTATGTGGGTGGTCTTCATTATGCATGTGTTGAGCCAGGCACAGTACTCTTGTTTTAATTTACACTGCATGCTTTGATGGATGAAAGAGAATACATCTGGAACTATCATGAATACTATTAACGCTCACTCGTTCCCACACTCAAATCTAAAAAAAAGGCTCTTTTACCTCTTCCTCTTCCTCTGCCTCCTTCCCTCCTCATCTTGTGTAATGTTAGTTCTTCTGTATTGTTAGCGGTTATGAAAAGGCTCTACAGAAGGCAAGTTAGAAACTTACCGGCGGATTTATTTGGTATTATGACTTGTGAGTTAAAGTTATGCTCCACACAATTTCAACTTAGTTTTGTTACTAATATCCCACAACAAATTTGATCGGGTTGGAAGCCATAAAGGTGCATGGTTTGGCCAGAAACCACCAATACGCTAAAAGGCACACACACACACACACACACACACACACACACACACACACACACACACACACACACCACATGCACACACACACCACCATTGTCCTGCGTACATGTTTCGTTAATTTTATTATAGCAACCTTTTTTAAAATAAGAAGGGAACAAGATATAAAAATTTAATTTTAAAAAAGTTGGTGACGTAAATTTGTATAACCAGCTGAGTAAAAAGTAAGGAAACAAGGAATTACAGAAATGATTCATTCATTAATTTACAAATATTACATACCATCATTATTTAGCCTTCTGAAAATAAAATTGCTAAATGTTGGAATGAATGAATAATTTCCATACTTCCTTTTCAGTTGGTGTCTAAAATCCTACATCACCAATCTTATTTTAATTCAATTCTTATATCTTGTAGTATGTGAATTGCCTTGCTTATTATCATGTGGTAAAGAAATTGTCCATCCATTTACATGGTCATGCACTTATGTACATGTACATTGTACCGCCCTAGTGACTGAACTATTGTACCCCCTCCAGAATGAATATACTCCATTACATCACGCTGCAATGGAAGGTAATACTACTTGTGTGGAACTTCTCCTTTCTACTCATGGTATTGTTGTAAACATTAAAGGCATGGTGAGTGAAAGCAATTGTTACATTACAACTACTAACATGTACATGTACATTGTATCCCCATGTTGACTACCCACACCAGTATGGTTATACTCCATTACACCTTGCTGCAAGAAAAGGTAATATTACGTGTGTGGAGCGTCTTCTTTGCACTCCTGGTATTGATGTGAACATTAGAGCTGGCAGAGTGAGTCAGTCCACTGAAAGTTCATAGAAATTTGCTGTATGAATAATATAGTGTAGGTCAGGATGGGGACATAGGAAGAGGGTGCTAAATACATGTAGTGCCGTATCTCTATTTTGTAAAGATCGGATGTCTAGTATTGAATATAGGTCCAGGATGTGTGTGTTCCATGATATCTTATGATATCTATCACATTGATGGAAAGGTGCATTGATGATTTTAATGTAGCAGGCATGGAGAGGGCAGTAAGGGTCAGTATAACAAACAGACGGTAACTGACATCTAGTTCAGTACTAAATGTAAATGTACATCAAACCCACCTTATTGAATGAAATATTGGACCCACTCCAGGATGGTTATACTCCATTACAATTTGCTGCAAGGGAAGGTCATACTGCTTGTGTGGAACGTCTTCTTTCAACTCCTGGTATTGGTGTGAACATTGGACGTGAGGTGAGTCAGTCCATTGAAAGTTTATATACATTGTTGTGTGAATAATATGTATAGTGAGCTTTGAAACATATGCTATTTACTTGGATGTGAGTATGTAGTGTGTCAATCTAGCTGTTCCGTCCTCCACTTGCCATTGTCGAATCCAGAACTAGTGTTTCCATTGCCAAGACCTTTATCTTTCAATTCCTGACACAGAATGTAAGGCATCCTAGCTATGGGAAACATTTGATGATCTTAGACAATTATTTCAGAGATCGATCTGGGCAGTAGCTGTCAGACCAAAGCCAAACACAAAAACTATGCCAGATGACAATATTTCTGACGTGTTAAAGTAGTGAACTATGCACCTTGGTTTTAAAGAATTTTTGTGGGGATGCGTACTTACCAGGGTGCGTACTTAAGCAGGAGATTACAATGATATGCACAGCCTTGTGTAACAGGAGGCTCCAATAATCTTGATTGTCGCTACTAATGCGCTTGCGCAAGAAATGCATGTACATCTCGAACCTTCTAGGAATTGACTATTTAAGTGTATGCGTGCTGTACTATTGTGTCTTTTGTCTTTCCTGCGATTATACATTTGGTTGCGCTAACCAAGGTCGTTACAAGTGGCTTAGTCGGCAGGATGGTGGAAAGGCAACCGGAGTCTTCGGGAGGACCAGGAACGGCGTACCCCACGAGGGCTACCAGACCGGTGGTGACTCCCGATGCCTATACTGGGGATTCCAGTTGGACCGACTGGGCCGACCATTTTGAGGCGGTAGCAAAGGTGAACGGCTGGGATGACTCCATTAAACTGAATTGGTTGCCGGTGAGGTTAACGGGAAAGGCACAGACGGCGTGGAAGCGGTTATCGGACGAGGCGAAAGGAGACTTTCAGGCTGCTATGGATGCTCTGCGTAACCGGTTTGAGCCCAGCAGTAAGAGAGAACGTTACGCGGCGGAGTTCCGTCTAAGGAAAAGAAAGAAAGGAGAGCAGTGGGGTGACTTCACCGACCAGCTGCGGTGTCTGGCTGACAAAGCGTTTCCAACCCTCTCCGAGGATGCCAAAGAAGTTTTGACCCTCGATAGATATTTGGGTGAGTTGAGTGATGCGAATATTGCACTTGCAGTGCGTCAGCAGAGGCCAGAAACGCTTGAAGAAGCAGTGCGTGTACTCTGGAAATGGAATCCTATGCACTGATGAGGAAGGAGGAGCCGACTAGGGTCTCAGCGGTGCAGGCGGAAGAACCAGAGAATGGGTATGATGTTTGCAATGTTCGGGTGCAACCCGGGGTCGTGCAGTTGCTAGACTCAATCACAAAACGGTTGGAAAAGTTGGAAAACGATAGAAAGACTGACCAGCTACCCTCGGGAAAAGGAACAACTAAGAAAGAAGAGCAGGAAAAGAAAGAACTGTTGTGTTATAGGTGTGGAAAGGCGGGGCATTTTGCCAGAGGTTGTGCTCTGCGAAGAAAGAAACAGGGAAACTGACTGCCCTCAGCGCAGAGGACCATGCGCAAGAGGGCATAAAAAAGGTCCATTCTTTTTTTGTTGTTACTAATTTTGCTGTTAGTCAGAGGAGGAGCGTGAGGAACTGTTGACCTTGCTGTTAATGTATGAAGATGTTTTAGCCGATAAGGATGAAGAGCTGGGACGTACAGCAGTGGTGCAGCACTCTATTGTCACAGGTGACGCCCCACCCATAAAGCAACCTAGTAGGTCGATTCCCGTGGCAAGACAACGTGAGGTTCGCAAGTTGTTGGACGAAATGCTCCAGAAAGATGTCATTCAACCGTCTGCAAGTCCTTGGGCATCACCTGTTGTACTCGTTCAGAAGAAAGATGGCACAATGCGGTTCTGCATTGACTACAGGAAACTAAATGCTGTGACCCGCAAAGACGCATACCCGCTACCACGGATTGACGAAACCTTGGAGGCATTAGGGGGCTCGAAATGGTTCTCAACGTTGGATTTACTGTCAGGATACTGGCAGGTGGAAGTGAGCGAGCAAGACAGGCCAAAAACAGCATTTTCAACCAGGGAGGGATTATTCGAGTTCAAGGTAATGCCGTTTGGGTTGTGTAATGCACCAGCAACTTTTCAGAGGCTGATGGATATGGTGCTTGCTGGGGTTAAATGGAGCAGATGTTTAGTGTATATAGATGACATAGTTGTTATGGGGAAGTCATTTCATGACCATTTGCTTAATTTACGCGTAGTGATGGATAAGTTGAGGGAGGCGGGACTGAAGATGAAATTGTCAAAGTGTGCATTCTTTCGCAAAGAGCTAGGTGTTATATTTAGGTCATAAGATTTCCCGTGAGGGCATTTCAACGGATCCGTCCAAAGTGGATGTTGTAAGCAAGTGGTCGACTCCAGCAACAGTGCAGGAATTGCAGAGGTTTCTCGGACTGGCGGGGTACTATAAGCGGTATGTTAAAAACTTTGCTGGTATCGCAAAGCCATTGTACCGCTTGACGGAAAAAGGGAGGGACTTCAAGTGGACGTCAGAATGTGCTGAAGCATTTGGGAAATTGAAAACTCTTCTTGTGTCCGCCCCCATACTTATTTTTCCTGATTTTAGCAATTATTTCATTTTGGATACAGATGCAAGCGAGTACGGGCTGGGAGCAGTGCTTTCACAAGAAGTCAATGGGTGCGAGAAGGTTGTGGCATATGCTAGCCGGGTCGTCAACAAGGCAGAACGGAAGTACTCAGTAACAAGGAAAGAACTTTTGGCTGTGGTAACATTTGCGAAACATTTCAGGTCTTACTTACTTGGGCGACGCTTTGTCCTTAGAACAGATCACAGTGCACTACAATGGTTATATAGTTTCAAAGAACCAGAAGGGCAATCGGCCAGATGGCTGGAGATGCTACAAGAATTTGATTTTGAGGTGATTCATCGCAGGGGGCGGGATCATGGGAATGCCGACGCCCTTTCCAGATCCAACATCCAGCCTAGTCAAGAAGCTTGCATTGCTTCGACATCGGTACTAGATCACTCCATACAGCAGCTGCAGCAGAGTGATGAAGCCATTGGGCCGTTGTATCATGCGATGTGTCAGGGGATGAGACCGGATCCTGATAAGTATAAAGGGGCCTGCAGAGAATTCACACAACTTGTGGAGCAATCGAACCAGCTTGTGTTGAAAGATGCCGTTTTGTATAGACAGCAGAGGATGCCAATGGATATAGTCATCTCCAACTGATAGTGCCCAAGGTGAGTCGGGATGATGTGTTACACAAAGTGCACAATGCACCATCGGGAGGGCACCTAGGTGAAGCCAAGACCTTGAGCAGACTTCAGGAGCGTTTTTATTGGCCAGGGCATGTTGAAGCCGTGAAAGTGTGGTGCAGGTGTTGTGCTGATTGTGCAGCGAGGAAAAGTCCGGGGCAGAGGAGGCGAGCACCACTGCAAAGTATGCAGGCGGGATACCCCATGCAAATTATAGCAGTCGATATTGTCGGGCCATTTTCACCAGTGCAGAGTGGAAATAACTATGTGCTTGTGGTTTCTGACTATTTCTCTAAATGGATGGAAGCATTTGCTATTCCAAATCAGGAAGCTGTGACAGTTGCTGAGAAGTTAGTGGAAGAAGTATTTTGCCGATTTTCTATCCCGGAACAGCTACACTCTGATCAGGGCCGACAGTTCGAGGGGAAGCTTATGCAAGAAGTTTGCAAATTGCTGCACATTGACAAGACGCGGACAACGGTCTATCATCCCCAATCTGATGGTTTGGTAGAACGTCTAAATCGGACACTTCTGAGTATGTTAGCTGCAACTGTGCATGAGCACCCTGGAGATTGGGATAAAAAGTTAAGGCTAGTGTGTATGGCTTATAATACTTCTGTCCACCAATCCACAGGTTTTTCACCATTTTTTCTATTGTTTGGCCGTCAAGCGAGGTTACCTGTCGATCTTGCTTATGGGACTGCCCCTATGGAAGAGATGACAACACAGGAGTATGTCAGAAACCTGCGGCAAACGTTGGAGGAAGCTTATTCGACAGTTAGGAATCGCACGGGGGCTGCTCTGGAGCGACAGAAGGAGTTGTATAACAGGAAAGTTCATGGGGATGAATATCAGGTGGGCGATTTAGTTTGGCTGCACAACCCTGTTATCCCTAAAGGAGCAAAGAGGAAATTACACTGTCCATGGACTGGGCCCTATAGAGTTGTGAAGAAGCTCTCCACAGTGGTCTATAGAATTCAAGACACAAACAGGCGCAAGCGGTTGGTAGTCCATTTTGATCGCTTGAAACCTTGCCCCTCTATGCAAGCAGCAAGACCTGGGAAGGACCACTCACCACAGGAAGTAGAAAATCAGTTGCCTCTGATGCAGGAGCATTGCCATGTGGGTACAGATTTGAGGATTGTGGACGACGATGAGGAAAGTCTGGAGATACAGCCAAGGGATAGGGGACAAATGAGAATGCCAAGACAGCAGGAGCTACCTGAACTGCAGGCTCATGAGGATGGGCATGAAGCCCTAGAGCGTGACATCCAGAATGAAGAACAGGAGGTCCCATCACAAGAAGAGGTGGCCATGCAACATGATGAACTTCCTCAACAGGAGGTCCCATCACAAGAAGAGGTGGCCATGCAACATGATGAACTTCCTCAACAGGAGGTCCCATTGCAAGAAGAGGTGGTGCAAAATCAACATCGGTACCCCAGGCGAAATCGTCGTGCACCGGTCTATTATGGAGCTGTGCCGTACTCGTAATATGTTGGAGTTCAACCTTTCAGAAGAGGGAGCAGTGTAACAGGAGGCTCCAATAATCTTGATTGTCGCTACTAATGCGCTTGCGCAAGAAATGCATGTACATCTCGAACCTTCTAGGAATTGACTATTTAAGTGTATGCGTGCTGTACTATTGTGTCTTTTGTCTTTCCTGCGATTATACATTTGGTTGCGCTAACCAAGGTCGTTACACTTGTATGACATTTCCTGTTACCAGGCCCGGTACTCTATGCATGAATGTACCCTGTATGCTTTGACGTGGACCTGTTAGTTGGCATGGAAGAAGAATACATCTGGTTGTATGCATCTTAATAGTTTCGCCTGCACGTATGAAATGGCCTTTCTTACTATTCATCGGCAAATGCACATGTGTATGTTGTACCCCACCACGTTGGCTGAACTATTTGTAACCACTCCAGAATTGTTCTACTCCGTTACACCTTGCTGCATGGGGAGGTCATGCTACTTGTGTGAAACATCTCCTTTCCACACCTGGTATTGGTTTGAACATTGGACACGGGGTGAGTCAATCCATTTGACGGTGATGTATGAATTATATAGTGAGAATACATCTAGTTGTGTTCACCTTTAATAGTTTCATGTATGAATGGTCTTGCTTATGGCCATGTGGTACATGTACATTTGTACATCTGAACCATTGTACCCATGCACTCCAGGATGCATATGGTTTTACTCCATTACACAATGCTGCAAGAAGAGGTCATACTACTTCTGTGGAATGCTTCCTCTCCTCCCCTGGTATTGATGTGAACTTTAGAGCTGGCATTGTGAGTCAAAGTTATTAGACATTGCTGTGTTTTATAATAAAGTGTATGGCAGCATGCAGGGGCGGATCGAGGATTTCTGGAAGGGGTCTAGTAACAATATTCACAGGGGCGTGTTCTACCGCGATACGCGAGGTGCGGAACCTTTTGAAGATCCGCACTAATATAATGGCATCGCTTGTAACAATGGTTCCAATTCGCTTGTCAATTCGTCGCCATCGCATACCGTAACCATGTAAACGTTAATTACATTCATACTTCCGTTTGAGGGGGCGTCCGCCTTTGTTAGATGTACATGTATGTGCTAAAAGGTCGCGTATAAAGTCTCATACCCATTGTACCCAGATCCACTCACACCGTGAAGTGTACATGGACAATCCACCGCGTGGGTCTGGTAACGACATTACTGTTGCTTTAGCACATGGAGAAATGAGCGGTCAACAGAGTCACGCCAGAATTAATTTAAGATTTGAGGGTTATCACGACGAAATTTCGTTAGTCATCCCATAGTCGAGCACGGGACTACTCAATACCAGGCACACCAGATTTTTCCCAGCTTAGCTCCCGGGTGGTTGTTAGTACAGCACATTGAACCGTAAGTCACCAGATTTTTACCCGTTAAAGTTTGGATTCCATTGAATTGTGTTGAGAATGTATACGCGAGATCAAAACCGTAAAGATCAGTTTTCTGCTCCGAGAGAAACCTAAAGCTGATACATCAAACAAATATTGTATGCTTTTAAACCTATATCTTCTAATTTGAAAAATCGGTTCCTTCCTTCATAGGTGCTGATTGCATGGTTCATCATTACCGTACCCACAACTTCAATGTAATATTTAATTGTTGCATAACTTTCGTCGGATGTGGTCGGACTGTGGTGCTGTAGATAACACATAATCGGAAAAGCAGTTTAGGAAAATAAAAGTAACTATTTGTAGTTATTAACCCGTAATTGCCTGCTATAGTACTGTGCCTGGTTCAGCACACGATGAAGACCACCCACATACAGATCAGATGGTGCAGTCAACCGGGTGTACACACATCAAATTTTATGTATGGTACCACAGATGATAAATAGAAATGGCTTGTAGTCACCTTGCTTTTATTTCAGATTGAATTTTTAATTCCATTAGAAATTCGAATTGAAATTTTACCAATGCAATAATCAAGGAATGTTAAACAAGAATCAAGACAAAGTTTAATTATAATTATTTCAATCTGAAATAAAAGCAAGGTGACTACAAGCCATTTCTATTTATCATCTGAGGTACCATACATACAATTTGATGTGTGTGCACCCGGTTGACTGCACCATCTGATCTGTATGTGGGTGGTCTTCATCGTGTGCTGAACCAGGCACAGTACTCTAGTGCCTGAATGTTTTATTAGTTTGTAGGAGAATGCATCTGATTGTGTACCCTTAATAGTTGCATGCACCTACATGTATGAATGGATGATTCAGTGGTGTACATTGTACCAACCATGTTGACCGAACTTTGTACCACTTCAGGATGGTTCTACTCCATTACACCTTGCTGCAAAGGAAGGTCATACCACTTGTGTGGAACGTCTCCTTTCCACTCCTGGTATTAACGTAAACACTGCAGATATGGTGAGTCAGTCCATTGAAAGTTAAGTTATGGCTATATTCATCATTTTTATCTTAAAAGGTATATCATACATAGCCGCAGCATTAATTCTGTACAGAATCGGTTAATTCTCAAAACAAATTCAAACTTATGTGTATCTTTGAAACTCAAAGCAGTGGAACTATTTGCAATATCATGCCTCTCTGGAGCTTTGTCATTGCAAGTTCATATCTCAATCGGTCTCGCTCCATTCTGGGTCTGAGAGGTGGAAAGGTTGGCGGTTAAGGGATCACTTGAAAAACAAATATTTAACCTCATTTCAGAGCATCTTGTAACCATGACAGTTACTTAATTTGTATAGAGGAGTTGTTTTATATAGCACTTGGATAGTTTTTTATAGCACTTAAAGTCACCCTAGTTACCCCACCCTCTTGGCTGGAGTTTGTATAAAATAATACATCACATGGCAAATTATAAAATAGATGGATGCCGTGGAAATTAATGTACACTAAAGTATTTTTCCTGACATTACTTAACTATGTCAATCGAAATAGACTATATTATGGCAAGTAGCAAAATACTTGGCATGGAAAGTGTGATACGAAGGCATCATGATTACAAGGCTATTTTGAGCACTATACTCCAGGAGAGGTATGCAAGGAACCCAAAAGCGGTCAATGCCATCTGCATCAAGAACACACCTGGAACTTCTAAACCATTTCTGTGATGAGGCTTCTCACTCCAGACTCCACTCTATAACGAATATTAGTACAAATATGCATGACATCTACAGTACACAATAGACAGATGGCAGAAGCAGAGAACTTGTGCAGGTAGTATGAGAGCTTCTGCCATCCATCTACTGTGTACTGTAGATGTCATGCATATTTGGACCCCCCCCCCCCCCCCCCTCGCTTCCCTGAATCTGCCGGTATGTTAAGTAAGGCATTGTCAACCCATATAACTGGTTTGTCCATGGTACCGATTAAATTCAGTGGAATGTCTTGTCTCTCGTTTTGAATTGCATTCAATAACAAAATTGGTTACCCTCTGAACTAAGTGATTGAGGAGTCATCTTTTGCTAATTTGCATATCTTTACCCATAACTCAAAGAATTTAGTCTCAAAGTACACTAGGCCATTACCTCCTCTTGTTTGGTGTATAGTACCAATTTCCCTGTTTAACTCAGACACAGTACACTGTCTGTACTCTCCTCTATCATTACACATATTTAGGAGTTGTAGTTTTAGCTGGCGCCATGTCCCTTGCTGTAGAACGCATCCTCCTTTTCTCAGCTTGGAGAACTAAAAACATCTTGAATTTTATAGTATTCTTGTATCCATGCACTCCATGCACTTTTAGCTGACATGATGGGATATTTATTGAAGAGGTATCATATTGTGCCAAGGTAAAGCGATAGAAAATTGCATGCAGTCAACCAGTTTTGTTCCTTGCTAGGAACTAATTGACTGGGTAGAAATTTGGCGGTATAATATAATGTAACATGGAGCATAATTTATTGGTCATGTGATTTATTTTAATAGAAACTTGGGCCAAGTGGGCGGAGAAGGTTTAAAAAATCCAAAGTGCTACTGATAAACAACAACTCCTCTATAAGCAACTGTCTTGGTTACAGAATGCTCTGAATTGAGATCAGAATCGTTTAATTTTTTCTAACTATTGCCTGACCGCCAACCCATCCCCGTCTCAGAAATCATGCATAAGCCAGAGCAAAGCGAGATCCGGATATGAACATGCAATAACAAAGCTCCAAGAGAGGCATGATGTTGCAAATCTGTTGCTCATGCAACTATGCTATCACGCTGAAATTTAGAGATAAATATCTGACGCTTTGCTAGAAAGGATTTGACCCTACTATGAAGTCATTAAAAACACGCGACATGTTTATAACGTGACTCCAACCTGATGATCGGATTGTTTATCTAGTTGTAATCAAACGAGAAGATTAAAGTTAGTAGTTTCATCATTTGTTTCATGTCGCAAAACCGCGCGGTTGTAGAGAACAAAAGGATATACTGCCCATCTTCGTACCCGGTCCCGGAATTAGTTTCCTCCTTCTTATCCTCCTTCTTGATCACGCATAACTCAGGATAGGAACACATTTAAAGAATGGAAATTGCACCAATAGCTTCAGAATTGGCTGGAAGAGTGCCTACTGTGATCAAATAGTCGATGTTATATTTTGGTAATTGTATTTTAGATTTGGGCCTTACTAAACGCTACTCGTATCATTATGGTGTAATCTTAACAAGTTTAGAATTGTCGATACCAAACCAGAAAACTACAGGAGCAATAGCAAATGATTTAACAATCAACTATACGGTCTGTATAATTAGACATCTTGGTACCCACATCCATGGACGCACTCGCTACGTGCTGCGGGATGGGGGGAGGGTGGGGTGGAAGCAGCGATACATAATATTCTCGGTGATTTCAATGATTTGGTGAACAAAAATCAATTAAACAAGTAAATGAAAACATCCTCTATGAGAAAGTTGGTGGTTTATAGGATTTGAAGGCAATAGTGGTATAAAAAGCAAGGAAACAGGGTCTTATCATAAGGAAAAATGTAATAGTCCTATATTTAGCATAAAAACAACATATGCCCTAGATCTAGAAATGTGCATTTTCTCTTCTGATAAGACCTTGTTTCCTTGCTTTTTACACTACTACTGCCTTCAAATCCTATACACCACCAACTTTCTGGTAGAGAATGTACTTGTAAGCTTTAAACTTGTGTGAAATTTTTGAGAATGAGCCGACTTCTGTCCTAAATAAATTCCGTGACGTTTATGTGAAGCTCAGGATTTACGGTATGTTTACATTTTACCCACCATGATGACTGAACTATTGTACACACCCCAGGGTGGTGATGCTCCATTACACATTGCTGCAAGGAAAGGTCATACTACTTGTATGGAGCATCTCCTTTGCATTCCTGGTATTGATGTAAATATCAGAAATGCTAAACAACAAACTCCATTGATGGTGGCTACAAACTATGATATAATCAGATTACTTCGAAAGTACACTACCTGTTATGAAGACTATCCTGTACACACCTTCAGTAAAGTTATCCTGTGTGGGGACACGGGGGCTGGCAAGAGCTCCTTGGCAAAGGTAAAGTGGATAGAACCAGGCTTGCTGGGATATCACACCTTTGATAATAATGCATACATGCATGGTATGACTGGGATGGGCTTGTTCCAGTTCATCGTGCGCATTATCTAATGGATCATGTGACACTTCCTTATCTCCATAGGCCATCATTGAAGGATCAAAATCAGCAAAACGAACTGGGCGTGCTAAGGTGAGTTGATGGGCATTGGATTTAAAAGAAAATATGATTCCCTTTAGTGCCTTTCTACATACATTGAAGTTGAATGAATTATGCCATCCAATAGTACTCTGCAAAAAAAATTTCTTAACCTCACATATGGTGTGACAGCTTCTTCAAACACTATTCATTACTATAACTTTACGTGGTATATTAGTGTCCAGCTACATCTCCCTCTGAGGTTATAATTTTATCCATAAAAATGGCATGTTACATAAATCTGTATATCTTTTGCAACCGTATGCAACTGTTACCTTTCAAATCTCATACACATGTTCTCACTTCATTTTTTCTGTTGAAGTTTTTATGCTGTAGTATAATCATTGCCATGAGCATGCTGATTTCAGTACTCCTCCATTTAAGTTGAGTGAAATATTCCTTGGCACCTTTCCCTGGTTGGAATTCCACATATTTCCCGGTATAGTGTATCTAAAGTGCGCCAAATTTGGTATGTTTAGAAAGGTATCCAGCATGGAGCGCGGATGAATTTGTAAAGTGGGTAGTCTGATTTCAGTACTTCTCCGAATCAAATATTTCTCGGCACCTCCCTGTGGAGGCTATTCCTAGAAACGCGCGCACGTGCACTGATACAGATAACAAATGAGGCTTGTCTGCAGGGGTGAGGCTTTTTTTTTAACATGGGTGGGTTATATGACAACCATGGAATTAGCATGCATCTTATACCAGAATTGTGTATATGGAGCAATTCATGATTCATACTGAAGTAATAGTTCTAAACAACAGCATGCACAAATCAATTCCAGTGTTCACATACGTTACGATACACCTTAATGCAAAACTATTTACCTGTAAGAACGCCATACAGAAATAAAGACACCATTAATAAATTTCCTATATGAAGATCAGGAACATCAGGCTCATCATCCATTTCACGGAAAAGGAGGATTACCGACTGACAGGCCCGTAGGCTGGTTGTTAACTGGGGGGTTCCTTATTCATTAAACCTGGAACTATTATTATACATAATACGACCTGAATCACTGGATCCCGCGGACAACCCCTCCACTCTCACACACAGGACACACCAGCGGTGGATGCACTTTGTTTACGCAGCCGATACTGACATGGGCGTCCCCGGGGGGGGCCTTCGGGACTTAATGGCGCCCCCCCCCCCCCTTGTTTACATACATGCGCACCCCCCCCCCCCCCCCCCCCCGTAGCTGAGCCTCCACCGCCCACTGGTTGAATCTGCCGAAAGCGCGGACACCTGATTGATTGAACTGGCCGAAAGCGACAGAACCCCCCCCCCCCCCCCCTCCCACTGGTTGAATTGGCCGAAAGCGGACAGAACCCCCCCCCCCCCCCCCCCCCCCCCCCACAGGTTGAATCGGCCGAAAGCGGACAACGTATTCGCGGCTGTCAAATGGCGCCCCCTTGCCCTATCCTGGCCCCCCCTTCCAGAAAAGCTGGGGACGCCCATGATACTGATACCAAGGAAGAGATTATGTGCAATTATTGTATCTCTAGCCGGAAGACCCATGCATGAAGAACCACTATCTAGCTTATGGACTCATGCAATATGAAGTTTGCAATTCAGTCAAAAAAAAAAAAAGCAATCGTATGTACTTTTCTTTAGTATGGTTCTTATCTAGGCAGAGCTCGACACTGCTTTGATCTCCCATTCAGCTTGCTTTAGACAATCGTTTTCTGGCTCCAAATCGCTGGACGTAGATAGGACCAAAAAGTGACGCATAGGACAGTTCTCTCCTGATAAAAAACGAAGCTCTATGCTTAAGTGTTACTTTATTCGAGTTCAAAGTTTTATACGGCATTGAATGCGAGGACCATACGTTGCAATAGAACGCCTACACGTAGGCTAAAACACCACTTTTAGGCGTTTGTTCGATCTATCACTAAGCCGAAGTGGAAATAGAGGCAAATGCGCGTATATCACATGCAGGGCAAAAAATTGTGTTCCGGACCTTGGGTTTATCCTGGGATCTGTTCCATCAAATATATATCCATGCACTGTTGACTTAGGCACTTTGAATACGTTTGATGGAACAGATCCCAAGGTAAAACCCAAGGTCCGGAACACGATTTTTTCCCCTGTGTATATTTTGGCGAAACCGTTCAACGGACGATATGCAAATCTATACTAATTATAAGAACAACAAATATATTATTTAATACCCCTAGGGGTTAAACTAGTTAAAGTGGGTGATAAAAATTAATCTTGGTGTAGGGTGGGGCCGGAACTAATCCGTGAAATGCGGGGGGGGGGGGGGGGGTTCAACCCAGGGAACCCCCCCCCCCCCCCCCAGCCTACGGGCTTGGCCGAGTGTCCTTCAGTTAGTCCATTTTGCAATTCATCTCTGTTATAACTCTCACTTGATCTTTCATGAGACAGATAAACGGGGCTAACTACGCTCTTGTTCGCCGCCTTTCAGAGTATCGAAATTAAGCGCAGGGAAGTAAGGCACAGTGACTTTCTAGTTCCAGTGGGAAGACAAAGACGTCTGCGCCCTTCAGCGGGTAGAAACTAGACACTGCAACCCTTTATAATTGATTGTCACGTAGTTTGTAGTTTAACTGCTGGGAAGCCGTCGAGTTGCTCTCGCAATGTGTACAGCCAAGACAAATAATTCCTAAGTGTGCATGTCATAATGTACGGTCACATGACAACTGAAATCTGTTTGGTAGCATCAACATTCCGACACTAAGTAGCGCACGGAATGTTGCCTAGAGTCTCCAGGTGTAATACGTACATGAGACTAAAAAGTTTGCTTGCAAAGATGACTCTGCACCACTTGTCATGTTTTGTGGCAATAGGGAGAAGTTTAAATTTGCACCAGATGTAGAGATCTCATTGCAGACAATATGGAAGAGCGTCTCCTTAATGATACTGTAAAACCTCTATAGAAGAGAAGCTTCCTGTGACTGACCTGCAATGTGCACAGCTCTGTCTTGATCCTGTTTTAGCTTCCAGCATAGAAGCAGAGTGGAACATCTTCCGTCGTTGATCTTAACATAAACCCTAGTGAGTCAGTGATGTTCCCAGAACTAAGGCTTGATGCAATCAGATTATTGCTGTTACCATTTACTTTGCTGAAGCGGAATAATCATTTTCAACCATTTTGGTGGTGATGAAGAAGAACATAGCTAAATTTTGCCATTTCAAGTATATCAGCTTGTGTTCGTGAGCCCTGTTAATAGCATGCAGGGGGTACATGGAATATCAACAGCATAGGCGGATTGTATTAGTTAAGTTACGCCATCCACATCCACATATTGTGTTCCACACCAAAAAAAGACATGCAAAGAATTAATTTTACATTTCGCTATTGATACAGTATGGCATATAATGTCGACGTCTGAATGGGCTTGCTGATGTAGATATTATTGGTGATTTTTTTTTTTTTTGGTCTGTGCGGGAATAATTTAATGCAATAAGCGGAGTTATTATTTTGGCGGCATAAATTTCCACTAATGAATTCAATTGCAAACTTCTTATAATAATGAAATGCATAGGCTTAATCCTTGGGGTTGTAAGCTCAACAATTAATATATTATGATCTCGTTTCAAATTGACTATCTCGTTTCAGACAACTCGTGACGTTTCGAACAGGTACCTGCGTATTCTTGAGAAACCTGTAACACTGCTAGTAATTGGTATATACATTGTGCACGCTTGCATATCTGGCTATGCTTGTTACGTTGACAATGCCAGCATCAAGCAATTAATTTGAGAGTAAAATCAAAACTTGATTTGGTCTTAGTGAGAAATAATACGCTGATTTTTTTTAATCCATTGAGTATCAGAAATGATTTCACGTGCTCATTTGCCATGGAATGCTTAAACAATAGCGAAATTGATTTAATTGGAAATGAATAATGAGCTTTGGCCCAAGATTGGTCAGGCCATGCCTGGTCGGCCTGACCGGTTCCACCGCCACTAAACTCTGCCGATTCAGCGAGTCTACATTTTATGAAGAGATCTTTCAATCGCGATGCACAGACTTTGGCGATGCAAAGCACTCATTCACAATTGGAATAAGTTTCAGAAACAGTTGCCGTGGAGGGCGGGGGGGTCACATGGTTAAACTACCGCCTGTGGTCTGGGCATTGGTACATTCTTGTCATGTGACTTGGTCGATAGTTACATTCCTGCTGCATATGGAAAGTTACCTAGAGTCTCTATGTAAAATCTCATTTATTACGCGAGACTAGCCAACCACTCCTGCCAAAGGCCAGCCGGCCTGACCTATCAGGCCAGACCACGCCCCTTCCATGTACCAATGCGTGCATGTGCAGTTTATGACTACCATATTTGCACTCGTACAAACCAAGCTCCCTTCTTGTTCAGAATTCAACAATTAAAGTAAGGTGCACCAAGCAGTGAAATAGTAACATGTACTGTACACAAGCATTATGTTGTATATTAAGCATCTGGTGTAACCTATACAATGCGTTCTTTTATATTTGACACTTTATGTGGCATGCAACTGCTAGCACATTAATATAGGCATGTAGTGAAGATGATTGTAAAATAATCATAAATCATAATAATGTGAATACATATGAAGAGTAACAGAACAGATCAGTTATTAATTACGGCAGATTGAGCTAGTGGCACATCTATAGTGCTCATTGACTTAATTCTTTCGATGCATCCATGCATTATGTTTTAAGAGAACTGGTGCCACCAGCTGTTGTATGGGGAAGTAGGCTGCACTGCTGACTCTGCGGACGCTCCTGGATCAACATGGCTCTTGAAAATACTCTCTCTGAAGAGCGGATGATGCAGGAATATAGCCAGATACTTTTGAGCAAGCTTTGCAATAATGGGTGTTATGCATTTTCGACCCGGCATTCCAAAGGATCTGAGGAGCCATGATATTTCATTGATCTGATCTCTGGGAGTCGAAGCCAAGCATCATATTCCTACTTCACTGTGTTGCGAAGACTCCTACACACATTGTTGTTCATCGTTCACGGAGAGGAGTGACACGCTACGTTGTTCGACATCGTAACGTTATAGGAAGCCCTCAGTGAAATCGTGAATCATTAAGAAAACGTGAACCGCGCCTGGCACGATAATATCAATCTCAAATGATGCTGTTTGTACCAATAATTCCCCATTTTATCTTCACTGGTAAATGGTCTACTCATTTCGTTGAACTGAAACACGAAATACTTTTATTATCGTAGTGCCAACTGCTAACTCATTGTTGGTTGTTATCGTACATACTTTATAATTAAACGCTTGTGACATTGCATAAAATAAGTTAGTTATGTGTCGTAGATATTCTGCGCCTTTTTGTACATAACAGGAACTGGTTAATATAGAAGCCTCTAATTAGTGACACCAACAGCGCTGCATTGTCGAAAGATACCTTAATTAAACACGTTGCCCCAACTATGTGGCGAGCATACATGCTATACTCCGTGAAATTATCTCTCCTGGAGAAGTGACTTGTGGAACAGAAATCGTTCATCTGTGACCTGGTTTCCAACTCAAGACCATCATCGCATTCCAGAAGATATGCTGGTCGTTGGGGTGTGGCAGCTAGGGTTGAGAACCCCGCATCTCAAGTGCACCCACTCTCTTCAATTTAAGTGAGTATACTGCAAATTTAAAACTAAATCACTCCAAGTTGGCCTAACGTTGAAGAGGTGTCCTCTTTAATCAGCCAATCCTTCGCTTTATCCCATCTAAGTCAGGCCTGCTGTTGCTTGAGTTCTGTCATCAGCATTGAGATGTGTCAATCTGGAGAACACTGAAGGAGCTTGGCTCAAACTAGTTATGCTTCCAGAGTTTGTTCTTCATTCATCAATAAAACATAGGGACCACCATGACAGACCACTTCCTGTAGGCTCACTTTACAATGTGTGGATTGGAAATGACCTTGCAACTCTGTAGGACTTGACCAATAAACACGTGTAGCCGGTCAGAAGAGGGTGGGTGGGGGGGGGGGGGGGGGGGGGGGAACTGGCTCTTTACTTATCAATCAGGCAGTATCGTTGGGTAGATCAGGAATGATGGATGATGGGGAAGGTCTGTCGAAACAATGAAAATAACTGGAAACTGTTGAAAGCAACCCATAGGTTCAGCTCCCTTTGTGGCAGCTACCCACTCTACACCTCTCACACTGGAGCCATGCAGATTTTCACATCCTCTCCAGTGGCTGCGGAAGGGGGGGGGGGGAGTCGTCCCCCCCCCCCCCACCCCCCAACCTAAGAACGTGTGCATGTACTGTATAATTGCAGGGCCGTAGCCAGACCTTTGAAGGGGAATGAGATATGTGTGACCCTGTTCTATATAAATGCAGACGAATTGTATCGTTAAACAGTCAGAGATATGTTATGGAGCACACATGTACATGAAATCATAGATAACAAGTGTACATGAATTGAAGCAAACAAATCCCACCGTGACCTGCTATGTTCCTTATAGCACCTTCATTACGGCGGTGGGGGGGTGGGGTAGGGTAATCCGTGAAATGCGGGGGGGTTCCCGGGAATCAAGAGAACCCCCCCAATTGGCCACCATACAGTATAACATGCTTAAATGGTGGGGATGTTGTTGTATGTCATAACATATTGCGCCTACCAGCCTGTGGCTGTAGAAAAGGGCCTTAGCCTCACAAGAGATTGCAATCCTAATCTCCCCAATTATTTGCACGTCACTGGCAGAGACAGAAGTACACCTGCAGCAAATGACATCACAGTGACCTCTCCACTCACCATCATCATCATCATCATCATCATCATCATCATCGTCATCATCGTCATCATCGTCGTCGTCGTCGTCATCGTCGTCGTCGTCATCGTCGTCGTTGTCGTCGTCGTCGTCGTCGTCGTCGTCGTCGTCGTCATCATCATCATCATCATCATCATCATCATGAGTCATGCCAAGTGATTGGTGCTGCAGCACTTGCATCAGAAGTCAAAAGCTGCAGTCCAATAGCTCCAAATGCCAAGAATGACATGTAGGATGGGCTTGCACCCCGTTGGGAGTAGAGACAATACAGCAACGAGGCGAAGTGGCTCATGATGCACTCTCAAAGCTAGCATCTCACCTTGCCATAAGCCAGTCAAGACCAATAGTCATCAGTGGTGGCTTAATAAACTCTTTGGCCACCTCAATTTGATTAGGTCCATTGCCAGGGCCCTCGAGGCAAAGGAATTCTGTCCATCCTGATTATGTAGCCTTATTTACAGCAGGCCTGCACATTGTGATCACCATCCTTTGGCGAACCCCTTCATAACCTTTTCTCATGCATGCACAATAATCTGTAGAAATTAAAAATTGTACATGTAATTCATTACCTTTTTCCTTACACATGTAGCAAAGGCCTGATCTTGACAAAGTTGCCAAACCACTAACAGCTGGTATAGTTTCATACCAAGTTCAGAACTCTGACTCCAACATGATACTCTATGACCTAGCAGGCCACCATAGCTACTACTCAAGTCACTGCTCTCTACTGGAGGCCATTTCCCTCATTAGTCCCTCAACCTTTCTCATGCTGGTTGATGTCAGTGTGGGAGGGATAGTTGGGATCACTGCACATATGCACTACTGGTCTCACATGATCAGCGATGTATGTCACCAATGCTGTCAACCATCATCTGTCATTGTGGTAGGCACACATGTAGACATGGTTGAGAAGGATTATCTAACTGAGCTTGAAGATAAAATAAAACAGTTAACACATAATATTTTTAAAAAGCACATCTTTGAAAAGTTCATCAGTCTTAATGTCATTGAATGCCATGGTGACAATCTAAAAATATTTCTTAGTTTGCTTAATGGGATCAATAATAAAGTAGGGCTACGTTCTCCAGCAATCTCTCTCACTAATCATCTAATGTACGCTTTCTTGAATGACAAGGTTCCTTCTGACAAAGAGGTTATAGCTCTGCCATATCTCATGTCCCTTCTTGAGATGGAAGAACCACGAGTCCTACCAACTGAGACTTCTGAAATCATCAAACTTTTAACCACCTTGTCAGAAAAAGGATTTATTGTCTTTCTCGTTACTGATAATGATGATAGCTGGATAGTCCTTGACCAGATAACATTGCTTGAGAAGGTCAATGGAGCTTTATTTTCTCCTTCTCACTTCAAAGAACACCTCCCCATAGCTAGCAACACTGGGATAATTCCAATGAGTGTGCTTGGGAGCCACTTACATGTACCTAGCCACAATATTGAAATGATTATTCAGTTTCTTATTAAACACCAGTTGTGCCAACGTATTTGTCTAGAGGGTGTCAACACAAACATGGCACCTCAAGTTCCAACATCATCTGATCTGTTATTTTTCCCTCCTCTCATAAGTGAAGATAGGCCACATTTTGGTCCAGATGACATAACAACTCCTGAGAGATGCTTTGGGTGGTTATTGCATACCGACAGTATCCATCAGTTCTTTCCACATCGCTTCCTTCACACGCTCATGCTTAAACTAGCACATGAGATATGTCTTCGAGACGAAAATCCCAATGCAATTATTCAGGTTAATAATCGCCAATGCAAGGTGTGGAGGTGTGGCATTAGTTGGAATAGTGTAAAAGGTGTGAGCACTATCATTGAGTTGATGAAGGAGTCAAGATGTCTCTTCTTGGTCATGTCCTTCCCTGCTCCTAAATATTGTAATGAACTGGTGCCTGTTCTCCAAACTATCAAGGATACCCTCAGTCAGTTCTCTCCATCCATCCCAGCCACAGAATACATTGTGGACCCTAGTAAGGCTAGCACTGTGTTTACACAAGGCTGTTCTGTGGATACACTGACACGAGTTAAGTTGTCCTATCTTCGAGATGCTCTTAAAGATGGTGACCCTACAGTAGTGGACAACAATAACAGAGTGGTACATCTTAATAACTGGACCAGTGTGGAGCCATGCCTGTCTCATCTTGTGTCTTATGCTGTGAATGGTAAGGTCTTCGTGATATGTATCTGTAGCGTGTCATTGGTTTAATCTTCCTACAGGTACTGAAAAACAGCACTTACCAAGTGTCAGCCTACTAAACGGTTGGTTAACATACATTGGGCAGTTATATAACTAGTCACTTCTGGTATTGTGCATTGCCTATATATATATATAACATAAATCACTGGCATGAATTGTGTGTGTAGAAATTGTGGTAGAATATGTAATTCAATGCTTCTTAAACTTGACCTGATGACATAACTGAAACTCATTACTATACAAGTAATTTTTTATTCATGTTAATACCAGCCAGGGGTATGTGGAGCACTGCAAGCTCCCCCATCTGGACCTTGGTCTCTGGCCAGAATCTACACAATGAACTGTTATGACAAATATGTTTGAATTTTTTTTTCTGTTCAATTTATTCATGATCAGCTGGAAGGGGTTGTCCGGACACTGGAGCCCAGCTAGAGCCCAGTCATACTTCACCTGTTGTTTTTTTTTTCATCTTTAGGAATGCCCAAACTGATGGAATTACTGTCCTTCAAAGGCAAAGAGAAGACATTCAATGTGACTGTACATGTGGGAGCTAAGTTTACAGACTTAGGGATCTTCCTTCTGAATGATGAGACTGGAGTTATTGTAGAGGCGCTAATGAAAGAACACTTACTCAATGCTGAAGACATAAACAGGGCCATCTTTATGAAATGGCTACAAGGGAAAGGGGTACAGCCTGTTGCTTGGTCAACACTGATAGATGTAATGAGAAAGATAGGCCTGGGCACATTGGCTAGTGATATTGAATGTGGACTAGTGTTATAGCTTATAGGCTGCTGTATTGTGTGGCATCTGACATCAACTAACTGCAAGTTTCAGTGTATAAAATTTTTCTAGTTTTGGTATTTCATATGTTTATGGATAACCAATTCATATGATGTGTGCATGCATGAGGACCTGTCATCTCTGGACTATGAATTCTGCTGCCAATCTAATGATCATGAACCAAAAAGCTGTGACTTGCATGTATTCTATCAAATAGTTAAGAAGGAGCAAGGTCGGAGAGGATATTTGGTGTGAGGGGTAAACGTGATTAGGATGATTATTAGGGGTTAGTAGTGAGGAGTTCACCATTAGTACATGTGGAGAGCCTTGTATATGAATGGCAAAGACACTACCAATCATACCCAGGCCGTGCTACACACGTAAGACAAAATGAAACCAAAGTCATCAGAGATTATGTTACAATCCTTCATTCGGCCAGTACCATAACTTGTTCTGCTTGCTTTACTGGGGACATGTCAGCTTGCATTGAGAGCATTTGAGTTTTTCATGTGCTGCATGAAAGTGGTTGCATTAAAAGTAGGTAAGCCTCTTTGAACAACCATGTGGCATAACTACTACAGACAACTGGGGCAATGAACCTCTGACGCTAACTTCACTCCCTGCTCACAATGGACAACACAAAAACACAAAATACATAATAGAACACACCATTTCAGAGCATAACCCCTTGATAAAAAGAGCCTTTTATAATCATTGCTATAAGGCACTTTTACGGAAACCTGATGGATAGCTGGGTAAGTGAAGTATGTGGACCAAGGAGCACAGAGAGAGGTTAACCCTACCAAAACCACTCCAGCTTTGCATGCTTTGAGAGAGAAGGAAGGCATGGGAGGTGGCTGTAACTGCTACTTTTGCTTCATGTCCTAAACCCAAACATGTAGATTAAGCATATATTCTGTGCTGCATACTCGTGGCTATAAAGCCATGGCATCACCTGCATGTACTTCTGTCTCCTGAGGCCCATTACATCCTTATTCGCATCCTCCCCATCCTCTCCTTCCCTCCGTTTCTCTCCTCTGCTATCTTGTTCATGTGTGCCTCTGCATGTCAAAGCAGCTGTTGAGTCATGTACATCATAACCAAAGTTGCCATCAAACATGCAATAGGTATTTGAAAATTTAATGAAGAAATACCCAAGCAATTATGCTATCACACTTTTTTTTTTACAAACTGAACCATTAAATGCAATACTAGCTATCAAATTGTTCGTTTAATGTACAATTCCGCACATACATAGCAAAATATTCCCTTGGGCTGAGCTCCTCTTACATCCCTCAGCAGCAGGATATCGTCTGACCTCCTGGTTCCTCTCTGTCTTTTCACACTGCACGCGGCCCACTCCTTCAAAGGTGCCAATGCGACCCTCATCGTCCCCAAAGACGAGCACGTGATGAGGCTTCCATGCCAACACCTCAATTATTATCACCTTTAGCTTTTATGTCTTATATATATTAATGACGGGGAAGTAATTTATGCTGGGCTGTGTGGGAGTCAAAATATGCACTTGACACCGGTTGAGGTTGCTCGTCATCGGAGAAATATACTTTAGTCAGTAATTATTCCAAACAAAATGCATAAGTCATTGTCATTTTAATTGTATATGCTCATTGTGTATCCTAGCTAGCTATATAGAACTGACTAAGAGTATATCGGCATGGCTATGTCGCTGCTTTCAGATCCCTTTAGAGAAGGCTCAGTCTATTGTTCTCTGGAACCACCTTTGTCTGGTCGGTTGCGAAAGTCACTGAAAAAGATTTGACCGTACCAGGCTGTAGTAGTAATAGTCAATTGGACTGGATCACGTGAGATTATTATCTAGTGAATCGTAGGCTAGGTGCGTGCTTTGTAACAGTTGTGTATCGATTGCAATCGGCCTTGTGCCCAACTCATCAACGTAGCGTTGTCAACATTACATGGTGTCAGAAGTGTCTATCCACAATGGAGCAACTAAAACCTCCGTGCGAAATGGATTTTGCAACTACTGATAGCGTGTCTTTGGCAGAAAAATGGAGGCGCTGGAGGCAAACGATGGAGCTCTACTTAAACTTGAGCATACCAGACAAATCAGAGAAGGAAAAGTGCAATATATTCCTGTATCTCATTGGACAGATTGGAAGAGACATTCACAGCACGATGACCCTGGCTAACGAAGAAAAAGATAAAATCGAAGTACTGTTCAGAAAGTTTGAAGAACACTGCCTTGCACAGCAAAATGTAACCATGGAACGGTACAGATTTCACATGCGTTGCCAAAGGAAAGACGAAACGGTGAGTCAATTTGTAACCGCGCTCAAGCTACTAGCAGCCAGTTGTAAATTTGGTGAGCTTATGAATGACATGATCAAGGATCGCATTGTGTGCGGAATTAGCTCTGAACGTGTCAAAGAGAGGCTATTAAGAGAGACCAACCTCACACTGGAGAAAGCAATAGGTATCAGCCAAGTAGATGAAGAGTCAAAGAAACAAGTGAAAATTCTGAAGGACGAAACAACCACAGTGGAATCAACAATGGCAATCATGAAAGACGACGAGCAGAACAGCCGAAAACGTCACAGAGGTGAAGAAACAGTAAGAAATCAACATAGGTGCAGAAAATGTGGCACTTTACACAAATGGGGTGAGTGCATTGCATTTGGTAAAAAATGCCTCAAATGTGGCAAACTAGGTCATTTCGCTAAGTGCTGCAGGGCACCAAGAAGAGTGGAGACAATTACCAATGTGGCAGATCACTCACAGTTCGTAGGAGGAATCAGTCAGAAAACAAAGGCAGATACTGATGAGAATGGATGCTATGTAACTCTGAACACACAAGACACACCAGTCAGATTCAAGGTCGATACAGGCTCACAAGCAAATATCATCCCACACTCCATTTTCATGAAAATGGAAAATAGACCCAAACTGAAGCCGACAAACACGAAACTAATAAGTTACACCGGTGAAGACCTGAAGATATCAGGTTCATGTGAATTGAGATGTGGTGAAAAGGTGTTAAACTTCTTCATAGTAAGAACAAACCAATGTCCCATCCTCAGTTTCAAGGCTTCACAAGAGTTGAACCTCATCAAAGTGGTAATGAATGTGACGACACAGGAAATAGATGGTCTAATAGCAGAATACTCTACTGTCTTTGATGGATTGGGATGTCTAGACCAGCCTTATCACATAAAGATAGATGATACTGTGCAGCCCATAATATGTCCTCCACGGAACATCCCTGTGGCATTGAGAGAGCGTGTTCGAGATGAAATTGACAGAATGGAGAAGTTAGGAGTTCTGAAAAAGGTAGAAGAACCGACAGCTTGGGTGAGCTCACTAGTCGTGGTAGAAAAACACAAAACAGGAAAGCTAAGGTTATGCCTAGACCCCAGACACCTAAATAAGGCAATACAAAGAGAACACTTCCAATTGCCCACAATAGAGGACATTGCAACTCGCCTGACAGGTGCTAAAGTGTTTTCCACACTGGACGCCAACCATGGATATTGGCAAATCCCTCTGGATCCGGCAAGTCAACGACTGACCACTTTCAATACACCATTTGGAAGATACTGCTACACCAGGATGCCGTTTGGTGTCAAATCGGCCCAGGAGATATTCCAAAAAAGGATGGTTCAACATTTTGGGGATTTACCAGGGGTAGAGACAGACATAGACGACATATTGGTATGGGGAGCCACCAAGGAGGAACACAGCCAGAGGCTAAAGGCTGTAATACAGAGATGTAAGGACATACACATGACACTGAACAAGGAAAAATGTAGTTTTGGGTCATCCAAAGTAGTGTATCTGGGCCATATAATCAGTGCAGAAGGAATATCTCCGGACCCAGAAAAAGTAAAGGCAATCGACCAAATGCCTCCACCTGAGGACAAAAAAGGTGTGGAAAGACTTCTGGGCTTGTTGAACTACGTGGCTAAGTTCATTCCTGACCTATCCAGCATCACCCAACCCATCAGGGAGCTATTAAAGAAGGAAGTCATGTTCCATTGGGATCATGAACAAGAAACAGCTTTCCAACTGATCAAGAAAAGAATGACATCAGCACCAGTACTAGCTTTCTATGATGTAAAGAAAGCAGTCACGGTCAGTTGTGATGCATCCAATTTTGGTCTGGGTGCAGTGCTACTACAAGGAAACAAACCAATAGCATATGCATCTCGTGCACTCACTGATACAGAAAAAAGATATGCACAAATAGAAAAAGAGCTCCTGGCTGTTGTTTATGCTCTAGAAAAGTTCAATCAATATGTTTATGGCAAGACCGTGCAAGTAGAGTCTGACCACAAACCCCTAGAGTCAATAACAAAAAAGTCACTGTGCCAGGCTCCACCAAGGTTACAACGGATGCTCCTTCGACTGCAGAAGTATGACTTTATACTGAACTACAAACCGGGTAAAGAGATGGTGATTGCCGACACACTATCAAGAGCATGCTGCATTGATACCAATACAGACCGCATGGAAGAGGAAATATCATGTGCAATCCACATGACAGTGGCACTGTATGACACACCAACGTCTGATGTACGACTGCAGGAAGTAAAAGAAGCAACAAAAAAAGACAGCACCTTGCAGTTACTGAGACAAACTGTGCAGTCAGGATGGCCGAGGAAAAGAACACAGGTACCCAAAGAAGTCCAAGAGTACTGGAATATCAGGGACGAGATATCCGAAACAGATGGTCTAATCATGAAAGGTGAACGGCTGGTAATACCCACAGACTTAAGGACAGAGATGCTGAAACGAATACACACAGGCCACATGGGAATAGTAAAGTGTTCCCAGCGTGCCAAGGAACTGATGTTTTGGCCAGGCATGTATAAAGCCATAGAAAGCATGGTGAACCAATGTGACACATGTCAGGAACATAGAGGTTCGAACCAAAAGGAACCAATGATACCAGGACCCACCCCGAGTCACCCCTGGGAGGAAGTGGCAACAGATCTCTTTCACTGGAATGACCATGACTATCTAATCATAGTGGATTACTTCTCGCGATACATCGAAGTTTGCAAGCTGGAGGACACAACCAGCAAATCCGTCATAACCCACACAAAATCTGTATTGGCTCGACATGGTATACCAATGGTCATCAGAAGTGACAATGGTTCCCAATACACTGCTGAAGAATACCAACGTTTCACCAAAGAATGGGGTATTAAGCATGTAACCACGAGTCCATACCACCCACAGGCCAATGGGCTTGCAGAAAAGTCTGTCCAAATCATCAAGTCCCTGCTGAACAAATCCAAAGCAAACAATCAAGATCCATACCTCAGTCTGCTAGAGTATCGCAATACCACTGTTGATAATGTTGGCTCACCCGCACAACTACTTATGGGTCGAAAACTCAGAGCAACACTTCCCGTCACAACCTCACAACTGAAACCGAAAATCATCCCCTCAGAGGTGGTGCAGCGCACACTAACACAGAAGCGCTCCACTCAAAAGTGGTACCATGATCAGGGAGCAAAACCCTTGCCAGAGTTGAAGAAAGGTGATCAGGCATACATGCAAGTGAATAGCAAATGGCTCCCAGTAGTAGTAACAGATATGGCCAAGACACCACGCTCATATGTGGTGAGAAGACCAGATGGAAGAATGTATAGAAGAAACCGCAAGCATCTGCGTGCCAAGACTCAGGCAAGGAATAATGATCACAAAGCCACAACACAAACTGAAACACAAAGTGAGGGAGAAAGGGGGGATGGAGCAGTACGGAACAAAGATCCACAACAAGAAACATCAACAGAAGAGGAAGACACAGATGTGAGAGAAGTGCAGCCAGAGCCTGAAGTGGCACAAAACGAAGACCAACAGCAGGAAGGCCAAACAGAAGAGGATGCAGAAAGTGAAACACAGTCTGGGCCTAATGTTCAACAGGCACAAGAGAACAAGGAACCTGGAAGACCAAAAAGAGCAATGAAGCCACCACAAAAATACAAGGATTATGTAAAATCATAAAAAGGGGGGTTGTAGTAGTAATAGTCAATTGGACTGGATCACGTGAGATTATTATCTAGTGAATCGTAGGCTAGGTGCGTGCTTTGTAACAGTTGTGTATCGATTGCAATCGGCCTTGTGCCCAACTCATCAACGTAGCGTTGTCAACATTACACAGGCCAGGAGTCACCCAATACCGCGTTGTTGGCTTGGATGGACTTCTGATTGCCGTCATAAAGGCTTCTCACCTTTCTAGTGACGTCGGCCAATCCGTAAGCAGCTCCTAGGATTTGCACACCGTATGGTAGGATAACGAATTCATTTTCTTTGCAAGTGACAGTCTGCACGGTTCTGTAGGTGACCGCGAGAGATTTGACGGTGCCGTACCAAGGGTCGCCGAAAACGGAGTTCGAGGCTTCGATAGTGGTGACGCCCCTGCTGACTAACTCTCTGACCTTTTCCGTGACATCCATGCCGCCGTACGCCGCACCGTGGACTTCGATCCTTTGCATTTTAAAAATACTACTAGTATTTTTCACAGGTAGTACACTGACGAAGGAAAATGTACATACCCTTTTTATGCCTGAATTTTACCTTATTTGGTAAAGGTCAGCGATGAAATAGTTTTCAGCCCCAACATCCATCCCGCAAAACGACCCCTGCCTACGGCCATGCAGACATGATTCGCGCACACCCACTTGTGGGAAAGATAAGTTGACATTCATTTGGAACTTTGTACGCGCGCTAAAGCGACAAGTTAAGATATCGTGAGCATTCCGACTGTAAGTGGAATTTGTATATGGTTTCAAGTTTGTAGCAAGGCTGATCACAGTAGCTGCTAAAAAATAGATTAGTGCAACAGTTTTACTTTTGGCTTCTTTGACACCGTGGAATAGGTAAACAAAGACCTTTGGTGGGAACGAGTATCTCGAATGTTGAGATGGCATACCACCCGACCCGCCCGATCAAGCAGTTTGACTGTGCATGAGATTTTTGTCAATAATAGGGTAGTGTTATTAAATAGTACTTACCGGCAAAGCCGCAACCACATCAACGATTGATGCGTGGATCGGCAGATAACACTCCATGCAGGACCAACCTTAGCCCATAATATGTCCATCTTTTACATGTGCATGCATCATATTGAATCATAGATAGTGAATCAAGTACACGCATGCAGCCAGTGCCGATTAAACGCCATGGTTACGTCATGTCATTATCAGTACTGATCCAAACAGTGTTAATGGTTGAATGCCAACACCTCTCCTCAGACCTATAATGGACCTGGGGGTGCAGCATGCATTAACATAGTACACTAGGAATTGCGTAGTGCTGTGAATTGTTATGCTAACACATATAGTTGTAAGCACCATCGTGCAACAGCTTTTTTCTCATCTCAACTCCCCGTGCAAGCGCTTCCGCCAAAAATATGCAGCATAAAGTCGTGGTTAATGTAGTCTATAATCTTGCTACAATGAACATTGATTGCTGAAGCGTCAAACAGCCACCAAGTTCAAAGATTGATAACTATATGTGAATGAAGAGTATTTAATTAGTGTTCACTGATATCTACTGATAGAAGAAGCTACATGTAACGACAAGATAGAGATGAAAAATATATCTTTACAAGACGAGGAAAAGGTTGAGAGATCTCCGAGCTTTCAAACCTCAGCCAGGCCATGATGGAAATGCCTGGTGTGTGTCATTCAAAATCACGTACTACCTCTGGAGTATAGGTAGAGGCTGCATGGAGTATATACCTCCAACCAGCTGATACTTTGCCGTTAATTATAATTATGAATATTCTACAACGACGGATGAAATTTATACTGTTCAGTTCACGAAAGCATGCAACATTGATTATAGATTGCATCATCTATCGCTTTCAAGCAGCGGGGTAAGTTGCTAGCTCATAGCAAACGCGATCCCCTAACTACTACCACCACCCCCTAACTACTACCACCACCCCTAACTACTACCAACACCTCCTAACTACCACCACCACCCCTAACTACTACCACCACCCCTAACTACTGCAACCACCCCTAACTACCACCACCACCCCTAACTACTGCCACCAGCCCCTAACTACATGTATTACCAACCTCTCACTTCCACCTCCGAACTACTATTCCTAATTACAAGGGGATGGGATATACATAACCCTCCTGCCCAAAAACTACACCTCCCACCTGAGGAAGGGAGGGGCCACTTCACTACTGCCAATGTGGGAGGTGACCACAAATTACTGTATATACTCTGAATTCGATTACCACGCTTGTGGGTTATCGGTTTATAAAAGTACACTAAAGTGCTACTCTGTATCTGTCAGAGACTCCGAGATGCGTGCATTGGACAAGTCCCTCCAAGCCACCGCACTCAGCCAGCCACCATTGCTTCCCACGTAGGCCTCCTCCCCTCTCCAACACCCGCAGGATGTCTCCCTCCACACAGCCCAGCTCTTCACTGCACTCAGGGTGATGTGTGAACACGGCAAAGACCAGCCTCTTGTTGGCCACTCCCATTGACTTGTAAACACCTGTAAATATAAAGAGGTCATTGCAATTAATACACATAACCACACCCACCCACCCCCACACCTTGAGGGGCTGTCCCCAGACCCAACGTCCCATTCACACACAAGTTAAATGATACGACTGCAAAGCAGAATGTTGTCTGAACAAAATTTAATGTAAATAGGTCAGACAAAGAGATTGACTAAAGGAACTTGCTCATAACTGAACACTCAACTGACCGAACATGCCACACCTGAACTCGTGTCATCACATGACACACCATCTTCACCAGTGGCAATTGAAGAAAATAGGATAATAGTCCAGTAACTGAAGTACAAGCTTCACACCCCCAAAACCACACCCTCAACACCACACCCATTGTTGTGTGCCCCGCCCAGTACATGCTGTTGAATTAAACATTCCAGGCACCTTGCTGTAATGTATAAACTTTCAGTATCGTTACATATACACAAAGTAAGATATCCCATGACTTTAGTTCTCACTGTGGGCCCAATTATATGAATGCCATCATTTTGTCACAAACTGTAAGGCTGCATCGAACATAGAAACCTTTGCAAATCATACATAGACAGTAATGCCAGGCAACTATCTCTTTTTAAAGAGCAACATTGCCCATTCATGGATGTAGTCTTTAAAGGCAAAGAGACCAACTGGTAGTAAACGATCCAACAGCTTATTAGAATATACATGTATGCAAAAGGTGTAAATGACTATCACCTATATTGTTCTTTAAGCCTCATTGTTCATCTATATTGAAAGTGAATGCTAAGTAGATTAGTCGCAAGCAAGCAGCTTCACCTTAAGATCACAGTCTCTGAGTGTGGCAGTGACTACACATCATTTACCAAGCATGCATATAATTGAGCAGTCACATGACTAAACATAACGGATGACATTGCTAACATTTCCCTGCACACACATGCACACAGACATACCTACACATACACATACACCCACACACAACACTGCCCACATACCACGGAGATATCCAAGGGTATCCTGGTTATCCTGGGTGTGGGAATCACTGCACTCCTTCTCAGCTATCTGCAGTGCATTTTCCCCAGAAGATGTCTCCATGAATAGGGCCCCACCATTTTGAACAAGCAGCTTAGTGACCCCAAGATGACCATATGCTGCAGCACAGTGGAGTGGTGTCCTGGGGAGGAGGGAAGGGTAAGCGGTCTGGGGAGGAGGAGAATGTTAACTGGTCTGGGGAGGAGGATGAATAAGGTGGAGGAAGGATAAGTGGTGTCCTACCAGTGACTGTAGATACCACACAATCATGGCAGTGTGGCCACCAGCCAAACCACACCCCATCTCAATGAGGCCTCACAGTCCCCAGGCTGCCAGAGATCGCCGCATTGTGCAAACAGGTTAACCCCTTGCCACTAGATACAGAGCAGGACCCAAGCTGGGAGGTACGAGGGTGGTGGGGGCGACGAAAAAGGTTATTAAATGCATTAATTAATCAGTGGTTATTGTAGGAATGCCCCACCTCCCTCACACACTCCTGTAGCACGTCCAGCTGCCCCTCTATGGCTGCATCAAGTATGATGTCCTCTGCCTTGAACCTAACGCGCTTCTGTGGGCGGAGCCTGGGGGGTCCTCCGTGAGGCTTGTGGTGGTGGTGGTGGGGAGATGAGCCCCTGTGTTTGGCAAGTGGGGAGGGTGTGGTCCCCCGACTGTCTGGGGACCCGGCCCCTTTCCTCTCGTCCTGCGATGTGCTCAGGTACCAAAGCCGGTCCTCACTGGGGAAGAGGAAATCGACTGTCTGTTGGGATGCTCCGCCCACTTGTGAGGATCCGCCCTCTTGAGAGGCAAGGTCGAATTGGGTGTTTGTCAAGACATGGTCACCAAGGGCAACATCTGTTTTAGGGTGGGGGGGGGGGGGAAAGGGGATGATAAGTTGCCATGGCAGTTATACACATGTGCATGATCAGAGGGTTCACCTTTCAGCTCATCCTGTGATGTATTCAGATACCACATCCCCTCTTTGACAGCACGAGGACTATGGAAGTGATGGGCAGGTGTGGAATGGGTCACCACAGAGGGGGGGCCTGAAGAGGTCACCACAGAGGGGGGGCCTGAAGGGTCCACTGCAGAGGTGAAGAGCTTATCGTCACCAAAGTCCAGCTTCCTCCTGTGGCCACTCCCTGTGCTGGTACTTCCGTCATGTTCCTTCATCTTGAAGGTCATGCTCTCCTCCTCTAGCAGCTTCTTGGTTCTGGCAGCAAACAGGCTGGACTGTCTCTTCTTTACTGTTGATGGAGTTCTGTTGGGTCTCTCCATACCAGAGATGGTGGGAGGGGCCGCTGTGAAGGGTGAGGTGATGCGCGGGGCTGGTGTGAAGATTGAGGTGGTGGGTGGAGCTGGTGTGAAGGTTGAAGTGGTTGGAGGGGCTGGTGTGAGAGTTGAGGTGGTGGGAGGGGCTGGTGTGAGGGTTGAGGGACGTCCCTTTCCTTCAGGATAATGGCTAGGCCCTTGCTGAGAAGGCTCTGTTTTGATCAAGGGCATAGACCCATGTGTGGTGGATACAGCTTGGAACAGTGGAGTAGTCAACCCTTCCTTTGAGGATCCATCTTGTAGTACCTGGAGCTTGCTCCTTAATATGGTACTCAGCTGATCTTGTTGCTACACAGGAAAAAAAAACCAGAGCAGAAATTAAAAGCAAATATTGAAGTCCCATAGTACAACATGATCACAAATGAAGCACCTTGCTTCACATACCATTTAAACACCCAGGCATCTATTTGGGACTAAAAATGCTTGTGTTGAAGTTTTCAGATACTCACCGTAGAAAAAACCAGCACTGTTGTAAGGGTGGTTGAAGGTTCAACACATGCTTGGACAATCGATGATTGTAATCCAAAAACCTGGCCATGCCAGGGTGTGTTGTTACGTGGTGCTGCTGTTTTTGTGAGGTGTATTCATATTTGTCATCCCCTAAATAGACACCGCTGCGTTTATTTGGGATTCTACGGTACTGTTATTCAACAAACACAGGGGCCAATTTTACTATTAGCCGTGCATGTGTACCAATGATACACAGATATGTCTGACTTGTACATTAAACGCAAGCGTAAATGCCCATATATATACTCTGTTATAGTGATAAATGAAAATGCGTGGGTGGAACAGGAAATGGTCTGAGGCCAGCAAGTTTGGTACCAGAGAGGGGACAGATGACTCACTTCCAGTTCAGTTCTCAGGGAGGTGATCTCTGTCGTGGCCTGCACCTGCATCTGCCCCACCCTCTGCTCCAACTGGGTGATCTCCCACCGCGCGGCTACCAACGTCTGCTGCAGCTTCTGCTCACGTCTGCCGGCTACCTCAATCTGATTGGATAGATCGCTGCGAACAATGTTCAGATCGGTAATGTCCGTAGCTGCAAAGAGGGCAACACCATGGATACATGTACATGTACACAGGATGGAGGACTATGACATAACCAATACACAGGAGGTACGTGTATTATGGTGGCCCAGGTGAAACATTCACCTCACCGAGGTGCAGTGAGAACACAACTAAATTCACTACCTAGTAACACCACACCACTTGCTAGTGATGAGTTCATAATACAGTCCATGGATGAAACTGTTTAAATACATGTACATGATATTGGTGGCAAAGGAGAAATGTGCATAAATACAAGAGCTCTGCAAATGCTGGTATGCGCTGGGTGAAGGTATGGGCTGAAGGTATGGGCTGGAGGTATGGGCTGGAGGTATGGGCTGGAGGTATGGGCTGGAGGTATGGGCTGGAGGTATGGGCTGGAGGTATGGGCTGGAGGCTCGAGGTATGGGCTGGAGATATGGGCTGGAGGTATGGGCTGGAGGTATGGGCTGGAGGTATGGGCTAGAGGTATGGGCTGGAGGTATGGGCTGGAGGTATGGGCTGGAGGTATGGGCTAGAGGTATGGGCTGGAGGTATGGGCTGGAGGTATGGGCTGGAGGTATGGGCTGGAGGTATGGGCTGGAGGTATGGGCTGGAGGTATGGGCTAGAGGTATGAGCTGGAGGTATGGGCTGGAGGTATGGGTATGGGCTGGAGGTATGGGCTGGAGATATGGGCTGGAGGTATGGGCTGGAGGTATGGGCTGGAGGTATGGGGCTGGAGGTATGGGCTAGAGGTATGGGCTGGAGGTATGCGCTGGGGTATGGGGCTGGAGGTATGGGCTGGAGGTATGGGCTGGAGGTATGGGCTGGAGGTATGGGCTGGAGGTATGGGCTGGAGGCATGGTATAGGGTGGAAGTATGGGATGGAAGGGTGGGAGATATGCAGGTGGGGTTAACAGTAAGCTGCTATCAACCTATACCTCCAGCCCATACCACTAACCCATACCTCCAGCCCATACCACTAACCCATACCTCCAGCCCATACCACTAACCCATACCTCCAGCCCATACCACTAACCCATACCTCCAGCCCATACCACTGCCCTATACCTCCAGCCCAGCTCTCTCAAACTTACCAATCTGTAGGTTGTCCCTCCTTAGTCTATCCAGCTCCTGCTCATGTGTGGCTGTAGGGTCACGTGGTCCCCACAGCGGTCCCCTTGTCTTTAACCTCTCCAGCATCACAGAGTCCAGCTCCATCTGCTTCATAGTGGCCATCCTCTTCAAGGCATCTCTCATCCTCACCAGTGTCTGTGTGTACAGAGATGTGGGTTAGGCGGGAGAGAGAAGGTTGCCGAAGACAGAGGAAGGTGAGAATTTGGAGGTACGTTGCAAAGACAAGGAAAGAGCTAACACGTTACAGGAGTATACCTGAAGGTTAAAATCAGAGGGGAGGAGGGTGGGGAGGTATATACCTTTGTGCTATATTGTTTGCCGTTGAAGTTACCCAGTTCTGTTAGCTTGCGCAGGTCCAGCGGTGGCTCTATGGCAGAACCAGAAAGTCAATTCCGTACACATAAACATGCACACACAAAAAGCGCGCGTACTTTCCTTCTTCTTGGCCCTGCTGCTGCCGTTGCTGAGGACCCGCCCCACGAGCTTCAAGTCGCCAGGAGAGCCCCATTGCCTCACCAGGTTGACCACCTTCTCGTTCTTGCGCACTTTTCGCTCTACGTTGAGAGAAAGGGCGTGGCTTTTAATGTTAAAAAACCCGCTTTTTTTTTTTCTATAGCTCACCGCGCCCCCTCCAGCATTCGTACAGGTGCAAGCGCAAGGGCTGATCTGTCCCCTCGGCAACGTAGCCAAGCAGTTCTTCTGTCACGTCCGTGCAAGTGTCTTCGGGATACACATCAAGGGAGATTGAAAAATGTGGCCACCGGCAGGGCCCGCGGAGCCGGGGGGGCAAGGGGGGCAGCTGCCCCCCCACTTTTTTGGCCGATAATGTTAATTTATTTAATGTATTAATTATTGCGGATGCATACACGCGCATGCAGGCGCGCGGCGGCTGTATCAAAAATCTGTAGCAAACCAGCCAGACTTTTGTTCTTTTGTTATTGTACAGTGCTTGACGCTTGTATCTTATAGTGATTTGATTGTGTGCTTGACGAAGGAAACTCCGAAATTTTTTTGCTTTTATATTATAGATAGCCAACCGATTGGATTCAAATTCTAATTGCCCGGCCGGTCCGCTATGTAACACAATGGGCGAATTAACCTCCTTGTAAGAAGCAGTGTAAAATAGCTACGTTCTTCCAACCATGCTTATTCCAAAAGATATCTAATTCGAGTAATGAAGCACGCGGTACTTTAGATGTGTCAGATGAGATTGACCGCGTATTGGATGGCAATACTTTATCAGACGACATACCTATACCCGAGGACAGCCATACTTCAACATCAAGCAATACCGGTACCAGTCTATCCAATGACAAACATTTGCAGGACACTATTTTAACAACATCCTACCTGGTCCCAGACCAACCAAATCAACCTACGACAATAAAGTTTCCAAAGCGGCAGTTTGGAAAATTTAACCGAGCCTTTCAGGGAACTTTGTTTCAAATAAGGAGCAGTTAGCAATTTGTTTGAGGCATGTAGATCACAACTTGGTAGCACATGAAGAATTTATTGGGTTTTATCATATACCTAATATTTTTTTCTGATACTATTGTTTCAGTAATCAAGGTTGTGCTGCTAAGAATGAATCTGAGTCTATTTAAATGTAGAGGCCAGTGTTATGATGGAGCTGGAACAATGGCAGGCTGTAGAAATGGAGTTGCTGCACAACTCTTAGCTGATGTTCCCAGTGCCCATTTAACACACTGCCATGGACATGCATTTAGTCTAGCGGTTCATGATATGATAAAAGGCTGCGGAGTATTATCTGACACCTTGGATACAACAATGGAAATTTGTAAATTCTCACCCAAAAGAGAGGGAATCCTGAGCAGTATCAAAGCAGACATTCATATGGACACTCCTGGAATAAAAATGCTGTGTCCTACTCATTGGACTGTTCAAGGAGAAAGCTATGAAAGGATTAAAGACAATTATGAAGCCCTGATGTTGGAATGGGATATCTGCTTGGAAGAAAGATTGGATACTGATATGTGGGCTCGTATTATTGGTGTGAAAGCTCAAATGGAGTCATTTCAGTTTTTTTTTGGATTAAATCTTGGTGCCACATTGCTTATCCAGACAGATAACCTGTCCAAAACCCTCCAAAAAACACAGCTATCATCTGTAGAAGGGCAGCATTTTGCCAATTTGGTAATTAGGGCCATCACAAGCATGAGATCAGATGAAATGTTTGATCTATATTTCCTGAATGTTAAAAACAGGCTAAGAATCATAGTCTACCTGAACCTTCACTACCCAGGCATCGCAATGTCCCAAAAAAAATTGAAGTAGGAAATGGACAATCTCATCAGCCATCATCTGCTGATGAATAGGATATACTATGAAGCAATCATTTTGGTAACCAATGCCATTAGACAACGTTTCAACCAGCTGGGGTTTAAGGCCTACAGTACTATGGAAACATTACTTCTAAATGCTCTTAAACCGGGTATATGTAACTGATGAACTAAAATATATGTCAGAGAAATATGCAGATGATGTGAATGTCACACTTTTGAAGGCGCAATTACCTATGCTAAGTGGAGAATTTCAATCATTCCACGAAATTTACAGTGCTTTTCAAAGCCTTGACCAATGTGAAAAGGACCTAATTTCGGAGATTGTTACTATATTTAAACTGATCTTGGTCAGTCCAGCTACTAATGCAGTCAGTGAAAGATCTTTTTCTACCGCTCGTCGCGTGAAAACGTGGCTTCGTTCAAGCATGAATCAAGTTAGATTTAATAACTTAGCTACTCTCATGATTCATAGCGACAGAACAGCTAATATTGACCTGGACGAAGTTGCCTCTGAGTTCGCCTCTAGAAATGATAATCGAAAGCGACATTTTGGTATATAGATGTGAAGGATCGATTTTATTGTGCATTTCAGTGGCTTGTATTTGTACGCGCGTTTCTATGAATACACGGAGGTGCGAAGGAATATTAGATACAACTTAATTAAGTATAAAAATCTGCCCCCCCACTTTATAATACCCTCCGCGGGCCCTGACCGGTGTCCAACGATATTGAATTTTACCGCCGTTGTTTGGACTTGAATGGCTTCTTCCAACTACATTACGATATCCTATATTCACTGCGTGGGGACGAGGCTGTGCAGCTCTCAGGGAAATTTATAAGCGATGCTGTCACAGTTCTTCATCTTGTCTGCCAGGGGCGACACTATCGTCTTCAGGGACTGTATCCTTCGCGTCTCCTAGGGGCAGGTTTGGGGTAGCGCTAAATATGAGGAACGTAAAGTCGCGGTGTTTTTTTTTTTTTTCTTTTTTGTTTGTTGTTACGAAGCACTTAACCCTCGGACTCTAGACAGAGCAGACGCGCCCAAATCGACACCGGAGCTCTTCTTCAAGCAGGTTAAGACGTGGAAGGACTCTAAGGACTCCCTACCTCCGCCGGCCATAGTAAGCGGAGGGCTTTCTGCCCGTTTTTTTGTAACCACGTCCCAAACAAGGCCATAGACAAGGGGGGGCTTGGGGGGGGGGGGGGGGGGGGGGCTTGAGCCCCCCAAAATTTTCCTTGAAAGAAAATATTAAAATGTTAACCGTATCTGGTATAATTAGAATTAACTACTTCCAGCTGTAATCATTGATAGTGGTCGATCGTGAGTAGAGCATAGTCCACAGCCCCTCTGCAGAAAGCATCATCCGAACAATAGAAGACATTTTGCTGAGTTTATCCCTTTCACTTCAGAATTGTCGTGGACAGTGCTACGATGGGGCTAGTTCAATGGCAGGCTGTAAAACAGGTGTATCAAGTTATCAACTACTATACTTCGAAAAGAGCATAGAGCTTTGTATACCCATTGCTATGGCCATGCTCTGAACTTAGCTGTTCAAGACGCAGTAAAGGCAAATGTAATCATTCGTGATACATTAGACGACTGAAGAAATGACAAAGCTGATCAAAAAATCTCCGCGGTGGCAAGTGATTTTTGAAAAGGTCAACTAACTAAAATAATTATATAGCAATAGCATTCGTTGCTATACTGTATAGAGCCGGGTCAATTTCTGCATTTAATGTTAAGTTTTTGCTAACAACAAATAAGGAAAAGGTTAAAGCGGCTGGGGCTTCGCCCCAGACCCCATTCGGGGAGCTTACAGCGCTCCCCCAAACCCCCTTTCTGGAGGCAGGAGGGGGCATGCCGCCTACTGCACCCACCCCCAGTCATTATAGACCCCCCAAACTTTGAAAGTTGTCTACAGCCATGCCAAATACTACTGCTATAGGAGAGTGCTGATGGAGTGCATTTCGAGTACGTTAGGAGGAACGGGCTGTTCTTTGTGGCGGCTACAAAATTCAACGTCGCTCCGGCTCTTGTCCTGGAGCTGTTGATAAGGTAAGCGCCCTTGTGTTTCGTTTGTTCGTTTGGGGGCGTGGCATATTATTATTATTATTATTATTATGGTTAGGACGTTTGACTGGTTTATTATAATTATTTATTTATATAAACTAACATATATGGCTAACAACAACACAACCTAACATATACAATGTACTGGCACACTAACACACTCGATCACTCGCACACAGAACTAAAAGTCATCTAAACCATCAAAGGAATTTAATGTTCCCAAGACGGAGGTAGAATTTCCTCTCTGAATTCGATAGTATTTTGTTAATTAGTCCAAACATGTTCACACACACATACACACACACACACACACAGACACACACACACTTGCACACAACCAGAATTGCTGGTCTCTGCAAAGACTACTGTGGTCTGTTGAATGAGGAGGCTATTAGACTTAACTTTGTCCTTATTTATGAACTTCTGGATGAGGTCTTGGTAAGGACTGGGGAGGAAGTTGTGTATTGTCATAGTGTTTTGGTTGATTACATCATAGTGTTTCGGTTGCTCCCATCCTCACTAAATGGCACGCCATCATATCTTGTTGTGTGTAGGTGCATGTGTAAATGTGTGTAGAGAGAGGCTATGGTAGGAACCATACTGTGGGGATGAAGAGGAGAGTGATGTTGTGGTAATGTGATGGGGACAGTGCTCGACTGTCTCACAATGACTAAGGGTACACGTGACTATGACTGGACTTAGTCAGTTTATTAGTGACTCTGACTTGACTACATCCATTGGTTGTGCACATTACAAATCTTAGAAAAGAAGATACACGTTATAAACAAGATACAAACAAAATTAGTCTTCCTGTTCCACATCATCATCGAAAGTATATTCAGTTTAGTTCCTTCTTTTTAGTGAGACCATTACAAATAGAGATTTCCTTATCTTTTCAAAATTCCACCTAACCTTTAAAATTTTTGATGTTAGTTCAGGATCCATGGAATTTCGAATCTTGTCATGAATTATGGCCTCTGATGAGAATGTTTGTTCTGCTGCAGCCTCAGCAGCACACGTTTTTGCCATCACTCTGTACAGTACATACAGCTCAGCTACTTCAAGGCCTACAATGTTCCAATAGGTATCCAAGTTGAATACTGAAAAAATGTTTTCACTTTTTTTTTTCTTTTTGGAAGACGTTGTCCTCCTCTCAAATTCTCCATAACAGTATGAGAATAAGTGTTGAAGTGTTGTTGAGCCAACAAAATGGTATGTGTTCCAGCTGTGAGGTGCTCAGTTAACTGTGATTTTGAAGCTATGATAAATGCAGATTTTGAATTTGGACCACTGTCTACATATTATTGTGGCAAACCTATTGAAGCATGATGCTTCAACCATTTTTCCCACTGTTTATCTACTACAAAATCAATTTGGAGGCTTGCTCTGTGTTTAGCTTGGATACTAAGTTTCGGATATGGCCACAGAGCACACAGCAGGTCAAAAATACCACATGATCGCATCATTTTGTCCCTTTTTTGCCATGCCTGGTCAAGTTCAGAAGCAGCTGTGCTATTTACCTGTTGACTGAAGCTTTGTGTAGCACGTTGTCAAATGAGACTGCAACTGCAACCAGCAGTAAGCTAAATGAATTCCATTGCTTGAATCACGTAAATTTGCTCTAGTAAATATGGAATGAACAAGTATTCTTTTGCAGCATCTATGAGTTGAAAATGAGAACTTTTGTAATCAGAATGACTTTCAATATATGAACGTAGCTGAAGCAGTCTGGAGATCATGAAATAACCAGATGACCATTTTCGCGTATTTCCTGACAAAAAAACTGAAAGAGGTTTTTTCACACCAGCAGCCACTTGTACATCTTTTAATGCCTTCCACAAACTCTTTGTTCCCCTAACTGCTGTAACAAATGACTTGCTGGTGTGTATTGCTTCTTGTAGCAATGGAAATGAATTTGCTAGGTTTGAAATCATCAGCTCAATAGTATGGTCACCACAGCGGAAATGAAGCAAATAATTTAGATGAGTCATTCTGTCTTGCATCATCAATACCTGCATTAGGTGATGCTTCATTGTCAGTTGTTATTGAGACTCCAAATCCTCTAACTCCTTAAGAATTCTGGTGTAATAGCTAGTGTAAAATTCTTCATTAAGGACTGTCATTTCAGTATTAAAACATTCATATAGTAAAGCCACTTTATCTAAACAAAGCTGTGTAGCAATAAGTTTGTTGTGTGGTACATCATTTCCACCATCAGATTGTAAACCAACTACTGAATGCTTCAGAATTATATGTAATTGATCTTCTAATTTCTTGCTAAAATCAACAATAGCAGTTTGCATTTGATGTGATGATCGCATGCCTACAGGATAGGATTTCTCATGTGATAACTTCCAATATGCATCGTCCATAGTTGCTAGTGGTACTCGTAGATTCATACAATACGCAATGCATAGACGCTCTCTCTGCATCACTGCTAAATCAGAACACGAAAATAGTGATGTTATTTGTAGTTGCTTTTCGTTCTCAGACATAACAGTGGAATCGCGTTTAGTAGAAGGAACATCCACTGTCTGAACCCGTGTTAAATGTCTTACCCACTGTACTTTTGATGTTTTCTCTCTGAAACGAGCGGTACACTGGGTTTCTTCTCCAGTAACTTCACTTGGTAACAAAACGGACACTTGGGATCCTTATAATCTTTTCTGAAAAAGGAGTTAGCCCATTCATTTTGTGATGACCACACAGCCACTTTCAGACGCCATAACATTTAATATGCGATATTAGTTTATTGTATTAACAAATTACAAATATAAATCCTGTGAATCTGTACCGTAGTTAAGCTTACAAAGCACTTTATTAAAATTATTAATTAAATACACAAATTATCAACAAGTCAACTCAGTCATGCTAGTCACATTATGGCCTGACTATGACTTAGCCAGACTTAGTCAATCGAGCACTGTTTTAAAACGCATGTGGTACTGCTCTAATCAGTATTTGCAAGGTCTTACTTGTAGACAGAAACACTGTGCACTACTTTTTTTTGCTGTCTTGAATTTGATTTCTACAAACTTCATAGCGTTTTTTGATGGCGAGATCAGGAAGCTGGGTGTGGAGAACGCTTACTTCCCCACGTTTGTCTCCCGGGGTGCTCTTGAAAAGGAGAAGACCCACATAGCTGACTTTGCCCCCGAGGTTGCCTGGGTAACCAAGAGTGGGAACACGGACCTTGCGGAGCCCATAGCCATCAGACCTACCTCGGAGACAGTGATGTACCCAACCTTTGCCCGATGGGTGCAGTCACACAGGGACCTGCCCATCAAGATCAACCAGTGGTGTAACGTGGTGGTACGTGCGGGGGATGAGAGGGAGGGGTGTGTGCATGTAGGTGTAACGTGTGATGTTTTCTTTGTAGCGCTGGGAGTTCAAACATCCCCAGCCATTCCTGAGGACCAGAGAGTTCCTGTGGAAGGAAGGACATACTGCTTATGAGAAGAAGGCTGATGCTGAGGAAGAGGTGTGTGTGTGTGTGTGTATATGTGTGTGTGTACATGTGTGTATGTACATGTGTGTGTGTGTGTGTGTGTGTGTGTACATGTGGTTGGTGTTTAGATATCGCAACTGCATCTTGGATTGGGGTTTAATGTAACACACACACACACGCACACACACACTACACAGGTATTGGCTATCCTGGATCTCTATCGACGTGTCTATGAAGAGCTCTTGGCTATACCCGTTATTCCCGGGAAGAAGACGGAGAAAGAGAAGTTTGCAGGTGGGGACTACACCACCACCATTGAGGCCTTCATCTCTGCTAGTGGGAGGGGCATACAGGTGAGGCCACACCCCTCCTCTTTTTTCACACTGTTCACTGATTAACCCACCCTCACAGGGAGCCACCTCCCACCACCTTGGTCAGAACTTCTCTAAGATGTTCAACATACAGTTTGAAGTTCCTGGGAAGGTGTGGTAAATGTCTCCATGGAGACAGACATTGTCTTTAACTTCTTATTGTTGTCATGGATACAGGAGGGAGAACATGAATTTGCGTACCAGAACTCTTGGGGTCTGACCACTCGTACCATTGGTGTCATGACGATGGTCCATGGTGACAATACAGGTCTGATATTGCCTCCCCCTGTGGCTAGTGTGCAGGTATGGTGGTGGAGGGGTGTGATGAGGGAAGGAGTGAGGAGTGAGATGAGGGGAGGAGTATGATGGTGTGTAGGGAGTGCAGTGAAGGGTAAGAAGGGGAGGGTGATGGAGAAGTGGGGAGGGGAAGTTGTGTATAATACAGTAGAACTCCCTACATGTATCAGGAAAATGGCACCTCACTATCAGGAAAAGCAAAAGAAACTGTTTTCTTAGCTTACCCTTATCAAACATTATCTTGCCCACGTAAAGCAGTGCTGATGGATAGGGTAGACTAAGAACACCAATAGCTTCTTTTGCTTCCAGATGTAGTCGTTATTTTTCCTGATATGAGTCCCCACTGTACAATGGGAGGGATGGTATATTGGTATAATACAAAGGTCTGTGGTTACCATTTTTTGTACCTTACCTAGGTGGTGGTGATACCATGTGGGATAAAGGTATCCATGACAGAGAAGGAGAAGGGGGCAGTGTTGGAGAGCTGTGAGGCCTTTGTGGCACAGATGTGTGCTGCAGGTGTTCGTTGTCGTGGCGATATGCGAGACAACTACTCCCCCGGGTGGAAGTTTAACCACTGGGAACTGAAAGTGAGTGTGGTGTGTGTGTGTGTGTGTGTGTGTGTGTGTGTGTGTGCGTGTGTGCGTGCGTGCGTGCATACATGCTCGCGTGTGGTGTACCCTTCATATGTGTCTGCGCATTAAACTAACCTGGGGGTTTATTGACAGGGAGTTCCCCTTCGTGTGGAGATAGGTCCTAATGATGTCAAGAACTCTCAGGTTGTGGCCATTCCCAGGGACACTGGTGAGAAGGTGGCTGTTGGGAACGGTGTGGCTGTGACCAGGATCAAGGAGCTCCTCTCTGAGATGTACCAGAGGCTGTTTGCAAAGTAAGTTGAGACACACCAGTACCTACAAGGTGGAATGGTGGTTGGACACTGAGGTTTTGCGGATACCTCAATCTAGGTAGCGTGGCATAAAATGAGGTCACAAGCTTACATACACATTAAGTACATGTACATTAATCATTGGCAAGAATTATTATTGAAAGTCCAATTCGACTAATCATTGGCAGATTTGTGACTTTAACAGTGAAGCACACAAGTACATGTGTTAGAACTTTTTAAAACTTGGGTATTTGTTGAAGCCATTGTCGGAATGTAAAATAGTGGAGATCAGGTCCACATGGCTTTGCAGCGTCATCATAGATATTATACAGAAGGGATTGGACCAGCCTATGCAGTTACATTGTATAGGCTGTCAGTGTTGTATAAATTAACACCTTTGCAAAACAACCATTGTGTTCCTCAAACTCTGTGAAGGATGCCAAGTTTCGAGGTTCTAAAGCATGTTAGTTCTTCTTCCAACTGCCTCTGACTGCCGTAGAGGTAAAACATCTTCTGAAGTATTAAAGTTTGTGACTTATCGAGGCCCGAATTTCTGTGCCCAAGGAATGCTTTGTGGGAGTGAAAGAGATGATGACTTCATCAATTTGGCTTGATTTAAGTAAAATCTGATAGTTCTCGTTGCAACGGATCGAACTCGACATGTTTTGTTTGGATTGCACGTTGGTTGCTCATAAAAGCGGGGAGGGACCATCTTGGACATGTGTGTGTTGTGGGCGTGCAGCGTGTGCTGCAAACTCCTGTTCAATCACTTTATTCGTTTTTATGCACTGATTGTGTGATTAAAATTAGTCGTACCATTATGCTACCTATTTGTGCAATTTTTTCCTCCTAACAATGGTGAAGCTGTGGGTCACATTGCTGCTTTTCAGCAAAGACTAGACATGGTGCAATCAATAACCAAATGGAGTATTGAAAAGGCATGAAATCAATAAATGTGTGTATTTAAGAAAGCATAAAAAAATCCAATATGACTATTAAAAAGGCATTGCATATTTGTACCATGCGTCTTATTTTTAACCCCTTCCTGCCCCATTCCAAAACACGAGCAGACCTGAATTTGTAGCATCCCTGCGTGCACAGCTACATGTACATTGTAGCATACTACATGCACTTGCTGGTTCGATTGAGGCCTGGGGATGAGATAGTGCAATGGAGGTGTACGGACTATTTTAAGACAGTTAAATATTGTGGTGCGACGTCCATTTGCATGTACATGTGCATGTATATAAAAGTGGTTTTTACGTTTTTTTTTGACCACATAAATATATACAACAAACTCTGCCAATTAGAAACAGCTAGTAACCTAAACGTGTAACCTGTAGTTTTCACTCACAGTCCAAAAACCTTCGCATACGTTTTCTTCCTCGAAGGTTCACATAGTTCCAATATACCAGATTTGCTGTAACAGTGGTGATACTTGTATCTCTGTACTATTCATGTACACATCTGGTACATATGTGTCAGCCTCTCCCCTCTCATCACCCAGGGCCAAACGTGAGCTTGACTCTCACATAGTGATCACGGAGAATTGGGAGGAATTTTACTCCAAACTCGACCACAAAAATGTGAGAGCATTTCGTAGCCGTTCTAACTATTTATTGCCTCCCCCACCTACAGTTGATTCTTGCTCCATACTGTGGTGATTGTGAGGACATCATTAAGAAGAAGACCACCAGGTGTGTGAGGAATAGTAACTTTACTGACCTTTGTGTGTGTGTGTGTGTGTGTGTGTGTGTGTGTGTGTGTGTGTGTGTGTGTGTGTTGTGTGTGTGTATGAAACTTTTTATTTATTGCCCACCATTGCTACCAGAGATGAGCCATCGGAGCCTGGAGCCCCAGCCATGGGAGCCAAGGCTCTGTGCATCCCCTTCAAGCAGCCCAAGGCCATTACCCCAGGCATGCTGTGTGTGAGACCTGACTGCAACAAGCCTGCCAAGTACTACACTCTCTTTGGAAGGAGCTATTAAACATCTCTGACCAAATGAGAAGAATGTATAAGCTTTAGCCAAAAAAAAAACAATATCATGGACTTTCTGATTGAAAAATCAATTTGTATGTGTATAAATACGTGTACTGTGTCTTTTATGGCTTTGAAGAATGGTAGTTTTCAACTGTACATTATTTTGTATTATTATTAGCTAATCAGACGTGAACCAATTGATCATCCGCGAGTGACCGTTTAGATCACAGATTATTAAATATATCGCTCTTGCGGGGGTGGGGGGGGGGTGGGTTTAATAGCAATACTGTATTGTACCGATCCAATTTTGTACAGATTCAGGAGAGGATTTATGAATATTCGTTCAGGACAACAAATAGGAGTTAAAAAGTACGAGGGATTGGCGCAACACCTTCACAGGTTGTATAGAAGCTGTTTCTTAGCGAAGTATTAATGCGTGTAAGCGGTGAAATAACTAATGGTCGATACATGTAGTAGTTTTTTACAACTTTCTTGTGAATGTAATTATTCGTGCTCAATGTGATGTGCGGGACGCTACATCGGTATCTCACAAAAGAAATATCGACGCTTGTTTTTTTTTCCGCTTCAAGTTCAAATCGCACTGATGGCAGTCGCACCGTAGTCTCGTACCCAGACCCACATCGCAGCTACGGATGGAATACATCACCGCCTACACGACTCGCGTAGCGGTGATGTAATCCATCCGCAGCTGCGATATGGGTCTGGGTACGAGACTAGTCGCACCGATCGGTGAGATAGGGACCCTATAAAAATAGAAACTCCAGACGCTAGTTTAATCAAATTGATAGCGCAAGCGGGCTAGTCGGGCGGACCCGACTACAAGCGGGCGTTATTATTGCAAACTAGCTAGTCTCAAACCCAGACCTGTATTTCGTCGCAGAATTCTGTCGCTACCAATCAGATGCGGGCAGTCACGTGACACTCCCACAGTCATGTGATAAGGTAATAAACAAATCTTGTCACCAAAATTATCTCTGCCAAAATTCACATCCACGTGTAGTTGGGCGTAGCCCGACCTTCGCGTGTTGGCGGAAGGTCGGGTACCAAACCCGCACAAAAATTATGCCCAACTAATCCACATGTACAGTTTCGTTAAGAGTGCACTCATTATTATATTAGCACATTCCCTCGTTACAGTTTCCGGATTGGGGCAGCTACGACGGCTGCGCAAAAAGGGGTCGAAGACTCCGTCATTAAAACATTATGTCGGTGGAAGAGCGTGGCGTACCAGCAGTACGTTCGGATTCCCACGGATCGGTTGGTCGGGCTATCTGCTGTATTGGCCACTTTGATATGATGTTAACTTTGTTCAGGCGGAGGTAAAAATTAATTGTCATACGTTCATGGAGGACACATTATCAGAGATCATATATAGAAAGCAGCTTTATATATGATCTCTGACATTATCTATGTCTACAATGTGCAATCTATGCCCTAAGTATGGTGGTGGTGCAGGAAAAAAACGTGGCGCTACTAACGGGGGAAGACTGTATTGAAACCTAGTCTTGTACTCAAACCACACTCGCAGCTTGCAGATGACATTACCGTTACGCGAGAAGCCAGGGGCGGATACATGGGGGGGGGGGGGGCCATTTTGCAAAGCAAAGTCCGAAATCATCAAACTTATATGCATTTGTCGGTCACCATGGATTGAGGGCAGTACATCACGAGCCATACATGGAGACAAGCAGAAAGATTTTGCCAGTCATGTATGTTGCAAATGTAAAAACTGGTTCCATCATTTCTGTCTACGAAAATGTGATTTTAAGGTTCCCAAACGCACTCATGATTTTGTGTGCCCAATATGCCAAATTCCTTCGACTATTCCATGGGCACATTCAAACTACACAAATACCTGTACCTCTGACAACATTTTAACCATTTTGCTCCTTCATTGTCATGAAATTCCAACATTTATCGAATGCATTGGTAACAGTCCTGCTGAAAAAGCACTCAAAGCTGCTTTGTGTACAATGCTAGATGGAGATGTTCACAACGGAAAAACTATCATGCTTGACCATATTAAGTCAGTTCTACCCCTGAAAACCTGTGGGAAAAAAAAATAATAAATTTCATAGTACAAGGGGCGGTGTCTTACGTCGCCCTGATGATACGAAAACGCGCCGAAGTAACGTGATAACAGTATAAAGCGGCTGGGGCTAAGCCCCAGACCCCGGATACACATCTTCCTCTTTTATGCGCAATATTTCGTAGCCACGCCCAAACAATGATGATTAACGTCCCTGTCCACCCCTGGAAGCGGTCTGGTAAACTGCCTATTGACAAAATCGGTTCTCATAGGCTCGTTTCTTTGAGGCCTCGTGGGAATTATCGGTAGCAGGCAGATAGTTGAGGTCGTCTATTTGAGGGGCGTAGGGGTTGAAAACCTTTACGAATGCAAACTGCCTGACAAAATTGGTTCTAAATATACGTCCGGGCGATTTTAAGTGTACAACATGCAGGTGCTCCGTGACGTCACGATAATTACATTCCAATTTCTGCTGTCCCATCTCCAGGCCTGGGCCTAAGCCTATAGATTCCAATGAACACCAAATGGCCATTAAGTGGTGGTTAGGGCTAGACACCTCACCTGGCTCACCTCCCTGTGCTTTGTGCCCAGAACACCCTTTGGATCCCCTAGGACACCATACCTTAACATGTAAGCAAGGTGGTGATGCTGTATCCAGGCACAATAAGCTCAGGGATGTAGTGCTCCCAAACCTGCCATCGTGCCTGCATCGGTGCCAAGGCAGAAGTTTGCAGTGGACTTGGACGTGCATGAGCTCCTGCACACACGTCCTGCTGACATCTTAGCTTCCAATTGGCTCTGTGGCAAGCCTGCTGCCTTTGTATAGAGTTCTTCAGCCAATTGTAGCTTTACAAAGTAGCTGAAATGCATTCACAACGTCCGGCCTTGTCGATCGGTTTTGTACAGTAGTACTAACAGTCATTATACACATGACACAGCAAAGTGCACTCGTGTTCGCTCAACATACTTCCAGGGTGTAGCTAAAACCAGGAGCAGGAGCAGGAGCAGGAGTTACTACCTAAAACCAGGAGCAGGAGCAGGAGCAGGAGTAAAGGATCTAATCCAGCTGCAGATGATAATACTTTATTATTTCAAGTGTTACTGAGATTTAACTATTGATATATTGTTCACAAAAGCAAATAAAATACATATGCATGATGAATAACTAAAATAATACATATATCACATAAGAACCTTTGTGTCCAGACATGTAAGCTTCTTTCATAGGTGTCATTCGTGTTTGGTCTGTTTCAGAGAGCCCATCATAAAACCACCACTTATTTCTCCAAATAACTGCAGCAGTGAAATGAGATGCTCCTTCCTTATACAGGGTGTACCCACCAGCACGTACATTCTACCATCAACTGTGATATTCCTAGGAAGGGTTATTCTCAAGTTACTCAGTGAGTCTTCCTGAAAAGAAGCAATATCAAAAGGAATCATCCAGGGGCTCCTGCTCAAAAATGTTGACTGCTGAACAACAGTGGTTCCACAACATTGGTAAAAAAACTTCTGTTTTCCCAGTGCTCAAGTTCTGAACATTGCTGACTTCACTTCTTTCTTCAGGTGTGGAGGGGAATCTGGGAAACGGCTACAGCATTTGCCAAAGTTCATCCCCATACACGGAAACAGAGAACATATCTGTTCCTCTATTGGATAGTCAGGTTGTAAACTGTACGTTGTTTGGCTCCTTTCTTTGTTTGGTATGGGGCACGCTGAAGAATTGCATTTCAAGACAATGTGAAACTTCCAAACATGAATGAATATCTGAAGGAAGTTAGAATACTCTGATCCAAAACAGTTTATGCCCTCAATCCATGGTGACCGACAAATGCATATAAGTTTGATGATTTCGGACTTTGCTTTGCAAAATGGTCCCCTGGCATAGGTAAACGTTATGTTATCTTCACCAAGATTCTCATAACAATCACTTCTGACTGGAGCTGTTATCGCCTGCTCCATACCTAGCCTGAAGGTGGCAGAACTAAACAGGCACGTGTGGAAGTCTTAGTTTAATAGCTCACGCGCATGCATGTCACTAACACCTTTGGGTGTTAAAAGCGACCGATGTACTTGACTTGTACATAATGTAAAAGTATTTTTTATTTAGTCATATCAGTAACACTTGAAATAATCATCTGCGGCTGGATTAGATCCTTTACTCCTGCTCCTGCTCCTGCTCCTGGTTTTAGGTAGCGACTCCTGCTCCTGCTCCTGGTTTTAGGTAGCAACTCCTGCTCCTGCTCCTGGTTTTAGGTAGTAACTCCTGCTCCTGCTCCTGCTCCTGCTCCTGGTTTTAGCTACACCCCATACTTCCACGGTCACTAACCACATAGCTTTGGTGTACGTATATGTTTCGATCCAGCGCCAGTCGAGAACGTACGCCATTACAAGTATATACGTTAGTTTATGGTATACGCACAAGGTCTCGCTTAAAAAAAAAACCCGCCGGTAGAAGTTATAACTACATGCATCCAAGTAGGCTACCAGAGACAGAATGCGTTCGCTTGCAAAACTGGTACATATCCCTTATTTCATACCGAACACCCATCTTGCGTGTACGGCACTATGCCAGATAAGGCTATGGTGTTTATGGAAACTATAAGGCTAGGCACGGTCGGCTCTACCAAGCACCAATAATTTGCTCATGTGACGTCGGATGAAAATGAATAATTTCATATATTTGTCCCGAAGTGCGGTTCATAAAAGTGCCTTGGGAATGTTGTGTGTAAGGGTCTAAAATACACCACTTGCTCCAAATAACGACTCAGTAGTTCAGCCTTCATATTCCAGCGTGTAGAAGTTAGATTTATGGCTGAGTGATAAAAAAGGTTGAAGAAACATGACAATATGATGTTTCACGTACAAAAGTACGCAGTAGCACAAAAATGCGTATGGAATTAGTAGTGAACACTTTTCAACAGAGACCAGAATATAGAAAAGATGGGTCATCAGTATCCCTATCATAAACCGTTACGTAAAGGTGTATTGTAGCTACCGTGAGCGTTTTTACACATTTCTCCATGCATACACTTCCCGTTCATTTAATTTTTATCGCGTGACGCGGGTATTCAATTATTCATGTCCGCGATTGCTGGATATGAATTGTTCTGAGCTGGGATGGTCATGCATTCCCCTTGTGGTGAAGTCATATGGAGCTTGGGGTAGGGAAGCTGTCCAAGCCTTTTCAAGACTTGCTTCCCACCACCTTGCCACAAGGACCAACACCCCCAAGTCCAAGGTGGTCTCTGGCCGCCTGATCTTAACACTAGTGCGGGCCAATGCTTGGTCCCTCCTCTTAAGGGGCGGATCATTCAGGAGGGTGATACATATAGTTCCTAAACATAACTTTGTAGTTAATGTGTTTTATTTGTTCATATATATTACATGTAAAATTAATATAATAAGAAATAATTAAATAATTGAGCAACGCGCGTTAACGGTGGCTGTGTCACTTACTACTATAGAGCTCTTTCATCGCGTGACTTAATAGCATTCATCTTCTAATTAGTCCGCCATATTGGTGCTCGGAGAAGTATGGGATTACTTCAGAGCGTCGTTTAAATATATATATTATTGTGGCCTACCTGATTAACATTTGTGATTTTTACTTTTGCCCTCGGAGCGCGTATCAAAAGTACCAAAACCCAGCATAAATCCATAGTAAACCGAGCACACCAATATGGCCGGCGGACAATATAGCAATTACGCCCATGCGTCATGTGACCATGAAAGCGCTCTTAGCGCATTTTTGGCGCGTGACTTGGTTGGTTAATTACATTCCAATAAGTACGAGACTTCAAGCTAGCGAAGAGGAATCTGTTGGCTGTTCAATTGCTAGTGCGAAACGCGTTATAAATGCAGACCAGAGTCATATGTTGCCTAGCGGGGGTTTTATGGCAATGCATGATATAGTAAGGATCTTGGTACTGAGGCAACGGCCCTCGCTATTGCTCGCGGGCACTAGGTTGAAAGATGATGCTGTCAACCGCTTTCGGAGCAAAGGATTATAGTTGGGCGTAGGCCAAACGAAATTCGTGTTTTGGTGCCAAATGCTTTATTGTCCGCCATATTGGTGCTCGGTTTACGATAGAAATATATGGGCTTATGGTCGGTTTTGGTACTTTTGATACGTATAACTCGCGCTCCGAGGGCGCAAGTAAAAATCATATTTTTACAAATGTTAGTCATGTGTTAGACCACAATAACATATATTTAAACGACACTCTGAAATAATGTTATGTACCAAAACCCCATACTTCTCCATTGTAAACGAGCACCAATATGGCGGACTAATTAGAAGATGGATGCTATTAAGTCACGCGATGAAAGAACTCTATTATAATTACAATTGCTAATTCAGCGTGTTCCGAAGGCGCAAGTAAAAATCATATTTTTACAAATGTTATTTATGTGTTAGACCACAATAATATATATTTAAACGACACTCGGAAGTAATGTTACGTACCAAAACCAAGCATAAGCCCATACTTCTCCATTGTAAACGAGCACCAATATGGCGGACTCATTAAAAGATGAATGCTATTAAGTCACGCGATGAAAGAGCTCTATTATAAGTACAATTGCGCGCGCTTTCGTTATTACAATAATACGGTGCTGTTCCGGGCCGAAAATTTTTGGTTGCGGTACCCCCATCGCTGCAGTCGATCCATCTAATTCGCTGTACTCAAGCGACAGAAACTAGCGCCAAAAAAAGTACTTTTATGATCAAGATATGCCGAGAACAAAATCGATGAAGAAAAAGGTACGTGGAAGTGTATGAAACAAAACGACGAGGAAGGTGATCTCGAGGCCATCTTGAGTAGTCTCGCGTAGCACAAGGTAGGGCGTCAGGTAATTTTCAGGAATGATTATACTGTTACCGCACGACCTCTACCACGTGCGCGCGGAAGCTTGTGATTCGACCCTAAACCCCAAATACGGGTACGTAAGGGTTATTTGACCCGCGGGGGGGGGAGACACGTAACAATGATAGGTACAGAGTAATGTGTGCTACAGTGGTATTGCAAATTCAAACACGAGCCCTGAGGCGGTGCTTAAATATTCGTGAAACGAACGTTTCGTTTGCAGAAAGAAAAACTTGCAGATGCTGCAAAGAAAAATGATATTGATAAAGTGACGAGATTGATCGAAAGTGGTGCATCTGTTAATTCAACTAATGAGGTGAGTGTAGTAGTTATGTATGATCTCATAGACTTGTGCAACAGTATGAGCAGTATTAGACCAAAGACTTTGTGCCTTTGTTGTAACAGTTCATCAGATCTCATGAGCACTGATCATGGCCATGTTTAACACATTGGTACAATGCTTTACTTCTACAGATGATGCATGTAGTTGTGTAGAGTTATTGATAGGCTCCAATATTTAATCCATGATAGAGAATTAGAAGTAACCATGGTGTATGCATTCATCACTTTAGTAAGGGTAACTAGCTTGAATGGAATGGAGAACTTCTCTTTAACTGTGTCCTTTCCTTCAATCCTTACCTTGAATGAGAAAAACATTTAATGGCCTTGCTTATGCAGGAGTGTAACAACGTAAACAGTATTGCTGGGGGGGGGGAGGGGGGCAGAGAATTGAAGTGAAAGGAGTGAAGTGGTGTATGTAATGTCATTTTGTCTTACTTGGATAGTATACACTTACACTAATCAGGCCTGGATGCGGGGGGTGGGGGGGGGGGAGTGAGCAAACATGTACATGTAGTACTTGGTCATGCAAATACACATGGACAAAGTTATTGAACACCATGTTGACTGAACTATTGTACCCACTCCAGGGTGGTGATACTCCATTACATCTTGCTGCAAGTGGAGGTCATACTATTTGTGTGCAATGTCTCGTTTCCACTCCTCTTTTTGGTGCGTACATTCAACACTGGGTGAGTCAGTCCATCGAAAGTTAATGGACATTGCTGTGTGAATAATATAGTGTATGGTAGGATGGGGACAGAAAGGATTTTGAAGAGAGAGGGGTAAAGTGGTGATATCGAAGTACTATATTGTATCTCTGGTAATTTGTAAGGCCATTCCAAATGTGATTACAGTTTCCCCTATGGCCATGATATTATAAACCACCCACATAATGTCTTCACTGTGTGCATTATTCTAATTACCTGAACAATTTATGTTATGGTACATACATTGTAAGGGGCACCCAATTATGCCCAATGATATGGCCACTTGAAGTAGGAGACATCACGCACACTAAAGCTCTATGCACTCAAAGAGGTGTAGGCGGTGGGCTGATGACGAGTCATATGTGATATACTACGATTTAAAGTAAATTATCGCCCGCCTGTGGAGTCAATCAAACTCTGGACGGGAAGCTATTTCACATGTGAAAATGGCCTAATGATCTTTTGTTGATGTCCTGGGGGGTGGGGGTAGGGTGGTGGATGTTCCCGTTAAGTCACGTTTGCTGTAGGTGAATTCATGGTACTTTGTACTTTCAATGAGGCATACATCCCTCACTCATCAGGGAGCTGGGTTGTGTGGATATTGTAATATGGCTAATCCATCTGCTCCGGCCTCCCTCCCCCCGCCCCCTTTTCCTCCTCATCCAACCCTGCTCCTTCTCACCTTGTTGTGGTAATATTTAATTGACCTTCAGAAAACATGTACAGCACATGCCCATATGATATTGTCTGGACTATTGTACCCACAGGCACTACAGGACCATAATACTCCATTGCACCATGCTTTTGTGGATAGGCTAATTTCCAGTTCATTGAATGTAGGAGACAAGGTGAGCCAGTCTACTGAAAGTTAATAGATATTTACCGTTATGAAAATGTAGTGTATGGTAGGAATCGGTAGGATATGGACAGAGAATTTTGAAGGGAGAGCAGGTTATATAGTCTCTCTGGTGATATGTAATGACCTTTTGTGGATGTCTGGATCTACACAACACACTTGGAGATACAGTTGCGGCTCGCTTGAGCGAAAAGTAACAGCTCGCTAGAGCAAAAAAATAATTTTGAAGGGAGAGCAGGTATGACAGCTTCCCCTCTAAGTGAAATTCACTGTTATTCGTTGCTTTGCTGTTATGCAACATTTTGCAATCTGCCCCTTTTCTAAAATTTCATTTCCTACTACGCGCCACACCTACCTGCACCTCTATGCTTTACATCATGCCTCTTTCTAGCCAGAATAAGAACTTCAACCTTGCTTTGTTAATGTACATTGGTGGAGACGTGCAACGTGTTAGTTTGTCAGTGAGCACGCAAACAACAGTGTATGAAGATGAGTGATGCATGCCTGGTATCCATTATGCTATGCATATCCTTCCCATGGTGCATATGGCATGCATGATCTGCTATGGAAAATGTGTATGGTATGATACACAGGTTGCTGCAGTATTACATGTGCTTTATCCCTAGGACAGCTTTGCCCCACCATTCCTACAAAGAACACAGATCAATTGCGTTTAGGTCACTGGCTCATTGAGGCAGGTAGACATTGCGGACAAATGTCTGTGGAGTATTCATGGCTATATTCATGGCTCCTGAAACACGCAACGGTTTTCTAGCTCCAATAAAGGTCCTAATGGAACGAAACTCTGCTGGATGTAACCTTGGAGTACAACGGTATGATATGGATACCCTTAGGTAACGCACACGAACAGGAACACTTACGTGGATAATGAGGTTGTTTCTGGCGTTGTAAAATGGTTAGTAGATGTTCATAGCTAGATAACAAAGCGCACTCATGGTGCGCATCAAAACTAATATACGCCTTCTTTCTTATGCCAATGGATACCCTTAGCAACATTTGAACACATCAACTTGTGAACTATTTTCTAGAGATGCTGCTTACTTTTTTGTTGAATACTATGACTGCTAAACGTCTTTAACGAATTTGTTGATTTTGCAATAAAAATTCAACAATCCAAATACAGGCACACAATAGAAATTTTTATTAATCCCAACGGCAGTTATCCTTGCCTGCCCTACTCCACAGACATTTGTCCGCGATGTCTACCTGCCTCGATGACCCAGTGACCTGTTCTTTGTAGGAATGGTGGGGCAAAGCTGTCCTAGGGATAAAGCACATGTAATACTGCAGCAACCTGTGTATCATACCATACACATTTTCCATAGCAGATCATGCATGCATGCACGATATGCATCATGGGAAGGATATGCATAGCATAATGGATACCAGGCATGCATCACTCATCTTTATACACTGTTGTTTGCGTGCTCATTGACAAACTAACACGTTGCACGTCTCCACCAATGTAACAAAGCAAGGTTGAAGTTCTTATTCTGGCTAGAAAGAGACATGACGTAAAGCATAGAGGTGCAGGTAGGTGTGGCGCGTAGTAAGAAATGAAATTTTAGAAAAGGGGCGGATTGCGAAACATTGCGTAACAGCAAAGCCACGAATAACAGTGAATTTCACTTAGAGGGGGAGCTGTCATACCACTGGTGGTGTTGGTAAGTACACCAACAGTTTGTTTTTTCGGATGAATATAATTATATTTTCGCTCTAGCAAGCTGTTACTTTTCGCTCAAGCGAGCCGCCACTGTATGCCCATTTCATGATTTTTGATTCTCTAATCTCTCTCATCCCTCATTCACCAGTGAGCTGGGTCGTGTTCATGTTTTATGACTATGTCGAAGGTGTTCTTGTTGGAAATCTGCATGATAGTGCAGTTTTACATTGTTACTCTCTGCCATCATGTGCCTCCATGGGTCCTCTTACCACCACCCATACATAAGCTACTGCATGACCACCTTATCAACCTCACCAAAACCTGTTCTAATATGGCTAATCCATCTGCTCCCACCTTCTCCCCCCCCCCCTCTTTTCTCTTCACCCTCCTCCTACTTCACCTTGTTTCTTTAATTGACCTTCAGAAAACATCTACAGCTATTTATACAGGACCATGTACCTGTACCATACCCACCATGTTGACTGAACTATTGTACCCACTCCAGGATGGTTATACTACATTACACTATGCTGCAAGGGAAGGTCATACTACTTGTGTGGAATGTCTCCTTTCCACTCCTGGTATTTATGTGAACTCTGCAGTTGAGGTGAGTCAGAAAGTTACTAGATATTGCTTCATTAGTAGTGTACGGTGGGGTATGGTGAGAGAGAAGTTTGATGGGAGAGTCACAGTTATAGGTACTTGTAGAAAGGGTGCTTGTTGGTATGAATAATATGACATTGATTATACATGTAGTTGAAGAGGTCGGGGAAAAAAGGCAGGTGTAAATAGTAAGGGGGTATTAGAGCAGAACTTTTTCTTGCCTTCAATTCAGTAAATGATTTTGTCAAGTTTAAGTCTTTAAATGCTTCTCTTTGTAGTGCCAAATCACTCAAAAGATCTTACCCATTGATGACTGAAATTAGCTAAATGAGCGTTTGAAACTTGCAATTGACATTGCTATTGTCATAATTGCATGATGCTAAGATTAATGAATGCATCATCTCTATAGCTGACAATGAAGGAGATGAGTTCTAATGGTGACTTTGGGTGTCTGTTGCCAGGAGCATCTTGTAATCAACAGACTTCATTACACTTGATACTGAATTCATTTCTGTCTACATCTGATTAATCAAGACTTCCCAGATGGATGCAATTTCTCTCTTCATTAGGTCGTCAATGTCTAATAAGAAGTTATGATTAATCAGATGTAGATGGAAATGAAGTATAATGAAGTCTGTAATGAAGTCTGTTGATGTTCGTTCAGCTAATTCCGGTCATCTATGGAGGAGGAGGAGGTGGAGAAAAATGATACTATTCTGGTGATGTGTACTGTGGATGTCTGGCTCCACATCACATATTTGGTTGCTCATGGGGGTATTCCCACTTTTGATATTTGATTCTCTAACAGATAAGCCTGAAGTGATTTTTGCTGTAGGTGGATTATTGGTACTTGGCTCATTGGGCACTCATGTGTTATGGTTATTTCAATAGTGTACTTGTTGGATGTCTTTTTGATAGTACTCAGAGCTCTTGGAGTTGTAGTTTTACATTGTTACCCTCTGCCATCATTTGCCTCCATGGGTCCTCTTACCACCACCCACAGGTAGCCTGCTGCATGACCACCCTATCAACCTCACCAAAACCTGATCTAATATGACTAATTATAATCCATCTGCTCCAGGCTTTGCCCCATCCTTTTCCCCACCTCCTCCACACCCTACTCCTCCTTCACTTTGTTGTTGTATTGACCTTCAGAAAACATCTACAGCTGTTTATACATGACCATGTGGGATGTATTGGAGTACCGATCAGTTAATTAGTTGGATCGCTTAATCGTGTATGTGATTTTGCATATTGTAGTTCTGGTGTGCATGCTTTGACCAATATCAACGTATCTCCATACATCGGGCTAAACCGAGATTGTACACCATGTACCTGTACCATACCAACCATGTTGACTGGACTATTGTACCAACTCCAGAATGGTGATACTCCATTACACCTTGCTGCAAGGGGAGGTCATACTACTTGTGTGGAACGTCTCCTTTCCACTTCTGGTATTGATGTGAACAGTACAAATGAGGTGAGTCATTCTATTGGATATTGCTTCATTAGTGGTGTATAGTGGGGTATGGACAGAGAGAAGATTGATGGGAGAGCTTGTATGAAGTGGTGATATCAGGGATACTACTCAGTGGTGTAGAGTGAGCATTTGGCACCTGGAGGCAATTTTCAAAAAAGTACCTGCCTCCCAACCCCCAATCCACACAGTTAGAAGTAGAAAGGCAGTGCTTGTTGGTATGAAGTAATATGACATTGATAAATACATGTAGTTGAAGAGGTTGGGAGGGGACGGGGGGGGGGGGGGGGGGGGGGGTGGAATGGCAGGTGTAAATTAAATAGTAAGGTGGTAATGGAGCATAACTTTTGAGAATTCAGTAAATGATTTTGTCAGAGATAAGATATAGAGGGATTGGAAACGGGCAAATCAACACTAATTAACGCGCGCAATCCTCGAACGAATCCTTACAAGCGGTTCGAATACATGTAGGAAAGGAAGCCATGGACTCATTTAAGATGCTTGCCTCCCGTCTTGCCATCACATCGGGCAAACCAAAGTCAGTTGTGCTGTCTGACCTGTATAGCAGGCTCAAATTGCATCTGGTGAGGGCAAATGCGACAGCAATCCTTTCCAGGTGGCTCCCATCTTAAAGTTTATTGAACTGTAGCATGATTTATTAATAATTCATGCATGTTTGTTTCTCCTAAATATTTGTATTCCTATATATAAAAGCATTATGCATAAAATGCAATTATTGTATAGCAATTAGAATTTTAATATAACAGACACGTTTAGAAGGTTATACAGATATAACCTCTGGAACAGGTACTGACAAGGTTAGGCCTTCTATATACTTCAGTGCGAGGAATTGCCATGACCAAACTCCCCCTTCTTAATGTGCCGAAACCTCAATTTACTCCCACCCATCACCTTTGAAGAAATGTACAGAACGATTGGAATGTGATTTAACTTAAAAAACATGTGCTAGGCACACAACCAACATAGCTCTCTCAAAATAGTATATCAAAACCAGCCACCATCGTTACAAAGAGCCGTGGCTCCCCGCAAGAGTAAGGATACCCAAAACATCACAGCGAGGTTTCTGAAGATACTATACGCAAACAACATAGCGGTAGGCACATACTAGACTATGAGCAGTGAATACACAAATAATGACGAGAACAGTTCTTCTAGATCGCCGGATTCTCCCCGCAAAGTAAAAATTTTTTTTCTTTTTCGGTTAAAAAATGGCTCAAAATCGAATCTATAAGTATTCAATGAATCTTTAATGGATCGACTATCGACTACTTTTTTTAAACTTTAGAAGGCATGTTTCTTTACCGTGTGACATTCAAGACTTCAATTCAAGCCTACAATTCTGCCCCCTTTTTTGGTCAATGTAGGTGTGATTCACGCGTGCAAGGATAGGACGCGCTAAAATTGCTAACGTCTATGGCGCACGTGATTCGTTTCCAATCCCTCTATATGTTATCTCTGATTTTGTCAAAGTATAAGTCTTTAAATGCTTCTCTTTGTAGTGCCTAATCACTCAAATGATCTTTTCTCATTGATGACCGGAAGCATCTTGTAATCAACAGACTTCATTATACTTGATATTGAATTCAATTTTGTCTACATCTGATTAATCAAAACTTCCCAGGTGGATGCAATTTCTTTATTCATTAGGTTATCAGTGTTAATGAGAATCTGAATTTGTCATTCAAGGTGTCCAATCGAGCAAATTTGGTGCATATTATAACAGTTGGCATGGGCACAAATTTGCTGTTCCAATATAAGCCTTTCCTCGGCTTATTGTCCAGTATGCACCGCAATGCTATTTGTACCAAACAACTAGGAAATTTAGATTGGCTCCTGGGGAGAACTGCCCCCCGCCCCCCCCCCCCCCATCCCTACGTCACTGATACTACATAATTACTCTGGTGATGTGTACTGACCTTTTATGGATGTCTGGATCCACATCACATATTTGGTTGCTCATGGGGGTATTCCCACTTTTGATTTTTGATTCTCTAACGGATAAGCCTGAAGTGATTTTTGCTGTAGGTGGATTATTGGTACTTTGCTCATTGGGCACTCATGCGTTATGGTTATTTCAATAGTGTACTTGTTGGGAGTCTGCATGATAGTATATATCTAGAAGGATCTCTGTCACTATTAATTTGTCCTGTTTGTTTTTACATAACCCATCAGTTAGGAAGATACACTTGTGCAACGTAATCTTTTAAACAATACCTGTATGCTACTCAACGTTTGAATCGGATATGGTTTGCTTAAATCATTGGTGCTACTCAGAGCTCTTGGAGTTGTAGTTTTACATTGTTACCCTCTGCCATCATATGCCTTGATGGGTCCTCTTACCACCACCACCCACAGGTAGCCTGCTGCATGACCACCCTATCAACCTCACCAAAACCTGATCTAATATGACTAATTATAATCCATCTGACTAATAATAATCCATCTGCTATAGCCTTTGCCCCATCCTCTTCCCCACCTCCACTCCCTACTCCTCCCTCACCTTGTTGTTGTATTGACCTTCAGAAAACATCTACAGCTGTTTATACATGACCATGTGGGATGTATTGGAGCACCGATCAGTTAATTAGTTGGATCGCTTGATCGTGTATGTGATTTTGCATATGGTGTGCATGGTTTGACCAATATCAACGTATCTCCATACATCGGGTTAATCTGAGATTGTACACCATGTACCTGTACCATACCAACCATGTTGACTGGACTATTGTACCAACTCCAGGATGGTTATACTCCATTACACCTTGCTGCAAGGGGAGGTCATACTACTTGTGTGGAACGTCTCCTTTCCACTATAACTGTGAGTCAGTCTATTGAGTAAAGCCATGTCTAGTCTAACAAAAAAACAGTATGACCATCACTAATGTAGTTCAAACTTTACCCACCTACTGACCTCACACATAGCTCAATTATTTCGTTCCCAGGCCAAATGACTTAAATTACACGGATTTAAAGTTACAATACTTATCCTCGGGGGCATTCCCATCCATAACTCTTGTAGTCATTGCAGTTTTGCAATGGTACATAGACCCACACATGTGGACCATAATTGACCACATGCATGTATATAAGTCGAGCGCTTGACAGCTCATACGGTAGTTACAGCTAGAACAAGGTAAATATCCTTGATTCAAAATTGCCAAATATTAAAGTGATATTGCGTAGCAAGCATCTAGATAGTTTTTAAACAGTGAGCAGCACAATACCAGATTGGCAATCTAGATTATAAAGGGTTATTAACCAAAAGTGTGAGTAAACACCCAAATTGATCTATGCTATTTGAATAGCCCTTCTCCACATAATATATTCATTGCCTTGTGGTAAACATAACATACTCACAGAGCGGTTATGTAAGCCACAAGACTATGAATGTATTTATGCAGAGAAGTGCTATAATTAGCATATTGGTGTTTACTTGCTATTTTGGTTAATGACTTTTTGGCAATAATCATTTACCTTGTTCTAGCTATAACTACCATATTAACCGTCAAATGCTCGACTTATATATGCGCATGTGGTCCAATTGTAGTCCACATGTGCAGGTCTGCGTACAACTGCAAAACTGCAACGACTACGGGAGTTATGGATGGGAACGCCCCTGAGAATAAGTATTGTTATTGCAAAACATCGAAACTTTAAATCCGCATAATTTAAAAGTGGTTTAGCCTGAGGACGAAATAATTGAACTACATGTCTAGGTATATGGGGTCAGTAGGTGGGTAAAGTTTGAACTACATTAGAGAAAGTCATACTTTTTTTTTGTTTGACTAGACATGGCAATTTACGCTGGTGCATTGTGGAAATGTACTCCCACCTGGGAGAAGGTCATGGACATCTTTGTCAGTGATTTCACTTAGGTATAGTGTGATTTGTGTGTGTGTGTGCATATATGTCCATGAAATCTGTGTGTACGCTTGCGAGTTGAAGAGACCACGGGCTAGTGATTTAAAGCACTGGTCTGTATTTTATCACCATAAATATGCATGTGTGCATGTTGGAAGTTTAGGTGAGAATGTTAGTGACCATACAGTTGCATTGTTTAATTGTAGCGCAATGAAAATAAAATTCAGACTAGTTTTTAGAATTTTCTGAGCTCAATTTGAAATAGCAAATGTACGGCCAAATACTATACCCACCTTTACCCTAGGCTAGCAAAGACACTATATCATCACCTGTGCTGAGCAGCACCACTATGGGGTCAGTCTATGGAAATTTTTACCACCCTTGAATGCATCACTCTCTCATATTTTCATATAATGTTCTCCCCTAAGGTATGAGTGAAACTGCTATACATTTGCATACCCTATGATGTCTCGTTTAAATAGTATGACCTCCTGAATGATTAATTTTTATGATTTCAAATGAGTATAGTTTGAACCTTGACTTGTATAGGTTACGGCTGTTTGCACATAACAAAGACTATTATGTAGTTGCGAGTAAAAATTTATCCAGTTAGCATACAGGGGTTAATGTGGTAATGAATTTTTAATGAGATTTTAAGGCTGCAAAAAATAACAACCTCCATTTCACACCAATTTTTTTAAAACTGGTAGCTGCAAATATCCATAAGGCTCTGTGCTTGACAGCGTGATGGGGAAATGACCCATTAGATTGCAATACCCAGTTGAAAAACCAGTATCCATTTCTACTTCTCCTTGTCTTGGGCTATTTGTTTACACAGTAACCACCAGGTGTTAATTGGATATGATACCATGACTATATACCTGTATACATACCCACCTTGTTGACAGGACTATTGTATCCATTCCAGGATGGTGATACTCCATCACACCCTGCTCTAAGGGGTGGTAGTCATATTACTTCCGAGGAATATTATCTCTCTTACATTCGTCGTGTTGCAATAAATATTCAAGGCGAGGTGAGTCAGTCCATTGAAAGTTAATAAACATTGCTGTATGAATTGTATAGTGTATGGCAGGATGGGGAAATATGGTTTTCCGATATCATGGGGGTGGGAAGAGGAGGGATCAATTGGTTGTGTGGTTCTTTTACCACCACTTACACATAGCCTGCGGCATGACCACTCTATCAACCTTACCAGCCCATCCAAGTCACACCTGGTAGCACTGACATGGGTGCTCCATAGTTAGAAGTCTGATGCAATGTATAGATCCTTGTTTAGAGTATTTACATGTGTACATTGTACTCCATGTTGACTGAACTATTGTACCCACTCCAGGATGGTGATACTCCATTACACCTTGCTGCAAGGGAAGGTCATACTACATGTGTGGAACGTCTCCTTTCCACTCCTGGTATTGATGTGAACATTAAAGACATGGTGAGTCAGCCTATTGATGTTGTATTATGGAGAATGTAGTGTACCAAATTTACAATTGTAAATTTTTGATTCCATATAGAGTGTTTCTCTCCAATATTAGGACATTGGGTAGAGGTTGTAAATAATGGGAAACATACTGACTTACATATTTCACCATGCCTCCTACTTAAAGGTCGGCAGTTTACGGAATTAAATATTCATTTGAGTTGCAGGTGATAAATTGGCAGGAAGTCGACCCGTGTATTCCAGCCCATACACTAGGCAACAATGTTGTATGTAACTCAATGTATGCAATTATATTTTCAGTAAAACATTAGTTTAGTATTACTGATATTTTGCAAAAATCATGGAATTGCGCTCAACATGCATGTTGCCTAGTGTATGGGTTTATGTTTTGATTGGCTATTAAAACATAGGTTTCAGCTTCATAATTCCTTTAATGTTCGCTCCCCGAACAATATTCTGAGTTCTTTTTGAAACAGCATACATGCCTTTTCTTCATTGCCTCTAATTTCGAGCTACGTTGTTTTCTATAGAATAGGCCATTTCTACCATGAGACCGAATCTTCAATCAATGTATATGCCATCCAATGTTTATAGTTTTGCCCTCTCCACGTTAAGATCCATGCCTGTATGTTAGTAAAGCAAGAATATACATTCCTTGGTGTTCAATTTCATGTACATGAAGTCATATGTACTCGTCGAAAATTCTACGTGTTTTACTGTAAATCACAATGTTTTGTTCTGCAATGTCCATTTTTGGGATTGGAAGGTAAACGTCTTGTGACTGCAGTAAGAGGTATCTCCAAGTAGTTGTAAAGCTTTATTATGAGAGTAGATATGTAAAAGTTATGCATAGCCAAGCTAAACATGTTCAATAATACTCCAATCAATATAGATGAAATTGGACAAGTAAAGAATCAGCAGGCACATACAATTGTCATATTGTAACCTTTAAAAGCCAGCTCATTATAGTTTTAACAATGTGCCTCAGCATTCAAGGTACAGTTCCGATATACACTATAGCCTATACTTAATAAATGGATGCAAAAGTGAATGTTATAAGAAACAATTTTATACACCGAAAACCAATACAGTGGTATAAGTAATGCGATCGACCAAGAATTGCATAGAAAAACAAAGGGCACCTGGCGCAGCATGTTTGCGGAATTGTCCGACAATACGAGCCTGTATATAACTCCATAGGGCAGTCGCAAATGCGTACTGATTTTTAAATAGGAAATACTGCAAGAATAATCATACAAATCACTAGGAGGGAATTATTCCCCAAAATAATCAAGATTTCCCCGCGTCTGTCGTAAACTGCATGTTAAACATTTGTCGTATTTCTTCATTGAAATATATTGTGACTTAAGTTACAATTGGTCAATCTATGGTTAAAAAATCACAAGTAGCTACAGTGCACCTGTTCACTTACCGTATAATCCCAGATAAACGCCGCGGCGTTTATTCGGAACAATTTAAAATTTTTCAACCCCTCGTGGTTTAAGTGTTTTCTCTTGAACTATATTTACAAATCAGATGCTATTTTAGAATCTCATAGCCATACACCCCTACTACTGTGTTGCATTCTTGGTAAGTCTTAATTTTTGTCCTGTTTGAAGTAAGGACCGACGACGTACGTGACGGTTGCGGTCGCCGCGACCCGTAGGTAACAAAGCTATAATTTTTTTGTATTGGTACACTGCTCACCTTGTATCCTTGCCTGATCGATCTGTCAAGTTAGTTATTGCGTTGCGTTGCGTGTTGATTTTTAGCAGAACGTACAAAAGCCTTGCTTCTTCCCGCCCTTTTGCAGGCAAAATGGGAGTTGCCATATTAAAATTAATAACGATCGTTGGCGAATAATTTCATTCCGCCCTAAATTACGAGCGCAGCATATTAACCAATGTAAATGTTTAGTGCCCGACCTTATGACATCACCAGTACTATACATCCAGGCTATGCGGTAGCGTAATTGCTCAAATTAGTATCACTATTAGAGCTTAATTTGCATGTGCGCATGCGTGCGTACATACGTAGCGAGATAGCGCATTGACTTGCAACTTAGAATTCATTAAGAATGTCTGGCCCCATTAGAAAGAAGTCGTACAGTGTAGTATTTAAACCAGGTTGTGAGCAAGACTGAGACCAGTAGTATTAGAGCTGCAGCAAGGGAAGCGGGAGTGGATGAGAAACGGGTTCGTGAGTGGAAAAAACAGGAAATGGAATTGAAAGAAATGATGAAGAAGCAAGGCAAGATAGCATGCAAGGTCAGAAAACGTCTTTCAGGAGGTGGGAGAAAGGTTCAGTTCCTGGTACAAGAAAAATTGATTGCGCGCCGCATCTTGCTACAGAGAGCCCTGGATGTTCGTGTGCTGCGCAGGGATGTAGCTCGCTTTGCTAAAGACATCATCACAAATCCAAGTTTTAAGGCTTCACCTGGCTGGATTTCTAGATTCATGCGGCGACACAAGTTTGTCACGAGGGTGAAGACAACAGCTGGCCAAAGTCTCCCGAAAAATGTGAGTGAAAGAATTGTAGACTATGTAACAACGTGCAGCAAGCGCATAAGAAGGAATCAGCTACCTCTCCCCTGCATTGCCAACATGGATGAAACAGCAATTTGGGCTGATATGCCAGGTAATTCCACTATTGAAGTACGAGAGGCCCACACTGTACAAATAGCAACAACAGGACATGACAAACAGAGAATAACTATTTGCCTAGCCGCGTTTGCCGATGGCACGAAGTTGAAACCATTCGTAGTCTTTAAAGGAAAAAGGATCCCGAAGGAAATAAGTAATGTGCATGCTGCTGTAATTAAAATGAGCGACAATGGATGGATGAATGAAGATCTCACCATGGAATGGATAGCTACAGTGTGGAATGACTCGGTTGACCCTGGAAGTGCAAAACGAATGCTAGTGTGGGATACATTTAAATGCCACTTTACTAGCAGTGTTAAATCTCTGCTGGAAGAGAGCAACACAGATATCGTTGCAGTGCCGGGTGGATGCACTAAAATCCTGCAGCCTGCAGATGTGTGCTGGAATGCACCGTTTAAGGCACGCTATCGCGACTTGTACACAGCATGGATGTCTGCACAGAACCACGAGCGAACTAAAGCTGGCAATTTGCAAGCTCCATCAAAGGCTCTTTTGGTGGATTGGGTGTTAAGATCTTGGGAGTCTCTCTCTTCTGAAACGATTCGTCACTCATTTGATGTGTGTGGTGTAACCAGCTGTGACCCAAAGGTGATTCATTACACCAAATATGGGGGATTAGAGAATGATGCCCACCAACGACTTGTAAAATTTATGCAGAGTTCGCCAGATGCCGATGACACCGAAGAAGATGAGAGTGAAGTCGATGATGAATGGTCCCTTACACAAGGCAGTGATAATGAGGATGGTTTAGATGGTGTAGAAGACAGTGAAGATGAGGTCGTGGATAGCCATGAAATAGATTAAATTTTTAATTATATCTTAGACGTAGCTAGCTAGCTTGCCGCGCCGCTATTGTTCCGAGTGGGTCAAAAGGATATAATTAGAACAATGCTAAAAATACCGTAATAATGGCGTCATTAAACTCATTATCTTAGTGCACTGTTTGAAGCCACTGTTTGCACAATCAGAATGAAATGCAGCAACATGAACGGTCTAGGCATCTAGACAGACCCTTTCTGTACACATACGTACTTAATTCAGATGCAGAAAGTTTTTTTTTACTCTGGGCCCAGGATTGGTTCTGAGGGTAGGGCTGGTTGTGCATGGGGACAGGGTTGGGTGGTGGGGGTACGTAGGTCTTGTTGTACATGGGGTCAGGGCTAGTATGTGAGACCATGTCAAGCATGCATGGACATTAGAATCTTTCATTTTAATTTCTACAATGCCAGTGTCTGTTGTGTAATACATTCCGTGCACAACTATAATGTAGTATTGTAGTGATCAACCGTTTTGACCTAGTTGCTAGGTCTCGTGCACGAACTGTTAACTTTAAAACTTATAACAGAGCCGCTTTGAAAACAAAATAATTATGAAGTTCATTCCATCTACAATACGAAGCTGTGCGCCGTTGGAGCCAGAAAACGTCCTCAGTTTGTACACAAGCCAATGAGTAATGACGTACCGCTAAAGGTGTATATGTTTTAAGTCGCATAGTGTTCGAGTGGCTTAAGCTACGATCATGGTACATGTGGCGTCGGATAGAGTACAAGTTGTATAACCATAAAACAGCGTCAAATATACTACCAAGTGTCGTGTTCAAAAAGAGTAGCGCACATTCCAACGTTGTTTGATTGCAATATTTCGTTGCTAAGCACACACAGCCATTTCTGGGCGTAGGTCATTTTGACCCACGCTTCAAAGTATTGAAACAGTAGTGGCGCCGGGGAATGAAATTATTCGCCAACGATCGTTATTAATTTTAATATGGCAACTCCCATTTTGCCTGCAAAAGGGCGGGAAGAAGCAAGGCTTTTGTACGCTCTGCTAAAAATCAACACGCAACGCAACGCAATAACTAACTTGACAGATCGATCAGGCAAGGGTACAAGGTGAGCAATGTACCAATACAAAAAATTTATAGCTTCGTTAACTACGGGTCGCGGCGACCGCAACCGTTACCTACGTCGTCGGTCCTTACTTCAAACAGGACAAAGATTAAGACTTACCAAGAATGCAACACAGTAGTAGGGGTGTATGGCTATGAGATTCTAAAATAGCATCTGATTTGTACATATAGTTCAAGAGAAAACACTTAAACCACGAGGGGTTGAAAAAATTTAAATTGTTCCGAATAAACGCCGCGGCGTTTATCTGGGATTATACGGTACCTATGTGTATATAAAGAGTTGAGGGAAGGGGAAGGAAGCTGTACATGTACTTGTATGTAATCTTGTTAATAAAAATAGCTGTGTAAAACGTTTTACACCTGTCTTCATTGTGCATTTAACTTCCCAGCATCCTTTTCCCACGTGTGGTCTATTTGGGACAAAAAAACGCTTGCGTCAAAGATTTGGATACTAGCCATAGAAATACCTGCACGTTGTAAGGGTGGTTGAAGGTTGCACACATGCTTGGACAATCAATGAACACAATCCAAAAACCTGACGATGCCAGGGTATGTCGTTACAGTGGTGTTGCTGTTTTTATGAGGGGTATTCATGTTTGTCGTCCCAAATAGACGCAGGGGCGTTTAATTGGGATTTTACGATAAGAGAAACACATATATATTTAAATGCAAAGTTAGGAGTCATGCGGACATTGGGTAGGAACCTAAACCACATGGGTTTATGTTTTGATTGCCTATATAACCATCTCTTACCTAACATAATTATTATATCCGATCGTGCCAGTATTATGGGGAGTGGGGCATGTGCGGTCCTCATATCTACCCACCTGCCCAGTCAGTCACACTGTTTGCATGAACATGATACAACTGATACATGTATAAATTCTTGTTTAGAGCTTTTACATACACGTACATGTGTGCATTGTACCGACCATGTTGGCTGAACTATTGTACCCACTCCAGAATGGTGATACTCCATTACACTTTGCTGCAAAGGAAGGTCATACTACTTGTGTGGAACGCCTCCTTTCTACTCCTGGTATTGATTTGAATATTACGTGCTGGGTGAGTCTGTCTAATAGATATTGCTTTATAAATAATGGGCAGGAAGATGTTTGAAGGTAGAGGAGGTATGGAGTGGTGATATCATGGATACTGTATTGTCTTTGTGATGATATGTAATGACCTTTTGTGGATGTCTGGATCTACACAACACACTAACTTGGAGATACATGTATGCCCATGGGGGTATTCCCGTTTCATATACTTTTGATTTTTGATTCTCTAACGGAAAAGCCTGAAGTGATTTTTGCTGTAGGTGGATTGATAGTATTTCAATGAGGTACACACTCCTCACTCTCCTGGGAGCTGGGTTGTGTTCATGTTTTATGGCTATTTCAGTGGTGTACTTGTTGGAAGTCTGCATGATAGTACACAGAGCTCTTGGATTTGTGATTTTACATTGTTACCCTCTGCCATCATGTGCCTCCATGGGTCTTCTTACCACCACACCCTCACCTGCCCAGCCAGTCACATCTGGTTGCACTGACATGCATGAGCATTTATTACATGTACAAATATATATTGCACCCGCTATGTTGGCTAATCCATCTGTCCACACCTTCATAGCCTTCTTTTCCTCCTCCCCTCCTGTAACCCTAATAACCTCCATCAGCAAAATTTCAGAAAACATGTCCATTTGTTTGATGTTCATCTACCTTATGTTACATGTGTACATTGTACCCACCATGTTGACTGAACTATTGTACCCACTCCAGGATGGTTATACTCCATTACACCTTGCTGCAAGTGGAGGTCATACTACTTGTGTGGAACGTCTCCTTTCCTCTCCTGGTATTAATGTGAACATTGGAGACAAGGTGAATCCGTCAATAGAAAGTTACTGTATGAATAATATACTCTATGGCAGGATGGGAGCAGAGAGGATTTTGAAGGGAGATGGGTGGAATGGTGATATGTAAGGTTTGTGGATATCTTTATCATTGGATAATCAAATATTTGGAGATATGGATATGCCCATGAAAGCTTTTCGATCTCATATGCTTTGAATTGTTTTTCTGTAACGGAAAAAGCCTGAAGTGACTTTTTTTGCTATAGTGTATTTATGATATTTCAAGGAGGCACACATCCCTCCCACTCTTGGGAGTTGTATGTTGTTTTATGGCTATGTCAATGGTGTACTTTTTGGAAGTCTGCTTGATAGTACTCAGAGCTCTTGGAGTTGCCTTCATAAGTCCTCTTACTACCATCCACACCAGGGTTTCTGCCAGCGCCATGCATATGCGTGGCGCACGCCCCACATATGCATGGCGCTGGCGGAAACCCTGCATACATAACCTGCTGCATGACCACTCTATCAACCTCACCTGCTAAGCCAGTCACATCTGGTTGCACTGACATGATACATTTCCACGAGCATCTACTATGTTGGCTAATCCAACTGTCCATGCCTTCATAGCCTCCCTTTCTTCCTCCCCTCTTTAACTCTAAACCACCATCAGCAAAATTTCAGGAAGTATGTCAATTTGTTTGATGAGCTTATGTGCATGTGTCTCCATGTTGACTGAAGTTGTACCCACTCCAGGATGTCAATACTCCGTTACATCTTGCTGCAAGGGAAGGTCATACTACTTGTGTGGAACGTCTCCTTTCCAGTCCTGTTGTTGAAGTGAACATTAAATGCGAGGTGGGGCTGTTTGCTGACAGTTATTAGGTGTATGAATAATATAGTGTATGACACGATGGGGATTGGAAGGATTTTGAAGGGAGGAGTGACTACGTAGTCTCTCTGGTAATATGTAAGGTTTGTGAATGTCTTAATCATTGGAATACACCAAATATTTGGAGATATGCCCATGGGGGTATTCCCATCTCATATGCATTTTAATTTTGATTCTCTAATGGAAAAGCCTTTGCTGTAGGTGGATTGATGGTCTTTCAATGATGTACGCATCCCTACTCTCCTGGGAGCAGTATCTGGCTAGTTGTTAGAAATCTGCTTGATAGTACTCTCGGAGCCCTTGGAGTTGTTGTTTTACCCTCTGCCATCATGTATCTCCATGGGTCCTCTTACCACCACCCACATATGCACATGTAGCCCCACTCTATTACCAGTCCATGACTTCTTAATGTCCCTTTCCTCCTCCCTCTCTATTTTTTGAAAACACGTCCATTTGTTTGAATATCATTTACCTTATGTACATGTGTACATTTTATCCACCATGTTGGTTGAACTATTGTACCCACTCCAGGATGGTTGTACTCCGCTACACCTTGCAGCAAGGGGAGGTCATACTGCTTGTGTGGAACGCCTCCTTTCCACTCCTGGCATTGATGTGAACATTAAAGACATGGTGAGTCAGCTTATTTAGACATCGCTGTATGAATAATGTAGTGTATGGCAAGATGGGTAACAAGGAGGATTTTGAAGGGAAGTATCTCTGTTGATATGTCACATTCCTTTTTTGGATGTTGTTATCATTGGCAGACAGCAAATACTTGATGATATTGGGGTACTCTCATCTCATATGCTTTTGGGTACATCATAGACAAAAGTCTGATACATGTATAGTTCCTTGCTTAGAGATTTTACCACATGTACATGTTGTACATTGTACCCACCATGTTGGATATTCCACCTGTCCATGCCTTTTCATACTCCTCTTTCTCCTTCCTTTCCTTCCACATTAATTGTAGCCACCTCAGGGTCTTAGAGGTCGTTCCACTCGTGGTATTGAAGTGAATATTGGAGACAAGGTGGTCATTCCATCCAAAGTTAATAGATATAGTTGTATGAATAATATAGTGCATGTAGATGTAGGATGGGGACAACAGAAGGGAAGAGTGCAAGGGATAATATTGGAAATAATACAGTCTCTTTAGTGATATGTCCTTTTGTGGTTGTCTAGAGTATACAACAAAATATTGAAGATATGCCAAGGGACGTGTCATCTATTGGCAGCCTGTATTTATATACATGTACATATGAATTAAGATGCTTTATACCCACTCTAGAATGGCCGTACTCCACTGATGATGGCTACAAAGTATGATGTAATCTCATTACTTCAAAGGTATACTACCTGTTATAAGGACTATCCTGTACACACCTTCAGTAAAGTTATCCTGTGTGGGGACACAGGGGCTGGCAAGAGCTCCTTGGCAAAGGTAAAGTGGATAGAACCAGGCATGCTGGAATACTTTGATAATAACTCATATAAGATATGACTAGGATGGACTTGTTCCAGTTCATTGTGCACACTGTCTAAAGGATCATGGGACTATTTCTTATCTCCTAAGGTCATCATTGAATGTTCAAAATCAGCAAGACGGATGGGGCATGCAAAGGCGAGTTAATGGGCATCAGACGGGTATCAGATTAAGAAAGCATTTCAACATTGGTGCACACACCATCAGCACCTCCATATACACCTCCAGCCCTAGCTTACATACCTCCATACACCTCCATGAAAGAAATGTTTTTCTCCCAACGTCAGATACTTTGTATCATTTCAACATTGGTGCGCACACCATCAGCACCTCCATACACATCCAGCCCTAGCTTACATACCTCCATACACCTCCATGAAAGAAATGTTTTTCTCCCAACGTCAGATACTTTGTATCATTTCAACATTGGTGCGCACACCATCAGCACCTCCATACACATCCAGCCCTAGCTTACATACCTCCATACACCTCCAGCACTATCTCACAATTCAGTACGCACCATCAACTGTAGCCCATTCACATTGGTATACAACCAAAGAAACTGCAAATGCATGAGCAGGGGACAATATTTTTAATACCCACATATCTCCCAGGAAAGTCCCTTAAAAGGGAAAAAAATCCAAGTTCAAGCTTCTTGAAGTGTAGCAGATATTTTGCTGCCGTGCGTGGTTTGAATGTATATGCACAGCTGTAGGCTGATTATTGGTCTCCTTTGCCAACATCTGTTACCTTATATGTACAAGACTGATTCGACACATGCATAGCTGTAGATTCATTCTAAAGATCATGTGCTCTACATCATCTGTAGTACAGCTGCACATTTACTAAGTTCACACTTATTACTCTACATGCTTCCATGTATTAGTGTCACGTTGCATTGCAAGGTGACACCAATATTGTCAAGTTTATAGGATTCAACAGACATATTTTTCAAAGATTGATACATTTCAATGTTACTGATAATGTGCCTGATTCTCAGTGCATAACAGTGAACTAACTAACCTAAGCTCAATCATCCAGCTTTCAGAAAACATCACATTGTCATCAATAATGTATGCAAACATCGTGCATACGCATTAGAAATGCGGCCCGAAGTGCATTAGTATAATCAAAGGTCAAATAGAATCTAGGCACAAAGTGAAATAATTCATTTCTTCACGGAAATATATATGGAAAAGAGAACTGCTATCATTAGTGAACTTAAATAAGCGGGTCATTCCATGGGCTGTCAGGAAGGAATTGGACAGCACCCCTCAGATTTGTGTGCAATTTATCATACTTGCTTGACCTAATATGGATGTTACTTTAACGCATTAATTTTTAAAATCGCACGAGTGGTTTACGAATTAACACCGTCATGAATAATTAATCATTTTCCACTTTGAAGACTCATAACTCCCTACTCACAGAACGTGTATGGCTATTGTTGGCATCAAATTGAAGCCCTCTTAGTGTACAATCCGACTATAATATGTTTCTGTGGGAGAGGCGAAAGGGTTAACTAATAAATGTTTATACAGCACGGTTTTCAATATTTAGGTCACTTGCAGGGTGATACTCAAGAATTTTGTTTTTGTGTATGAAAACTGTTCATTGTCCTTACATTTTACAAAAATAAAAAGTCTGAGTATCAGCTAGTTCTGGGAACTGCAGAGGGTTAAAGGGCAAGACGCCATTTTTAATTTCTTCATGGTTGATTTTATCACTAATGAGAAGCAAGTGTTGTTTAGATACGTCTCAAGGGTATTACATAATACTGTCCTCAACTATCACAACAGTAAGAAAGGGCGTTGGTAATGAAAAAAATGATTTTTAGTACATCGAATTGCGCATTTATTGGAAACCGTTACTAAGCCTTCTCATAATGGGATCGTTGCTTAGGTAAGCGTGCTCGTTACTACTGTCATAAGTGGTTAAAGCTCAACATTTCTTTTGATTGGAAGTAAAATGGAACAACGAGGTTTAAATGAACCGGCGGTGAGACCTATTCAACCGGCTCAAGAAGTGGTGGTCCCTCAACCTGTTCATACGCCGGATGACGGCGTACCGGGGATCGGGGATCCCACGCGCGCGCGTACCGGGGATCCCACCCGCGGCACCACTAGTGCCACGGGTGGGATCCCCGGTACGCCGTCATCCGGCGTATGAACAGGTTGAGGGACCACCACTTATTGAGCCGGTTGAATAGGTCTCACCGCCGGTTCATTTAAACCTCGTTGTTCCTTTTTACTTCCAATCAAAAGAAATGTTGAGCTTTAACCACTTATGACAGTAGTAACGAGCACGCTTACCTAAGCAATGATCCCATTATGAGAAGGCTTAGTAATGGTTTCCAATAAATGCGCAATTCGATGTTCTAAAAATCATTTTTTAAATTACCAACGCCATTTCTTACTGTTGTGATAGTTGAGGACAGTATTATGTAATACCCCTGAGACGTATCTAAACAACACTTGCTTCTCATTAGTGATAAAATCAACCATGAAGAAATTAAAAATGGCGTCTTGCCCTTTAACCTTCTGCAGTTCCCAGAACTAGCTGATACTCAGACTTTTTATTTTTGTAAAATAAAAGGACAATGAACAGTTTTCATACACAAAAACAAAATTCTTGAGTATCACCCTGCAAGTGACCTAAATATTGAAAACCGTGCTGTATAAACATTTATTAGTTAACCCTTTCGCCTCTCCCACAGAAACATATTATAGTCGGGTTGTACACTAAGAGGGCTTCAATTTGATGCCAACAATAGCCATACACGTTCCGTGAGTAGGGAGTTATGAGTCTTCAAAGTGGAAAACAATGAATTATTCATGATGGTGTTAATTCGTAAACCACTCGTGCGATTTTAAAAATTAATGCGTTAAAGTAACATCCATATTAGGTCAAGCAAATATGATAAATTGCACACAAATCTGAGGGGTGCTGTCCAATTCCTTCCTGACAGCCCACGGAATGACCCAAGCATCAAAGGCTGGAAAGGAACTTCTCTATAAGTGTAGAGTGCAACTACAGACTTACATGTATATTAGTTGGAATTAAATCTAACAAACAGGTTTACACTTTAGATTTCCTTGTTAACTGTCCCTTTGTACATATTGTCAATATCTGGAGAGATTGGTGTTAATGGAAGCTGCAGCTGTATGAGTGCAGATAGGGTTAGCGGCTGCTGGGTATCTGAAGTGCTGGGTAAATCGAAGTGTGGTTGTTGCCGACTGGTTAGCGGTGGGGGAGAACAAGTCATTGCTTCGCAGTCAAGGTTTAGGACTAACCTGCCATAGAGAGTAGAAGTGGCCTGGAACTTGCAACAATTCAATCTAATAGCAAAGCATGCAGCAAGTCGGGAAAATCAGGCCCCCCATCAACCATAAACCTTGACTGCCAAAGGCACACACATCCTACCAAGCTCCAAGCACGTTGCATTTTTGCTGGCATGTTTCCTGTTTTCAGTCACCTGAGCTCAGTTGACCCACTTTGTCACACTCGCTTCATGTAGAGTAGTCGGAGGAAGTGGTGATGTGACAGTAATGTCAAAGGCTGCAGGTTTACCCAGCACCCAATTAGCACGTCAGCTGGCCTTGTACGTCGGGCATCATGTCCCAAACCACTTCTCACTTCTATTTGGCCACCAATACTAGCTTGCCTACAAGATTAAAAAGAGCATCCCGAAGCCTATTGTGGATAGACACCACATCACCATTATAACGACAAGTTAGTGCATGATGGCCAAAGGGATCTAATGACAGAGTAAGACAATGGGGCATTTCTCCTCACTGAATAGGTCAATTCCAAGCCCCATTTTATTGCTGTTAGGAACTCTGCAGATTCTAGATGAAGGTTGAGATCTGGAGATGGTACGACTGAAAGGCAAGAAGCCGCATGAAGGAATGTGACTAATAGTAGCTGTGCCCTATTTGGCAGCGAAGAGGTATCAAAGAGTGCTGGAAACTCACTATTTTCAATCCTGCTAGAAAGCTCCTTCTGATTCATGGGTGAAGTCAACAATTCATCAATAGAAGTAGCATCAGCTGGACATTAAAGCAATTTAATGACTGGAGAAGATGGTGGCTTGTGTTGGATGCAGAGCCTGACAGTGCCAAAGAAGCTGCATAGGCTGCCGCTGAATGTTGCATGAGATAAGCTGCGGAGTCCCAGACCACCTCTACTCAAGCTCAAGTGGGCTTGTTGCCATGCTGCGTTGGGTGAGTGCATAGACAAACAGAAAAACATGGGCGATCATCAATGTTGAAGAAATACAAACCCTCAGTCAGAAGCAAAGGAGGAAGGGGTGCATCTAGCAATATGAACAAATTTACAGAATCCTCCACATTGGCGAAGGAGTACCAATGCAACTTGGGAATCAAGGGATCCGACTTCCTTCAACAGAGCCAAGAATCTGGAAGCACCTACTCTTTTCTCTGCAATATACTTTGCACAGAAAATAGGGTCCCTAAACGGTGCCCCATGAATTTCAAAGTTAAAGGTGTTAGATTTTTTAGTTTCTGATGGAAATGGTTGAAGATCACAATCCTCATAGAGCTCACATTTCGATGAGTTAATCACGAGATCTAGTGGTGGATCAAGATTTTGAATTATACTAAGTGCTTGCACAACAGCTTGCTTTGATCCTGCAATTACACCATTATCGATGTACCAGGCATGGAATAAAAGGTCAGAACTAATTGAATCAGATGCAATAACGGATAATCTGCAGAACCAAGCAAAACAATAGAGGGCCCAAGGGACCTAACCTTATAGTTCCCATTGGTGACCAAAGCAATGGGTGTTGATCATAGCACCATGCAGTCCACTGGAGGAGCTCTGAGAAGTGTGTGCCACACTCATCAGGAAGTGCCTAACAGGACACCAAATTAAATGCATTATGTAAGTCAATTTCTTCACTGCAAAGTCCTCATTTCCATGTTTCTCAATGCAACTTCTCAAACAATGAGCAATTCGTACCGGAGGGACAAGCAACCCCAAATTGATGAGGTGAGAAGTTATGAGGCCTTTCCCTTTGTGATTACCGACGCTTGCCTACTAAACGTCTTAGAGTTTCACCAACTGTAATGGGTCGAATATCAAGAGGAGAACCAGGTTTGTCCTTGGTCAAGGCCATTAGATTCCCACCAGCAAGGAGTTGGAGACGACATTACTAAAGTCCTGGACAGCATCGAGGAAGTATATGTTTATGTAGCATGCATTTTAATTATATTCATAGCAAATCAATCACCACAATTCGGTAAAATATGTCAGCTATGTATGGTGAGAAAACGAAACTTATATAGCGTAACGTGAAGTCAAAAAATTTTATTGGGGGTACTAAAAAAATATTTATTCAGTTTGACAATATTCCAGTACCGCATCCAAATTTAAAAATCATATTTTGATTCTACATGTAATGATATCTAAAAATACCGAAAACCTCGTTTTGTGCTTAAAAACTGTCCATAAGATTTTCAAGACAAGTTTTTAAAAGTTTTTGCCTCATTACTGGAGCAAATTCATCACCCACTTACCTTGTGTAAGCAAAACAACTCGCGGAAGTAACCATAGTTTACTTAACAGCTGTAATTGGTAAGAGCGTTGCTCAACATCTCATCGATAAACCCTTTCCTTTGTTCCTACTGCGGCGTTTTTATGTAAACGGTCATCAATGAATATAATTAGCTGCTAATTGTGAAATAATGTTTATAGTTATAATTAAACTCACTGAATTTTTTGTTAAAACGAGTTGGGCTAGTGAAACCAATATAAGGAACGTTCTTATCGGACCCCAAAGGCACCTTTAATATTTAAAAAATGGCACATTATTTTTACTTCCTCGATGCTGTCCCGGACTATAATACTTCCAGTAGCCAAGAGGTTCACTACGCTTCTAAGGGATGAACAGATGGGTGACTGCATTGGGACTTCAGCAGCATCATGCAAATGCTGCACATGCAGTCCAAAGGGATCACAGGCTGTGGATTTGGTAAGGACCTCTGGATGGGTAGAATGTCAAAGTTATTGGGGAGAATAGAAGGGAAATTAGATGTATCATTTGGGGGGCAAACTGGAGGTGGGCCCTTAGGATGTTCTGCCAGGTGGTATCATTATTGGGTGCAACCCTTCATGAAGATAAAATTTGGCAAGCTTTCCATATAAACCATCCTTTGCCAACCTAATGGCTAAGCGAATGTTGGGATCTGGGCCATTTGTGTGACCTTGACGGGTTCTTGATGTCATTTGCTGAGATGAATGTTCCCACAGAATTGTAAATTGGTCCTTGGACCATAAATTACATTGAGGTTGATGGGGAGAGGCTTGTGATGATGTCACCTCCATTTGGGAGCCATATGAACATGCTTCAGAAGCATAAGAAACATCAACCAAGCCTCACTGTTGTAAAATTGAATGGAGTTTTGCCGATAAAACACCTGTGAATGTTGGCCTGGATTTAACAGGGATGTGTCAGGTGGTACTGCAATGAAGTAGGCACATGTTTTCAAAGGATTGTAGCATCAACATTCTTGGCTTTGTTGTAGTCCAGTGCTTGTAGGTTTAAGTGGGCATTTTCCATGATGAGAATGGAGGTGTGAAGAGATGGCCAAGTGATAACAGTAAGTACAGATGACCATGTTGCTTTGGCCAAGCCAGTCGTCTGGAACAGATCCAGGGAGGACCCTTTGTGTGTGAAGGTTAATGTTAAATTGACGGACCATCTACACGTAGATGAAATTGGTTGAAATCATCTACACGTAGTCATAACTTCAAAGCATGTTTATGGTATTAGTATCCTGCAAAAAACATTGATTGTCTTACTGAGCCATCTAAACATGTTAAACAACATGTGTGTAGGTAGCATTTTTTATTTTTCGTGAAATAGTCGCTTCAAATGGCTAAGAACGATAAAATCGGTGTCAAAATGAAAATACTGAGAGGTCCGAGAACCAGTGAAGTGACCATTTCACGCACGATAAAATAAACTAAAACACACTACCTACCCACATGTTGTTTAACCTGTTTAGATGGCTCAGTAAGCAATTGTTTTTTGCAGGATACTATTACCAGAAGCTAAACAAAGTAGTAGGTTCTTAGGAAGGCTGTTTTGAGGATGCAATGCAAGATTTGGGGGATGGCAAATAATCGCGTGAACGGCTGCTGTTCATTTACCTGTGTGGATAGCAGCTGCACAGGAGACGATAGAGGTGAAGGCAAGGAGGCAGCTGTGTTGTTGATATAGCCGGCGTGGAAGAAAAAGAAAGCGGCAGCAAATCCACAGTTGCATTTTGGCAGCAAGCATGTTTCAATGGGAGGCAACTGGTGCACGGTTGATTCGCCTTGGCACGTGCACAAAACTTGCAGTATGCATTTATTCCGCTGCAGCGATAACAAAGGGACGAAATGTGGGAATCTAGTACGACTTCGCATACGACTCCGTTGAGTAGGCCCACACATTACCCTGTATCAATTATATTATTATTCATTATTATTAATGACATAGGCATGAATTGAGCAGAATAATCACAAAGCTATATCCTTGTAACCATTATAATTGAAGTCAATGATCAGAACTTGTGGACATCTCAGCCATCCACATGATACACATAAGACACTTATATCTGGAGATTTGAAGGAGAATTGATTTATGGTTGTGAGGATATGTGATTGAGGCAGCAAAAAGGACCTGTCCAATAATCGAATGTTAATCTTTTACGCATGCGCACACACATACATATCACAATTATTCCACAACTCCCCCCCAAAAGTCATTGCAAAAGTCATTGATTCTCCTGGTATCGCACTGGGCATGAGATCTTGGTCCCCGTTTTTGACCGCATCATTATAGGGTCCCGGACCGGAGCCTGAACAGGTACATGTAGCTCTGGGATGACATCTTGTTCGACTTCTTGAGATGGCTGGTGTTCAGCGTCAGGTTTCCCTTCTCTGTCTGGAATTGTTACTAGGTGTCTGCTGCTTCTTCTAACTTGCCCAGAAGGGGTACTAACGAAGTAAGACCTTGGAGTATCTGCTGACCGCATTACCTGTCCTGGAACTGGACCACCATCACCACCTCCAGCCACCCACACCTCCGAGCCATCACTCAAGTCTGGTCTCCCATGTGCTCGGTGACGAGTATCATAGTTATCCTTTTGTTTGTATTTGTATCTTCCATGCAGTTCTTTCAATGATTCTATATGAGGCCAGTTGGGAATAAACTGTTTGGGTAATTGTGGGACTTGTGTTCTGAGCCTGCGCCCCATCAAAAGCTCTGCTGGACTATACCCACACCAGGGCATAGCAGTCGTTCTGTAACTTAACAGACTTAAGGCAGGGTCATCTCCCGCACTCAGAAGTCGCTTTGCTGTCTGAACTGCCCTCTCGGCCTGCCCATTACCCTGAGGATAATGTGGGCTGCTCGTGACGTGCTCAAACCCATAGGACACTGAAAATATCTTCATCTCTCTTGAAGCAAACTGCGGACCATTGTCACTTATAAGTCTTTCAGGGATGCCGTATCTTGAAAAGATCGCCTTTAGAACAGAGATAATTGTACCTGAGGTAGTAGCTGACAACTTTACAACTTCTATGTAGCGGGAAAAGTAGTCGACCAACAACAGATACTTGATGCCTTTGAGCTCAAATAGGTCCGCTCCGACCTTTTGCCAGGGATAATCAGGTAGTTCAGATGCAATCATTGGCTCCACAGGAGGGGTAGATCTCTTAGAGCACGTGTAACACTGCTTGACAAAATCTTCAACTTCGTTTGAAACCCCAGGCCACCACACTGCTGATTCCACCCGAAGTCGACACTTAAGGATCCCCTGGTGTCCCTGGTGAATTTTCTGCATTGTCTCTTGTCGCAAACCTTGAGGAATCACAATACGGCTTCCATACAGTAGGAGATCATCATGCAGTGTCAGCCTTCCTCTCACCGTCCAGTAAGACTTCAGATTAGGTGGAAGCTTAGTTTTCACCGGCCAGCCAAATTTGCAATAATTTATCAGGGCTCCAGTATCACTATCAGCGGCTTGAGCACGGCGGTATTTGTCAAGTTGCTGTTTAGTGGCTGGAAGAATCTCCGTAACTGCAGCAATATGGCCCTCAACTTCTTTCTGGAATGCGGCACAATTGTCGACAGGAACTCCTGTTGGGGCACGGGAAAGGGCATCAGCTGTGTACATATATTTCCCTGGTACATGCACAATGGAGAATGCAAATCTCATTAACCTCAGTCGAAACCGCAACACCCTAGGAGGAAGGTCATCCAAATGTTTAGAACTTAACAGTGGCACAAGAGGTTTGTGGTCTGTCTCTATCAATATCTGTTTGCCCAAAATATATTCAGAAAATTTCTCACAAGCCCATGTTATAGCCAATGCTTCCTTTTCTATCTGGGCATAGCGTCTTTCGGTTTCAGACAATGAACGGGAAGCATACACAACTGGTTTCCACCCACCTTGGTGCAATTGAAGAAGGACTGCTCCAAGCCCGTAAGAGGAAGCATCAGATGACAGTTTGGTCTCCGCCCCAGGATCATACAAAGAAAGGATAGTAGGTTTAGTGAGTTCTGCCTTTGCCATCTTGAAGGCTTCATCCTGAGCGGGGCCCCATGTCCATGTTGACTTTGTACTCAAAAGCTCCCTCAGTGGCTGTGTGATCGATGCAAGGTTTGGGGAAAATTTTCCCATTTGGTTCAACATTCCCATAAACCTCCTCAACTCTGAAACATTGTTTGGCTGGTCCAACATTCTTATAGCAGATGTTTTTTCAGGATCTGCACTGATTCCATCTTTGTCTAGAACATGGTCCAGAAAGGTCAACGTACTTGTGCTGAAAACACATTTGTCCTTATTCAGTGTCACTCCAGCTGACTGAATTCTCTTGAGGGCATCAGCCAGTCTCTGGTCATGTTCTCCCTGAGTCTTGCCAAATACCAGTACATCATCTATTAGGCACAAAGATCCTTTTACACCACTCAGAACATTACTCATTCTCTTTTGGAAGAGTTCTGGGGCACTGGAGATACCAAAGGGAAGCTTATTGAAATGATAGCGCCCAAATGGGGTGACAAAAGTAGTCAGCAAACGAGATGATGGAGCAAGAGGTATTTGCCAAAAGCCACTATTAGCATCAAGCTTACTAAAGACTTTTGATCCGGATATCTGGGCGAGAATCTCATCCACACTAGGAAGTGGATAAACCTCCCTTAGAACGCACTCGTTCAATGGCTTGAGATCAACACAGATGCGGATAGCTCCATTAGGTTTCTGAGCGACTACCATCCCAGCACACCAAGGAGTAGGGATATCTACTTTGGAAATGACACCAAGAGCTTCCATTTGGTCCAACTCAGTTTGCACTTGCTTACGAAGAGGGATGGGTACCCGCCTGGGAGCAAACAGGGAGACTGGCTTGGAGTTCCTTTTCAGTTTGATCTCATAGGGTTCTCCCAAAGTTCCTAGGCCCCTAAAGAGAGCAGGGTATTGTACGAGGATCTTGTCCTTGTAACTGCTAGTAACCTCATTCACTCTGACAACAAGACCCATCGATCTAATAGCAGGAAGTCCTAGCAAATTATTCTTCAAACCCTTTACAACAAAAATCTGGTGTTTCTTCGACTTCCCTTCGTATGCGAGGGACCCAATGAACTCACCAACTACTGGTAGTGGTTGGTTTGATGGACCTCGCAGTAGTTTTGAAGGCTTAACCAGCTTTCCTCCTTTCCCTTTTATCCTCTTGTAACCTTCTTCAGATATAGCTGTGACATCAGCACCAGTGTCTATCTTGAAGGGTAGATACTGTCCACATACAGAAATTTTTGCCATCCAAGAACCCTCTCCTCCAACTGTACCAAGGAATACCGTCTCAACAGCCTCTCCTTTGACGCTGTCTACCTCTTTATCTGCTACCTTCTGTGAAGTCCCCTGTGAAAAACATTGGGATTTGAAGTGTCCTCTTTTGTGACAACGAAAGCAAGTTACTTTCTGAGCTGGACATTTCCCTGGTTCATGCTGATTTCCACACCTGGTACAGGATGAAGATGGATTCAGTTGCTGAGCCGCCTTGCTCTTTGAAGTCATCCAATTAACGTCCAGTTCACTGTCCTTCTGTCCTTTGAGAACCTGCTGTTGTTCCCCGACAGATTCTGATTGACGCACCAACCGTGCAGCTTTCTCCAACGTTAACTCGGGGTCCATCTGTAATCGTTTGGAGAGTGCTTTATCTAGAATCCCTATTACTATCCTGTCACGTATTAATTCATCTCGGAGTTGTCCATATTCACAATTTCTCGCCAGAACGTGTAGCACTAGGAGGTACTGTTCCGCCGACTCGCCCTCCATTTGGTCCCTACTATTGAACTGCGCACGTTCGAAAATAAGATTCTTTCTTACACCGAAAAACCTCTCGAACGTATGGACTGCTTCCGCGTACACCTTCTTCGCCTTGTCGGTGGCATTACACGCTGCGAATACGTCTCCCGCCTCCTCGCCCAGACAATATAACAGTGTGTTAACCTGCTTCTCTTCTTCCTGTGACGAAAGGCCAGATGCCACCCGGTACTGTTCAAAACGTCTCAACCACCGAGGCCATTCATCAGGCTTTCGGAAGTCAAACGGCTGTGGGGGTACTAAACGGCTGTCTGCCATTGCAACACCGCTGCCACCATGTCCAATAATCGAATGTTAATCTTTTACGCATGCGCACACACATACATATCACAATTATTCCACAGGACCTAGTGCATATTTTTTCAAGTTTTCAAATTATTTCATATTCAAAGAGACCACACCTATGTCCTCTAGAACTTCATTCTAACACACTGAAAATTAATCTGTCCTTCATGGATTTACAGGGTCCTGAATTTTAATTACGTGTAGATTTTTATTGCATACGTGGACTTTGATGCACCCTTGTGGAAATTTTTATAATATGCACTAGGTAGGTCCCTTTTCGCTGCCTCGATCCCACATATATCATGCCATTTTATAATATTGGTAAATTATAACCCCAGGCACTGTCCCATATGTATAGATGTATTTGAGGGGGAAGGCACACTGTAGATCATGTGAATTTTGCAGTGTGGTAATTACTCTGTAATACATTACCTCACTGCAGCAAAAGCCTGATCTTGATGAGGTTGCCAAACCACTAACAGCTGGTATTGTATCATATCAAGTTCAGAATTCTGACTCCAACATGATACTCTATGACCTAGCAGGCCACCATAGCTACTACTCAAGTCACTGTTCTCTACTGGAGGCCATTTCCCTCACCAGTCCCTCCACCTTTCTCATGCTGGTGGATGTCAGTATGGGTGGAATAGTTGGGATCACTGCACAGATGTACTACTGGTCTGCCATGATAAGCAATGTATGTCACCAATGCCCTCAACCATCATCTGTCATAGTGGTAGGCACACATGTAGACATCGTTAAGAAGGAATATCTAGCAGAGCTTAGAGAAAGTATAAAAGCACTGGGGAAGGATGTATTTAAAATGCACATCTTTGAAGAGTTCATCGGTCTTAATGCTATTGAATGTCACAGTGACAACCTAAAAAACTTTCTTAGATTCCTGAAGAGGATCAATATTAAAGTGGGGCAACGTTCTCCAACCATCTCTCTCACAAATCATCTGATGTATGCTTTCTTGAATGACAAGGTTACTTCTGGCAAAGAGGTCATATCTCTTTCATCTCTCATGTTCCTTCTTGAAAAGGAAGAACCACGAATCCTTCCAACTGAGACTTCTCAAATCACCGGACTTCTGACCACCTTGTCAGAAAAGGGATTTATTGTCTTGCTCCATACTGATAATGGTGATAGCTGGATAGTCCTTGACCAGGGGACATTTCTTGAGAAGGTCAATGGAGCCTTATTTGCTCCTTCATTCTTCAAAGAGCACCTCCCCATAGCCAGCAACACTGGGATTATCGCAATTGATGTACTTGGGAAGCACTTCCCTAACCACAACAATGCAATGCTTGTCCAGTTTCTAATTAAACTCCAGTTATGTCAGCGTATTAGACTAGAGGGTGTCAACACAAACATGGTACCTCAAGTTCCAACATCATCTGATCTGTTATTTTTCCCTCCTCTCATAAGAGAAGATAGGCCACATTTTGATCCAGATGACATAGTATTTCCTGAGAGATGCTTTGGATGGCTCTTGTATACTGATAGCATCCATCAGTTTTTTCCAAATCGCTTCCTTCACACGCTCATGCTTAAACTAGCACATGAGATTTGTCTTCGAGACGAAAATCCTGATGCAATTATTCACGTTAATAATCGCCAATGCAAGGTATGGAGGTGTGGCATTAGTTGGAATAGTGTAAATGGTGTGACCACTGTCATTGAGTTGATGAAACAGTCAAGATGTCTCTTCTTGGTCATGTCTTTTCCTGATCCTAAATATTGTAATGAACTGGTGCCTGTTCTCCAAACCATCAAGGCCACCCTCAGTCAGTTCTCTCCATCCATCCCAGCCACAGATTATATTGTGGACCCTAGTAAGGCTAGCTCTGTGTTCACACAAGGCTGTTCTCTGGATACACTGAAAAGAGTTAAGCTCATCCATCTTAAAGATGCTCTTAAAAATGGTAACCCTACAGTAGTGGACAACAATAACAAAGTTGTACATCTTATTAACTGGACCAGTGTGGAGCCATGTCTTCCTCGTCTTGTGTCTATTGCAACGAATGGTAAGGTATTGGTGGTATTTGTCTATGGGATGTCATTGGTTTTATGTCTCTACAGGTACTGAATATATTCCCCAAGAACAACAATCACCAATAAATGGTTCGTTAATGTTCCCAGTGTCTGCCATTATATCTTGCACCACTCTCACATTCCTTCCAATTCTGGTTAGCTGCCATAACTATAGTTGTTTAGTTGTCAGCAAAACCGGTTGGTTAAGGTGATTGTTTTAAAAAAATAACCAGTTATTGCTGGTTTAACAATTAATTATCGATTATTTATGCATAATCAACCAAAAGTCAACCTCGGGCTTTGCCACATGGCAAGAAAGATGGTCCGCGGCGTTCCTTTAAGAATTTCGCCTTGTTGCTGGTGTCCAGCAAAGTCACCCTTCTGGATAGTTTTTGAAGTTTTCAAATTTGCTGTGAACTTCAAAGAGTTTCTAGCAAATGGTCCTTACGCACGGGCTATCCATCATAAAGTTATAGGGTACTGAATTTATAGTTAGATTTCAATTTCGAGCGTTACTTTTCTTTTGCATGTGCTGTAAATTTTGATAGTATCATACGGGTGATTTTGCTGGACACTGTTCCAGATATAATAAAGTTACTGTAAGTATCGCCATGCATACAACAAAGAGAAGAATCTCTTTATTGTTCGCTTTTGTCCGCTTATTGTTTTCTTGCACCCAGCATTATTGGTAGATGTAAGATGGACGTGACACCACTTGCAACTTCTCAATAAAATATCAACCGGTCGGTTGTGGTTGTTTATAATTTTAACAACCGGTTGAAGTGGTTATTTAATACAACCGGTTGAGGCGGTTTTTTAATTCTCGCTATCGGTTAACTGTCGGTTAACCGGTTAACTGAAGCTCCGGCACAACCGGTTTCAAGCCTTACCTGTAGCTGCCATCAGAAATTATCAGCATGGCTTCTTCAGTTGGCCTCTGTCAAAATATAGTCGTGGGACGTACTTAATATGCTTATGTACTCCATGTTTATAACAATGCCCTGATCAGGAGTAATGCTCTTAAATTGAAAGTATTTCTCACAATTGTTATTTAACAAGGCATAATATCACTTCAGATGGTGGGAATCAAGGTAGAGGTGGAGATAGAAGACAAACTGGAGGACATGGGGTTGGAGATAATACAGTACCATGTACAGATGGTAATGATTTTTCAAGCTAGTGTGTATCTCTAATGTATATATTGTTGTTCCAAATATGCAGTGGTAAAATGTTATGCATTCCGTTGCGGACGTACGAATGGGACGTGGCAGTTAAACAAATTGCCTATAATTTCCTGCAATGAAAATATTATTGAACAGCTGGGAAGGGGGGTTTGACCCCCCCCCCCCCCCCCCCCAGATCTGCTAGTGGCATAGTAATGCTAGCTATAGTGGGCCAAGTGCATAGAGTTCTACAGAGTGTGTCTCTTAATGAATTCACAACACAGAATGTGTTAGCTTACGCAATGGTAAAGAATTGTTAATGGTTAGAATAGAAGCATTATGAAAGTTTATTGGTTATCCATCGATTTGCAAGCGGTGTTTGAGCTGTGTTTTGATCCATTAATAGCACATACTTCAGCAGGTGTAGCTCATTATTGCATGCAGCTTTGGTTATTGAGTACCTAAACATTCTACTGCTGTATCCATGCAACCATTTTTCGTTCTCTGGAAACCTAATCCTGGGAGACATTTTCATTCATAATTTAAAGGTCCCCATTTAAATCAGATAGGGATTACGAAAAAAGTTATGTAATAGTCATAATAGTTATATACTAATGTGCATAGCATTTTTACTCCATTCTCATGCTAGAATGGAGTATAACTGTACATCAATCTTCCTCTTCGGTTATGGACAGCTTTATGTGTCATCAGTAAGTAGTATAACTACTGTTCTTTATATCCTTAGCAAAACCCTCCATGATGAAGTTACTGTCCTTCAAAGTCAAAGAGAAGACATTCAATTTGGCTGAGTGTGTGGGAGCAAAGTTTTCAGAGTTGGGGATCTTCCTTCTAAATGATGAGACTGGAGCTATTGTGGAGGCTCTGGAAAATGAATGCAATAAGAATGCTGAGAAGATCAACATGGCCATTTTTAGGAAATGGCTACAAGGGAAGGGAGCACAGCCTGTGGCTTGGTCAACACTGATAGATGTGTTGAGGAAGATAGGCCTGTGCATACTGGCTGATGATATTGAAGGTGGACTGATAGTTGAGTAGTGTAGTAAACAATCTTTAGGTTTAATAAATGCTATATTTTTGGTACTTGGTGTGTGTTGTAAGTTGATTCCAACAGTAATTCAAATTTGTTTTTTATTGCATGAGAATAGAAGTCTAAGCTAAAGAGGTGGAGGCAAAATATCAGACTAGAACAGCATGATTCCTTGCATGATTCTTGGATGAAAAATCATACATATTAAATATGTATGATGATGATGATTCATGTAAAATATTTATCACTATAATGTCTTCAACTTGTAATTTTAAAAAGTACATAGGCTATATAATTCAAGTCCATGTAAAACACTAAATACTAACATACATTCAAACTATGGGATACATTGTTCAAGCACGGGATATGATATATTGAAAGCACAGGATGCTCATGAAGAATGGAGTCCATCATGCACAGATCAAATATCAACTTCACTATAATTCTGTTGAATGAAAACATTACACTTTACTTCACTGATTTCTTAACCTTCACTTGATTCACGGCTGCTCTCTATGCTGGTATTTCTCTTGAGGGTCTTACGATCCACTCTTGTTGTTATGCACCACCACTACTATGTAAATAAACGAATGCTGCATTTCACATGACAAGATGCTATTGTAAACAACGATTGTAATATAATGAGGCATTAATAAGAGGGATGTATATACAGTATTGACAAAAAGGGCATTGCAGCTAGCTATACAACGCACATTATTGGGTAGTATTTTGTTCATATCATATACCATCACATACGTAGTACAAGAATACAATATAAAATAAATGTTTAGGAGAAATAACATTCATGAATTATTAATAAATCGTGCTACAGATCAATAAACTTTAAGATGGGAGCCACCTGGAAAGGATTGCTGCCGCATTTGCCCTCACCAGATGCAAGTTAAGCCTGCTATACAGTTCAGACAGCACAACTGATACGTAAACAACTAATTTTTTGTTTGTGGTAAATGTCTCTGGCATGCATTTATTAAATCGACTCATTTTGTCTTTTTGGAAGACCTGATTTTGAACTCTTCTTGAAAGTAGAAAGTAAACATCATTATTACTAAACAGCAGGTCCAACAGTAAAAGAGCCGAGGCATATGGGGAATCAGAATTAGCAGTGCACAATGCAGCACTGTACATGTCTTCCTTTGGTTTCTACCACAAATTGCCATAAAATGATTTTGGCAAACCGCGTCTAATATAATCTATGGGGAAATCACATTGGTATGAATGAGTTGGGAAATGCATTAACTTTGCACAGTGGTATCTCCGTAACAATAAAAATTAACGAACAGAAAAAATCGATAGTAACACGATGGCTCTGCACTAAATTTGAAGTGATTTGAATTGAAGCTCTTTAAACCCCATAGGGTATCGAACCGTGTAACACCAACACGGAGCTTGTCGAAGACATGAAAATCGAATTCCTCATAGAGAAACGATGTAGTGTGAAGAAATGAAAATAGGAGATGAACGTATGGAAGTTATAGTGATAAACCATCCATGCACTGTCTCATTTATTACCATAATTTTCGGGAATGAAATTATGCGTTCGGGCATTATTATTTGACCTCTACCATCTACCACATTCGCATAATGTGACAGGAAGTGTGCACGCAATCTAGAGCAGAATATAGATATTAGGAAAAGCTATGCTGCTGCATGACTTAATGGCAGTTGTGCATGTCTGAGATCTTTCATTCTCAGGAACAGAACTCCATTTCCCTTTCCATTGCAGTATTTCTTGTTCAATGATTGCAGGTGTGGGCAAATCCCCTATGTATAGAAAAATGTAGCGTTTTGGGGGTAATGACAGAAGGAACAAGACCTACTAAACAAGCACATGTAATAGATGCTTCAGAAAACTACAGATTCAAATCTTAAATAACGTAATCCAAAAAAAGGAATTACAGTATTCCTAAGGTAAACAGAATCAGATGGTGCGTTGACTAAGTGACACTGTTTTCCAGTAACCCGAGGCATGATGGATATAACATTGACAGAAGTGACCATTCGTACTGCATGCACATAATTTTATGAAAATGCAAATCAATTGTACTTCTGAGTTCTGTATACACACCTTTTACTACTTTGGTCATGTCATGAGCCTCTATAAAATCAAGTGATGAGCTTTGCAATTTTACTGCAATTCCTTCCAAATGAGATAACAACTGATATGCAGTTAGAAATGCAACAATAAATCCAAAATATGTAAGGCCTGTTAATAAACCACTGGCATCTATTTTTGACTTTGAATCCCAAACTTCAGTTCTAAATACCTCATCACATGTATCTCTATGTAGGCCTAGTGCAATCAGCTCAAGAGCAATGATAATGTATTTAAAAGATGTATAGAAATGGGAATATGCATGCATTATGCCTCTCTGCCCATCTTGTTTTACACAGACTGACCAATTAATGGCTTTCGCTTGCTGATATCAGGGAGGTCATGTTGAACAATATCTGTAAGCAGGGCAAGCCGCTTGTCACTGGCCAAAAAAAAGTAACAACATGATTTCACTTTATCCATATTTCTGCAACAGAACATGAGGGACTGATCACTAGGTTGAGATATGCCCTGCACAATGTGTGTATATAGCAAAAGGTGCATCTCTCTGTACTTCAGCCTGAATGCCACATCTCTCACTCGACATGTTACTAGCTCCATCATATATCCTTGCCCTCTCAGGTTTAGTAAGGATAACTCATGGCACAATGGTTTAACCCCCCCCCCCCCCTCCCAGATCCTCTAGTGGCATAGCCAGACCTTCGAAGGGGAATGAGATATGTGTGACCCTATTCTATATAAATGCAGACGAATTGTATCGTTAAACAGTCAGAGATGTGTTATGGAACGCACATGTACATGAGATCAGTGTACACGAATTGAAGCAACGTGACCTGCTATGTTCCTTATAGCACCTTCATTCCGGCGGTGGGAGGGTTGGGGGGGGGTCATTGGAGAACATCGACCCCCCGCCCCCTGGCTACAGCCTTGAATTGTATTAATAGTGCTCTTTGCTCACGTATGCGCGTATACCGTTTGCCACCACACCCACCTTTCTATGATACCCAAATCTATCGCATGCTTGACAATGTGAAGCGAAGGCCGGTTAGCATGACGTGACTTTAGCATTGTGATTGTCTTGCCTTCCGTCACAGAGATTTGATAATCAGCTGTTTAAGTCACTGCTCAATTTCTCTGCACCCAACAGAACTTGTATTTTGTCAACCTCTGCCTCCCAAGGGCCTCCTGGCAATCTGTGGTCCCTTCTCCTGCATGGGCACATGCCCATTTTGCCCCCATGAATCCCTCAATCCACTTGGCCACCATACAGTAACATGCATAAATGGTAGGGATGTTGCTGTATGCCATATCATGCTGCGCCTACCAGCCTGTGGCTGTAGAAAAGGGCCTTGGCCTCACAAGAGATTGCAATTGTAATCTCTCCCACTTATTTGCACGTCACTGGCAGGGACAGAAGTACACCTGCAGCAATTGACATCACAGTGACCTTTCACTCATCATCATCATCATCATCATCATCATCACCATCACCATCACCATCACCATCACCATCACCACCACCACCATAACCACCACCACCACCACCACCACCACCACCACCACCACCACCACCACCACCACCACCACCACCACCACCACCACCACCACCACCACCACCACCACCACCACCACCACCACCACCACCACCACCACCACCACCACCACCACCACCACCACCACCACCACCACCACCACCACCACCACCACCACCACCACCACCACCACCACCACCACCGCCACCGCCACCGCCGCCGCCACCGCCGCCGCCACCGCCACCACCACCACCACCACCACCACCACCACCACCACCGCTGCCGCCGCCGCCGCCGCCGCCACCGCCACCGCCACCACCACCACCACCACCACCACTACCACCACCCCCCCCCCCCCACCACCACCACCACCACCACCACCACCACCACCACCACCACCACCACCACCACCACCACCGCCACCGCCGCCGCCGCCGCCGCCGCCGCCGCCGCCGCCGCCGCCGCCGCCGCCACCACCACCACCACCACCACCACCACCACCACCACCACCACCACCATCATCATCATCATCATCATACATGTCCTTACAACATGCGAGTATTGTTGTGGGAATTAACTGTGAAATAATTAACAAAAATTGTAGTTTTTCTTTTAAAAGCCTTTTTAATCTCGAGATGATGCGATGATTATGATAATGGTGGTGGTGGTGGTGGTGGTGGTGGTGGTGGTGGTGGTGTTGGTGGTGGCGGTGATGATGATGATGATGAGTCATGCCAAGTGATTGGTGCTGCAGCAGTTGCATCAGAAATCAAAAGCTGCAATCCACTAGCTCCAAATGCCAAGAATTACATGTAGGATGGGTTTGCACCCCGTTGGTAGTAGAGACAATACAGCAACGAGGCAAAGTGGCTCATGATGCACTCTCAAAGCTAGCATTTCACCTTGCCATAAGCCAGTCAAGACCAAAAGTCATCAGTGGTGGCTTAGTAAACTCTTTGGCCACCTCAATTTGATTAGGTCATTGCCAGGGCCCTCGAGGCAAGGGAATTCTGTCCATCCTGATTATGTAGCCTTATTTACAGTAGGTATAGTTGCTGTATTTGTGTAACTGAATGGAGTATTAATAACAATGCGACGATTGCCTGCACATTGTGATCACCTTCCTTTGGCGAACCCCTTCATAACATTTTCTCATGCATGTACAATAATCTGTAGAAATTAAAAATTGTACATGTAATTCATTACCTTTTCCCTTGCACATGTAGCAAAGGCCTGATCTTGACAAAGTTGCCAAACCACTAACAGCTGGTATAGTTTCATACCAAGTTCAGAACTCTGACTCCAACATGATACTCTATGACCTAGCAGGCCACCATAGCTACTACTCAAGTCACTGCTCTCTGCTGGAGGCCATTTCCCTCATTAGTCCCTCCACCTTCCTCATGCTGGTGGATGTCAGTGTGGGAGGGATAGTTGGGATCACTGCACAGATGTACTACTGGTCTGCCATGATAAGCAATGTATGTCACCAATGCTGTCAACCATCATCTGTCATAGTGGTAGGCACACATGTAGACATCGTTAAGAAGGAATATCTAGCAGAGCTTGAAGATAAAATAAAACAGTTAACACATAATATTTTTAAAAAGCACATCTTTGAGAAGTTCATCAGTCTTAATGTCATTGAATGCCATGGTGACAATCATAATAAAGTAGGGCAACGTTCTCCAGCAATCTCTCTCACTAATCATCTAATGTACGCTTTCTTGAATGACAAGGTTCCTTCTGACAAAGAGGTTATAGCTCTGCCATATCTCATGTCCCTGCTTGAGATGGAAGAACCACGAGTCCTACCAACTGAGACTTCTGAAATCATCAAACTTTTAACCACATTGTCAGAAAAAGGATTTATTGTCTTTCTCGTTACTGACAATGACGATAGCTGGATAGTCCTTGACCAGATAACATTGCTTGAGAAGGTCAACGGAGCCTTATTTTCTCCTTCTCACTTCAAAGAACACCTCCCCATAGCTAGCAACACTGGGATAATTCCAATGAGTGTGCTTGGGAGCCATCTACATGTACCTAGCCATAATATTGAAATGATTATTCAGTTTCTAATTAAACACCAGTTGTGCCAACGTATTTGTCTAGAGGGTTTCAACACAAACATGGCACCTCAAGTTCCAACATCATCTGATCTGTTATTTTTCCCTCCTCTCATAAGTGAAGAAAGGCCACATTTTGGTCCAAATGACATAACAGCTCCTGAGAGATGCTTTGGGTGGCTGTTGCATACCGACAGTATCCATCAGTTCTTTCCAAATCGCTTCCTTCACACGCTCATGCTTAAACTAGCACATGAGATATGTCTTCGAGACGAAAATCCCAATGCAATTATTCAGGTTAATAATCGCCAATGCAAGGTGTGGAGGTGTGGCATTAGTTGGAATAGTGTAAAAGGTGTGAGCACTGTCATTGAGTTGATGAAGGAGTCAAGACTCTTCTTGGTCATGTCCTTCCCTGCTCCTAAATATTGTAATGAACTGGTGCCTGTTCTCCAAACTATCAAGGATACCCTCTGTCAGTTCCCTCCATCCATCCCAGCCACAGAATACATAGTGGACCCTAGTAAGGCTAGCACTGTGTTCACACAAGGCTGTTCTGTGGATACACTGACACGAGTTAAGTTGTCCTATTTTCAAGATGCTCTTAAAGATGGTGACCCTACAGTAGTGGACAACAATAACAGAGTGGTACATCTTAATAACTGGACCAGTGTGGAGCCATGCCTGTCTCATCTTGTGTCTTATGCTGTGAATGGTAAGGTCTTCGTGATATGTATCTGTAGAGTGTCATTTGTTTAATCTTCCTACAGGTACTGAAAAACTGCACTTATCAAGTGTCAGCCTACTAAATGGTTGGTTAACATACATTGGGCAGTTATATAACTAGTCGCTTCTGTTATTGTGCATTGCCTATATATATATATTTATTGCATAAATCACTGGCATGTATTGCCTGTGTAGAAATTGTGGTAGAATATGTAATTCAATGCTTCTTAAACTTGACCTGACAACATAACTGAAACTCATTTCTATATACAAGTAATATTTTATGCATGCTAATACCAGCCAGGGGTATGGGGAACGCTGCAAGCTACCCCATCTGGACCTTGGTCTCTGGCCAGAAGCTACACAATGAACTGTTATGACAAATATGTTTGAATATATTTTTTCTGTTCAATTTATTCATGATCAGCTGGAAGGGGTTTTCCTGACACTGGAGCCCAGCTTGAGCCCAGTCTATCCATACTTCACCTGTTTTTTTAATTTCATATTTAGGAATGCCCAAACTGATGGAACTACTGTCCTTCAAAGGCAGAGAGAAGACATTCAATGTGGCTGTACATGTGGGAGCTAAGTTTACAGACTTAGGGATCTTCCTTCTGAATCATGAGACTGGAGTTATTGTAGAGGCGCTAGTGAATGAATACTTACTCAATGCTGAAGACATAAACAGGGCCATCTTTATGAAATGGCTACAAGGGAAAGGGGTACAGCCTGTTGCTTGGTCAACACTGATAGATGTAATGAGGAAGATAGGCCTGGGCACATTGGCTAGTGATATTGAATGTGGACTAGTGTTATAGCTTATAGGCTGCTGTATTGGGGTGTGGCATCAACTAACTGCAAGTTTCAGTGTATAACATTTTTCTAGTTTTGGTATTTCATATGTTTGAGGACCTGTCATCTCTGGACTATGAGAATTCTGCTGCCAATCTAATGACCATGAACCAAAAAGCTGTGACTTGCATGTATTCTATCAAATAGTTGAGAAGGAGCAAGGTCGGAGAGGCTATTTGGTGTGAGGGGGAAACGTGATTAGGATGATTATTAGGGGTTAGTAGTGAGGAGTTCACCTTTAGTACATGTGGGGAGCCTTGTATATGAATGGCAAAGACACTACCATTCACCCCCAGGCCATGCTACACGTAAGACAAAATGAAACCAATGTCATCAGAGATTATGTTACAGTCCTTCATCCGGCCAGTACCATAACTTGTTCTGCTTGCTTGCATGGAGTTACATTTTTTTACTGGGGACATGTCAGCTTGCATCGAGAGCATTTGAGTTTTTCATGTGCTGCATGAAAGTGGTTGCATTTAAAGTAGGTGAGCCTCTTTGAATAACCATGTGGCATAAATGGGGCAATGAACCTCTGATGCTAACTTCACTCCCTGCTCACAATGGACAACACAAAAACACAAAATACAAAATTGAACACACCATTTCAGAGCATACTTTGATAAAAAGAGCCTTTTATAATCATCGCTATAAGGCACTTTTACGGAAACCTGATGGATAGCTGGGTAAGTGAAGTAGGTGGACCAAGGAGCACAGAGAGAGGTTAACCCTACCAAACTACTCCAGCTTTGCATGCTTTGAGAGAGAAGGAAGGCATGGGAGGTGGCTGTAACTGCCGCTACTTTTGCTTCATGTCCTAAACCCAAACATGTAGATTAAGCATATATTTTGTGCTGCATACTCGTGGCTATAAAGCCTTGGCATCACCTGCATGGACCTCTGTCTCCTGAGGCCCATTACATCCTTATTCGCATCCTCCCCATCCTCTCCTTCCCTCCGTTTCTCTCCTCTGCTATCTTGTTCATGTGTGCCTCTGTCAAAGCAGCTGATGAGTCATGTACATCATATCCAAAGTTGCCATCAAACATGCAATAGGTATTTGAAAATTTAATGAAGAAATACCCAAGCAATTATGCTATCACACATTTCATGCAATTTTTTGTTTTTACAAACTGAACCATTAAATGCAATACTAGCTATCAAATTGTTCGTTTAATACTGAGCAAAATATTCCCTTGGGCTGAACTCCTCTTACATCCCTCAGCAGGATATCTTCTGACCTCCTGGTTCCTCTCTGTCTTTCACACTGCACGCCCATTCCTTCAAAGGTGCCAATGTGATCCGCATAGTCCCCAAAGATGAGCACGTGATGAGGCTTCTATGCCAACACCTCAATTTAACTTTTATGTCTTATATATATTAATGACGGGGAAGTAATTTATGCTGGGCTGTGTGGGAGTCAAATTATGCACTTGACACCGGTTGAGGTTGCTCGTCATCGGAGAAATATACTTGTAATATATTCACAAACTGGTTCGTGACACACCAAACGGAGAGCACAAATGACACACTAACACACATTTATATACAATAACAACCGGTTTATCCGGTACTCGTCCCGCGCCCGCAATACGCATGCGCACATCCGATTGTACATATATCACACCCCTCCCCACTTAGGTTGAGGTCTTTGTTGTAGCGGCGCTGCGGGGCAGTTGACCTTCGGCCTCAAATCTATTCATCAGGCACTGTTTACACTGGTGATCCATTGTTCCATGCGGCTGTCTGGGGCCTTCGCGACGTGGTGTTACTGGTTCCCACACTCCCTCAGACTGCATACAACTCAAAAAAACTCTTATCCGGGGCCTTCACCGTGGCCCGTGAAGCCTACACTCCCTCGGTAAGTTCCTTAATTGCCTCCCGGCGGCAGGATCTCTTCGTCCTCCCCGAAGCAGGCTCCTACGGATGACTCGTACTAATCAGGGGCCGTCCACATGGTCGCTGACCATTCTCCCTCTGACTCTGTAGCACATGCCTTCACCCGCTTATTGAAAGAGGTGACACCTCCCCGGTGGTAGGATAGCTGTCCTCCACGGCGGCCGGTTTCGATGACTAGCGCATTTGTCAGGGCCCTCTACATAGAGATCACATTCCATTCTCCTCTGACGCGCGTACATATGCCAACACATCTCGTAGGTACACATCCTCTCCTTCTTGTTCTTGAATTTCTTCCTCGGTGAGAAGATCACTCCGTCCTCGTACACCGCTTCACTTTTTCTGCCTTCTCGTGAGAGGGGCTCCCGTCGTGGTGCGCACCCTCGTCGCCAATGTAATATATTCACAAACTGGTTCGTGACACACCAAACGGAGAGCACAAATGACACACGAACACACATTTATATACAATAACAACCGGTTTATCCGGTACTCGTCCCGCGCCCGCAATACGCATGCGCACATCCGATTGTACATATATCACAATAGTAATTATTCCAAACAAAATGCATAAGTCATTGTAATATGCTCATATGCTCATTGTGTATCCTAGCTAGCTATATAGAACTGACTAAGGGTATATAGGCATGGCTATGTCGCTGCTTTCAGATCCCTTTAGAGAAGGCTCAGTCTATTGTTCTCTGGAACCACCTTTGTCTGGTCGGTTGCGAAAGTCACTGAAAAAGATTTGACCGTACCAGTCCATGAGTCACCCAATACCGCGTTGTTGGCTTGGATGGACCTCTGATTGCCGTCATAAAGGCTTCTCACCTTTCTAGTGACGTCGGCCAATCCGTAAGCAGCTCCTAGGATTTGCACACCGTATGGTAGGATAACGAATTCATTTTCTTTGCAAGTGACAGTCTGCACGGTTCTGTAGGTGACCGCGAGAGATTTGACGGTGCCGTACCAAGGGTCGCCGAAAACAGAGTTCGAGGCTTCGATAGTGGTGACGCCCCTGCTGACTAACTCTCTGACCTTTTCCGTGACATCCATGCCGCCGTACGCCGCACCGTGGACTTCGATCCTTTGCATTTTAAAAGTACTACTTACTAATATTTATCACACTGACGAAGAAAAATGTACATACCCTTCTTATATACCTGAATTTTACCTTATTTGGTAAAGTCAGCGATGAATATAGTTTTCAGCCCCAACACCCATCCCGCAAAACGCCCCCTGCCTACGGCCATGGAGACATGCGTCGCGCACACCCACTTGTGGGAAAGATAAGTTGACATTCATTAGGAACTTTGTACGCGCGCTAAAGCGACAAGTTAAGATATATAGCATTCTGACTCTAATTGGAATTTGCATATGGTTTCAAGTTTGTAGCAAGACTGATCACAGTAGCTGCTAAAAAATAGATTAGTGCAACAGTTTTACTTTTGGCTTCTTTGACACCGTGGAATAGGTAAACAAGAATCTTTGATGGGAACGAGCATCTCGAATGTTGAGATGACATACCACCCGACCCCCGCCCGATCGAGCAGTTTGACTGTGCGTGAGATTTTTGTGCTGTGAGATTTTTGTCAATAATACAGTAGTGTTATTAAAGAGTACTTACCGGCAAAGCCGCAACCACATCAACGATTGATGCGTGGATCGGCAGATAACACTCCATGCAGGACCAACCTTAGCCCATAATATGTCCATCTTTTACATGTACATGCATCATAGTGAATCAAGTACACGCATGCAGCCAGTGCCGATTAAACGCCATGGTTACGTCATGTCATTATCAGTACTGATCCAAACAGTGTTAATGGTTGAATGCCAACACCTCTCCTCAGACCTATAATGGACCTGGGGGTGCAGCATGCATTAACATAGTACACTAGGAATTGCGTAGTGCTGTGAATTGTTATGCTAACACATATAGTTGTAAGCACCATCGTGCAACAGCTTTTTTCTCATCTCAACTCCCCGTGCAAGCGCTCCCGCCCGCCTAAAATATGCAGCATAAAGTCGTGGTTAATATAGCCTATAATCTTGCTACAATGAACATTGATTGCTGAAGCGTCAAACAGCCATCAAGTTCAAAGATTGATAACTATATGTGAATGAAGAGTATTTAATTAGTGTTCACTGATATCTACTGATAGAAGAAGCTACATGTAACGACAAGATAGAGATGAAAAATATATCGGCTTTACAAGACGAGAAAAAGGTTGAGAGATCTCCGAGCTTTCAAACCTCAGTCAGCCATGATGGAAATGCCTGGTGTGTGTCATTCAAAATCACGTACTACCTCTGGAGTATAGGTAGAGGCTGCATGGAGTATATACCTCCAACCAGCTGATACTTTGCCGTTAATTATAATTATGAATATTCTACAACGACGGATGAAATTTATACTGTTCAGTTCACAACATTGATTATAGATTGCATCATCTATCGCTTTCAAGCAGCGGGGTAAGTTGCTAGCTCATAGCAAACGCGATCCCCTAACTACTACCACCACCCCCTAACTACTACCACCACCCCTAACTACTACCAACACCTCCTAACTACCACCACCACCCCTAACTACTACCACCACCCCTAACTACCACCACCACCCCTAACTACCACCACCACCCCTAACTACTGCCACCACCCCCTAACTACATGTATTACCAACCTCTCACTTCCACCTCCGAACTACTATTCCTAATTACAAGGGGATGGGATATACATAACCCTCCTGCCCAAAAACTACACCCTCCCACCCAAAACTACACCTCCCACCTGAGGAAGGGAGGGGCCACTTCACTACTGCCAATGTGGGAGGTGACCACAAATTACTGTATATACTCTGAATTCGATTACCACGCTTGTGGGTTATCGGTTTATAAAAGTACACTAAAGTGCTACTCTGTATCTGTCAGAGACTCCGAGACGCGTGCATGGGACAAGTCCCTCCAAGCCACCACATTCAGCCAGCCACCACTGCTTCCCACGTAGGCCTCCTCCCCTCTCCAACACCCGCAGGATGTCTCCCTCCTCACAGCCCAGCTCTTCACTGCACTCAGGGTGATGTGTGAACACGGCAAAGACCAGCCCTTTGTTGGCCACTCCCATTGACTTGTAAACACCTGTAAAATATAAAGAGGTCATTGCAATTAATATACATAACCACACCCCACCACCCCACACCTTGAGGGGCTGTCCCCAGACCCAACGTCCCATTCACACACAAGATACGACTGCAAAGCAGAATGTTGTCTAAACAAAATTAAATGTAAATAGGTCAGACAAAGAGATTGACTAAAGAAACTTGCTCATAACCGAACACTCGACTGACCGAACATGCCACACCCAAACTTGTGTCATCACATGACACACCATCTTCACCAGTGGCAGTAGAAGAAAATAGGATAATAGTCCAGTAACTGATGTACAAGCTTCACACCCTCAATACCACACCCCCAACACCACACCCATTGTTGTGTGCCCCGCCCAGTACATGCTGTTGAATTAAACATTCCAGGCGCCTTGCTGTAATGTATAAACTTTTCAGTATTGTTACATATACACAAAGTAAGATATCCCATGACTTTAGTTCCCACTGTGGGCCCAATTATATGAATGCCATCGTTTTGTCACAAACTGTGAGGCTGCATCAAACATAGAAGCCTTCGCAAATTATGCATAGACAGTAATACCAGGTGACTAGTCTTTAAAGACGAAGAGACCAACTGGTAGTAAACGATCCAACAGCTTATTAGAATATACATGTATGCATAAGGTGTATATGACTATCACCTATATTGTTTTTTAAGCTCATTGTTCACCTATATTGAAAGTGAATGCTAAGTAGATTAGTCACAAGCAAGCAGCTTCACCTTAAGATCACAGTCTCTGAGTGTGGCAGTGACTACACATCATTTACCAAGCATGCATATAATTGAGCAGTCACATGACTAAACATAACGGATGACATTGCTAACATTTCCCTGCACACACATGCACACACACACATACCTACACATGCACATACACCCACACACAACAAAGCCCACATACCACGGAGATATCCAAGGGTATCCTGGTTATCCTGGGTGTGGGAATCACTGCACTCCTTCTCAGCTATCTGCAGTGCATTTTCCCCAGAAGATGTCTCCATGAATAGGGCCCCACCATTTTGAACAAGCAGCTTAATGACCCCAAGATGACCATATGCTGCAGCACAGTGGAGTGGTGTCCTGGGGAGGAGGGAGGGGTAAGCGGTCTGGGGAGGAGAATGTGAACTGGTCTGGGGAGGAGGATGAATAAGTGGTCTGGGGGGGTGGAGGAAGGATAAGTGGTGTCCTGCTAGTGACTGTAGATACATGTACCACACAATTATGGCAGTGTGGTCACGAGTCAAACCACACCCACCAGCCCACGTGATTACCATCCGTCCACATCCTGGGCGTTGACGTCACATCCCATCTCAACAAGGTACCTCACAGTCTCCAGGCTGCCAGAGATCGCCGCATTGTGCAAACAGGTTAACCCCTTGCCACTAGATACAGAGCAGGACCCAAGCTGGGAGGTACGAGGGTAGGGGGCGAGCGACGAAAAAGGTTATTAAATGCATTAATTAATCAGTGGTTATTGTAGGGATGCCCCACCTCCCTCACACACTCCTGTAGCACGTCCAGCTGCCCCTCTATGGCTGCATCAAGTATGATGTCCTCTGCCTTGAACCTAACGCGCTTCTGTGGGTGGAGCCTGGCGGGTCCTCCGTGAGGCTTGTGGTGGTGGTGGTGGGGAGATGAGCCCCTGTGTTTGGCAAGTGGGGAGGGTGTGGTTCCCCGGCTGTCTGGGGACCCGGCCCCTTTCCTCTCGTCCTGCGATGTGCTCAGGTACCAAAGCCGGTCCTCACGGGGGAAGAGGAAATCGACTGCCTGCTGGGATGCCCCGCCCACTTGTGAGGCTCCGCCCTCTTGAGAGGCAAGGTCAAATTGGGTGTCTGTCAAGACATGGTCACCAAGGGCAACATCTGTTTTAGGGTGTGGGGGAAGGGGGGGGAAGGGGATGATAAGTTGCCATGGCAGTTATACACATGTGCATGATCAGAGGGTTCACCTTTCAGCTCATCCTGTGATGTATTCAGATACCACACCCCCTCTTTGACACCACGAGGACTATGAAAGTGATGGGCAGGTGTGGAATGGGCCACCACAGTGGGGGGGCTGGGAGGGGTCACCACAGAGGGGGGGCCGGGAGGGGTCACCACAGAGGGGGGGCCTGAAGGGTCCACTGCAGAGGTGAAGAGCTTATCGTCACCAAAGTCCAGCTTCCTCCTGTGGCCACTCCCTGTGCTGGTACTTCCGTCATGTTCCTTCATCTTGAAGGTCATGCTCTCCTCCTCCAGCAGCTTCTTGGTTCTGGCAGCAAACAGGCTGGACTGTCTCTTCTTTACCGTTGATGGAGTTCTGTTGGGTCTCTCCATACCAGAGATTGTGGGTGGGGCCGGTGTGAAGGGTGAGGTGGTGGGAGGGGCCGGTGTGAAGGGTGAAGTGGTGGGAGGGGCTGGTGTGAGGGTTGAGGTGGTGGGAGGGGCTGGTGTGAGGGTTGAGGTGGTGGGAGAGGCAGGTGTGAGGGTTGAGGGACGTCCCTTTCCTTCAGGATAATGGCAAGGTCCTTGCTGAGAAGGCTCTGTTTTGATCAAGGGCATAGATCCTTGTGTGGTGGATACAGCTTGGAACAGTGGAGTAGTCAACCCTTCCTTTGAGGATCCATCTTGCAGTACCTGGAGCTTGCTCCTTAATATGGTACTCAGCTGATCTTGTTGCTACACAGGAAAAAAAAACCAGAGCAGAAAATTAAAAGCAAATATTGAAGTTCCATAGTACAACATGATCACAAATGAAGCACCTTGCTTCACATACCATTTAAACGCCCAGGCATCTATTTGGGACTAAAAACGCTTGTGTTGAAGTTTTCAGATACTCACCATAGAAAAACCACCACCGTTGTAAGGGTGACTGAAGGTTCAACACATGCTTGGACAATCGATGATTGTAATCCAAAAACCTGGCAATGCCAGGGTGTGTCATTACAGTGGTGCTGCTGTTTTTGTGAGGGGTATTCATGTTTGTCATCCCCTAAATAGACACCGCTGCGTTTATTTGGGATTCTACGGTACTGTTATTCAACAAACACAGGGGCCAATTTTACTATTAGCCGTGCGTGTGTACCAATGATACACAGATATGTCTGACTTGTACATTAAACGCAAGTGTAAATGCCCATATATACTCTGTTATAGTGATAAATGAAAAATGCGTGGGTGGAACAGGAAATGGTCTGGGGCCTGCAAGTTTAGTACCAGAGAGGGAACAGATGACTCACTTCCAGTTCAGTTCTCAGGGAGGTGATCTCTGTTGTGGCCTGCACCTGCATCTGCCCCACCCTCTGCTCCAACTGAGTGATCTCCCACCGTGCGGCTACCAACGTCTGCTGCAACTTCTGCTCACGTCTGCCGGCTACCTCAATCTGATTGGACAGATCGCTGCGAACGATGTTCAGATCGGTAATGTCCGTAGCTGCAAAGAGGGCAACACCATGGATACATGTGCATGTACACACGATGGAGGACTATGACATAACCAATACACAGAAGGTACGTGTATTATGGTGGCCCAGGTGAAACATTCACGTCACCGAGGTGCAGTGAGAACACAACTAAATTCACTACCTAGTAACACCACACCACTTGCTAGTGATGAGATTCATAATGCAGTCCATGGATGAAACTGTTTAAATACATGTACATGATATTGGCAGCAAAGGAGAAATGTGCATAATATAAGAGCTCTGCCAACGCTAGTATGCGCTGGGTGAAGGTATGGGCTGGAGGTATGGGGCTGGAGGTATGGGCTGGAGGTATGGGCTGGAGGTATGGGCTGGAGATATGGACTGGAGGAATGGGCTGGAGGTATGGGCTGGAGGTATGGGCTGGAGGTATGGGCTGGAGGTATGGGTTGGAGGTATGGGCTGGAGGTATGGGCTGGAGGTATGGGCTGGAGGTATGGGCTGCAGGTATGGGCTGGAGGTATGGGCTGGAGGTATGCGCTGGGTGTAGGTATGGTATGAGCTGGAGGTATGGGGCTGGAGGTATAGGCTGGAGGTATGGGCTGGAGGTATGGGCTGGAAGTATGGGCTGAAGGTACGGGCTGGAGGTATGGGCTGGAGAGGTATGGGCTGGAGGAATGGTATGGAGTGGAAGTATGGGATGGAAGGGTGGGAGATATGCAGGTGGGGTCAACAGTAAGCTGCTGCCTACCTATACCTCCAGCCCATACCACTAACCCATACTGCCAGCCCATACCACTAACCCATACCTCCAGCCCATACCACTAACCCATACCTCCAGCCCATACCACTAACCCATACCTCCAGCCCATACCACTAACCCATACCTCCAGTCCATACCACTAACCCATACCTCCAGCCCATACCACTAACCCATACCTCCAGCCCATACCACTAACCCATACCTCCAGCCCATACCACTAACCCATACCTCCAGCCCATACCACTAACCCATACCTCCAGCCCATACCACTAACCCATACCTCCAGCCCATACCACTAACCCATACCTCCAGCCCAAACCACTGCCCTATACCTCCAGCCCAGCTCTCTCAAACTTACCAATCTGTAGGTTTTGTCCCTCCTTAGTCTATCCAGCTCCTGCTCATGTGTGGCTGTAGGGTCACGTGGTCCCCACAGTGGTCCCCTTGTCTTTAACCTCTCCAGCATCACAGAGTCCAGCTCCATCTGCTTCATAGTGGCCATCCTCTTCAAGGCATTTCTCATCCTCACCAGTGTCTGTGTGTGTACAGAGATATGTGGGTTAGGCGGGAGAGAGAAGGTTGCCAAAGACAGAGGAAGGAGAGAATTTGGAGGTACGTTGCAAAGACCAGGAAAGAGCTAACACGTTACAGGAGTATACCTGAAGGTTAAAATGGGAGGGGCGGAGGGTGGAGAGTATATACCTTTGTGCAATATTGTTTGCCGTTGAAGTTACCCAATTCTGTTAGCTTGCGCAGGTCCAGCGGTGGCTCTATGGCAGAACCAGAAAGTCAATTCCGTACACATAAACATGCACACACAAAAAGCGCGCGTACTTTCCTTCGTCTTGGCCCTGCTGCTGCCGTTTCTGAGGACCCGCCCCACGAGCTTCAAGTCGCCAGGAGAGCCCCATTGCCTCACCAGGTTAACCACCTTCTCGTTCTTGCGCACTTTTCGCTCTACGTTGAGAGAAAGGGCGTGGCTTTTAATGTTAAAGCCCGCTTCTCTATCGCTCACCGCGCCCCCTCCAGCATTCGTACAGGTGCAAGCGCAAGGTCTGGTCTGTCCCCTCGGCAACGTAGCCGAGCAGTTGTTCTGTCGCGTCCGTGCAAGTGTCTTCGGGATACACATCAAGGGAGATTGAAAAATGTGGCCACCGGTGTCAGGGGCGGATGCAGGATTTTGGCGAGGGGGGGGTCGGATATGAATAATTGATGAGGGGGAGGGGCGCGCGCGAAGCGCGCGAAATTTTTTTTGGTGCGCATTCCAATTTTACCACAGATTGTACATGTAAGGGGGCCGGGGATTGGAAACTATGGCAATCAACACCAATAAATGAGTGACACTCAAGTACATTCTGCCGGGTTTCCAGGCTATTGTAGTCTTATGGATTTAAATGGCTGTGTTGTTACATGCATGCGGTTTCCTTTGCTATTTGAACCACTTAAAATTTACCGAAAAATTGTTTTGTACACATTCCACAGATTGTACATTTAGGGGGATTAGAAACGGAAACAATCACAACCAATAAATGCGTGCCACTCCGTTGCGTTCTGATTTCCAGGCTATTGTGGTTTTGCGGATTATACGGCTAGTGTGTTTCGTCGCAGATTTGCATTGTACGTTACATGCGCCGGCTTAGTTTCTTTGTTAAAATTTATAATTTAAAATTTAAATTTGCAATGGTCTTGCAGCAAGGTGCATTCAACCTTGATGGGTACTAATAATAGAGCACGAATCAAAATAACTGCGGAAAGAAACGACCGTGGGTTAGCATTTGGAATACATTTATCTTACGTATAAATACCAACCTACTACGTATCTTGCAATTTACAGAACTAAAATATAGTACTAAGTTACTAACCAATGAATAAGCAATAAGATAAGCTATTTAGCAACTTCACGAAGTGCACTCCGTAGAAATGTATATCTCACGTGCGACACGTCATATGCTAATTATTTCATATTCAGGTTCGAGGGGGGGGGGGGTCCATACACCCTGGACCCCCCCCCCCGCCCCCCTGGATCCGCCACTGCGGAAATATGCCAAAATTGACGTTGATCGTTTCATCGCGCGCGAACTGCTGACAATAAGACACGTGGGGTACTATATGATATTCATAAACAGTGCACGTGATATAATAATATTCATGCTTAGCCCTGAGGGGGGGGGGGGGGGGGTTACGACCCCCGGAACCCCCCCCCCCTGTATCCGCCACTGTCAATGATGCTGGTACAACTCGAAGGTGCGAGTATATACGGCGCCGATGGTGCTTGAAAGGATCGCAACAGTATCGACTCCAATAACTGCTCGTGGCTGTACACTGTATACTATCTCTGCTGTAATTAATGCGTTCGCACAAGTTTGCCTCTATTTAACGCTCAATGATTCCTAACTACAGTTACAAAAAAAAAACTGCTGAGTCATGGTTACTAATAAACCACAATTTGGATAGCCGTGGTAAGACGGTTACGTAATACTGCTCCCACTGCGTAAACACCACTTATTTTAGATTAGAGCTAAATCAACCAAGTTGAAAAACAAAGATGGCGACTTCAGGTTTAGCTGCGCATGGTGCCCAGGGGTTACCTATACTCAAACTTTTTATTTTTGGAAAACCTTGGGACCATCAATGACTACTATATGGTGAAATAAAAACTTTGAGTATCATATGGCAAGTGACCTCTTTTTTGTAAAGTAAACATTAAACAAGTTTCATATTTAACCCTTTCATCACCCTGAAAAATGATTGACATCGTTCAGTAGCGCTGAGAAGGAGCTTCAATTTGATGCCTGATATACCAGCATCTGCACTGTGGTGGCAAAGAAGCGAGCCCTCCAAGTTGCAATTTTCGGTAAAAAATCAATTATTCAGGAAGAAGTATTTCGTAAACCATTAAAGTTATTAAGTTGATAATAGGCATAATAAACATTCATATCAATGCAAACAAATATGAGAAGTTGCATCAATATCTGAACATGTGAGGGTCAAAAGTGATTGACATATAACGGATTGACCCTATAGGCTGGCGGACTGTCAGTGTTGTATAAATTAACACTTTTGACAACCATTGTGTTCCTCAAACTCTGTGAAGGATGCCAAGTTTCGAGGTTCTAAAGCTTGTTAGTTCTTCTTCCAACTGCCTCTGACTGCTGTAGAGGTAAAACTTCTTTCTGAAGTATTAAAGTTTGTGACTTATCGAGGCCCGAATTTCTTTGCCCAAGGAATGCTTTGTGAGAGTGAAAGAGATGATGGCTTCATCGATTTGGCTTGATTTAAGTAAAATCTGGTAGTTCTCGTTGCAACGGATTGAACTCGACATGTTTTGTTTGGATTGCACGTTGGATGCTCTTATACGCGGGGAGGGACCATCTTGGACGTGTGTGTGGTTGTGGGCGTGCAGCGTGTGCTGCAAACTCCTGTTCAATCACTTATTCGTTTTTCTGCACTGATTGTGCGATTAAATTAGTTGTACCACTATGCTACCTATTTGTGCAATTTTTTCCTCCTAACAATGGTGAAGTTGTGGGTGGCATTGCTGCTTTCAAAGCTTGTCAGCAAAGACTAGACATGGTGCAATCAATAACCAAACGGAGTATTGAAAAGGCATGAAATCAATAAATGTGTGTATTTCAGAAAACATAAAAAATCCAATATGACTATTAAAAAGGCATTGCCATGTGTCTTATTTTTAACGCCTCCCTGCCCCACTCCCAAAACACGAGCTTACCTGAATGTGTAGCATCCCTGTGTGCACAGCTACATGTACATTGTAATGTACTACATGCACTTGCGGTTCGATTGAGGCCTGGGGATGAGATAGTGTAATGGAGGTGTACAGACTATTGTATATTGTGGTCCTGGTGTCCATTTTTGCATGTACATGTGCATGAATTTAAAAGGGGTTTTAACATTTAAAAGGATTTATTTTGACCGCATAAATGTTTACAACAAACTCTGCCAATTAAAAACAGAGCTACACTGTGTAAAAAGGGTTGTTATACAATACTGTATAACAATGCGTATGGAGACGTAATATTGCGTCATACTCACCGTTATACATATGTTATACGCTGCTAATTAATGCCATTCAACGACCCTTTTGACACACTGCTAGTAACCTAAAAGTGCAAACCTGTAGTTTTCACTAACAGTACAAAAACCTTTGCATACGTTTTCTTCCTCGAAGGTTCACGTAGTTCCAATATACCAGATTTGCTGTAACAGTCGTGGTACGTGTATCTCTGTATTTTTCATTTACACATCTGGTACATATATGTGTCAGCCTCTCCCCTCTCATCGTCCAGGGCCAGACGTGAACTTGACTCTCACATAGTGATCACAGAGAATTGGGAGGAATTTTACACCAAACTCGACCACAAAAATGTGAGAGCATTTTGTAGCCATTCTAACTCTATTTATTGCCTCCCCCACCTACAGTTGATTCTTGCTCCATACTGCGGTGATTGTGAGGACATCATTAAGAAGAAGACCACCAGATGTGTGAGGAATAGTAACTTTACTGATCTGTGTGTGTGTGTGTGTGTGTGTGTGTGTGTGTGTATGTGTATGAAACTTTTTATTTATTGCCCACCATTGCTACCAGAGATGAGCCATCAGAGCCTGGAGCCCCAGCCATGGGAGCCAAGGCTCTGTGCATCCTTCAAGCAGCCCAAGGCCATTACCCCAGGCATGCTGTGTGTGAGACCTGACTGCAACAAGCCTGCCAAGTACTATACTCTCTTTGGAAGGAGCTATTAAACATCACTGACCAAATGAAAAGAGTTTATTAGCTTTAGCCAAAAAAAAATTCATAGACTTTCTGATTAGAAAAAAAAATCAATTTGTATGTGTATAAATACGTGTACTGTGTCTTTTATGGTTGCTTTCAACTGTACATTATCTTGTATTATTACTTCTGGTAGACGTGATCTGTGTGTGACCTTATTAGATCACAGATTATGGGAAATTTATCACTGGAATAATTTTAAGGGGGAGTGAGCCAAGGGGTATATGTGAAATTTTCATTGTATAAAAGTGTTCCTATCAAGAAGAAGAAGGAGAGACCATGCTCCGGGACTGGGTACGTGGACGGGCTGTACCCTTTTGTTCTCTACAACTGCGCGGTTCTGTGACATAAAACAAAGACGAAACTTGACTTCTAGTTCGATTGCTATAACAAGCTAAACGATCCGATCGATCATCGGTAGTCTTGTTAGAGACGGGTCGCGTGTTATTAATGAGTTCACAGTCGGGGTCAAATCCTACGGAAGTTTCTAGCGAAACTTACTTCCGATATGCGTAGGTCCCTTTACGCTGATACGATCCCATATACATGTATGGTGTGGCATCAGCTACTGTATTGGTTTCAGTGCATGTGTTATAGTATTGTATGTTGTTATTGTGTGCGCTTTTTATATGCTAATTGGCAAAACCAATTCATTTATCACGCTCGGCACTGCAAAAACTGATAGATGCATGCAGGAGGACATGTCATCGGTACGTTGGACCCTGAATTCTGCCAATTTATCATTAATTTCAAAAGTTGAGTATTGACAAATTGTAAGGGGGATTGACAGGTGAGTCTCCTTTAGTACATGTATAGAACACTTCCTATTGTACGACACAGTATACGTGGGTGTAGCTTATCCCATGCGTCATGCGCGAGCGGATGATCACATCCGGCCTCGAATCACTAAACGCGTTAACGAGATGGCAAAACCGACAGACGAGGTACGTGTCTAGGGGGTGGACAGAACGGAGGACGTATGGTAAAAGACGATTTTAAACCGGTATATCTGTTTTTGTAAGTGATATCTAGATGGCCGTGTCGACTGAACGTAGGTGCATTTTGATAACCACAGTTATATAGGTTATAATTCTATTGCTTGCATGCGTTAACGCACTTATGTCACTGACGTGAACGTACCTTTCAGGCCAGGCAACTTGCGGCTGCTGCAAACAGAAATGATGTTGATGAAGTGAAGAGGTTGATCGAAAGTGGCGTATCTGTTACCTCAACAAACAAGGTAAATTTTTAAAAAATAGGGGGACTATGCTCTCCCACTGTCGATTTTTAACGATTGAGGCATTCGCTGCAAAAATTAAGTAGTCGTTTCAGACAATTGGCCGCGAATTCGCGGCAGCTGTGTTTCGGTTACATCCTATTATTGTATTCGTGTTGTTGGCAAAAAAGGGGGTCGAATCAAATTTTGATTTGCAATTGATTTGACAGTCACATTCCTGATACAGGATCTTGTGGATCCTTTCGAGTTTGTTCAGCATCGCTACATAGCGTACTACATGATAGTGGGGAGTACTGTTAAGCTGCCGCTTGGTGCGGCTTTTGTATACGGCACGGCACCGCCCCTCATAGGCAAATTGATTTATTCATGTCTAATATCGGGCGCTCGTTTTACCAATGCGCTTAGAGTGGTTAAAAGCCAATATGAAGCTTTCTAATATATATACCCTATGTGCCAGTAATCCCTAACCTATGTCCAAATAAAATAAAACATTCTCACCTTGTATCACCAGTACTCTAATCAATGCCATACTACATGTACATGTGTACATTGTACCCACCATGTTGACTGAACTATTGTACCCTCTCCGGAATGGTTATACTCCATTACACTGGCCATGTTTAGCACATTGGTACACTGCTGCACTTGGTACACAGGTCATCTGGTTTGTGGTTAGTAGCACTCACCACAGCTAGGGGTTGGGAATGTAACACAGGCTTGTAGGGTACTCCTGCCTTGATAGGAATACTGAGGCAGGGTGTTATAGGAAATGTCATCATCACCTCTCCTATCCAGTAAGGTGAAATAGAGGAGCACCTGAAAGGTTGCTGCAGAAGTTTTTATTTATTCAATGTGTTCACAAAACATGTGACCGTCCCGTCTCCTTGATTCTGTCCTCCTCCCCCTCATATCCGTCCTAACCCTCCGCGTTCCTTTTCTCCCTCCTTCACTTCATTCCCCTTCCTTTCTCCCCCTCCCCTCTTCTCCTCCTCCCCTTTGCTCTATCTCCCTCCTCTCCTATCCCCCCACCTGCTGTTATCCCAATCACCTGCAATATTTCAATGACCTTTCCTGTTTACATAGCCATATACTACATGTACATGTGTACATTGTACCCACCATGTTGACTGAACTATTGTACCCACTCCAGAATGGTAATACTCCATTACACCTTGCTGCAATGAAAGGTCATATTGCTTGTGTGGAACGTCTCCTTTCCACTCCTGGTATTGATGTGAACATTAAAGGCGAGGTGAGTTGGTGATCAATATAAATGATAACTGACATTGATGGACCTTCATGATCCATTGTTGCACATTTCTTATCACACACATGATGATAATTAAAGTGATATATGATGTAATGTCTAATAATAAAATTGATGTGAACATTCACGGTTGGTGATTGTAATTTGACAACTGGTGTGTAGTGGGCATTGATTAGAGTACTGGTCATACCAGGTGAGAATGTTTTATTTGGACATAGATTAGGGATTACTGGTGCATAGGGTATTCCTGCCCTTGCATCCTCCTCCCACTACCTTGGCCTCCCCTCCCCACTCCTTATCCTTCTCCGTAGCCCTCCTCGTCCCCTTCTCCTCCTCCTACACCTCTTCCTCTACCATTGCCCACCTGCTGTTATCCACATCAATATTTCCTGTTTACATAGCCATATACTACATGTACAAAAATCAATTTGTATGTGTATAAATACGTGTACTGTGTCTTTTATGGTTTTGAAGAGATGGTTGTTTTCAACTGTACATTATCTTGTATTATTATTTAGCTAATCCTTCTGGTAGACATGAACCAATTGATCATCTGCTGATCATCTGTGTGTGACCTTATTAGATCACTGATTTATGTACAGGAAATTTATCACTGGAATGATTTTAAGGGGAAGGGAGCCAAGGGGTACAGCCCCCCCCCCCCCCCCCCGCCCCCCCCCTCACGGTCCATACTGTGCAGTGGGGAGACCTGGGGATTTAGGGGAGGATAGTGAGACACAAGCATGTGTGTTTGTGTATGTCTATGTGTTAATGTGTGTACGTATATATGCACGGGGGTGTGACATGCAAATAAAACAATTCAAAGTATGGTGGGGGGGGGGGGCATCTATGTGTGCAGTGTGTAAATCCAGGAAGGGTTGCTATCAGCCCAGCAGTGGTTTTAACTCGACCACACCTCCCCCCACTCTGAAACTATAGAGAAAGAAGGGCATGGGACATGAGCGTGTAGTGAAGGCTATGAGAACAAAAATGTATGGAGACAGGACCATGTAATGGAGGCTATGAAACATAAACTTGTAATGGATGCTATAAGCCAGGACCATGTAGCGGAGGTTATGTGACACCAGCAGGTAGTAGAGGCTATGAAACTTTGGCATGTACTGAAGGCGTTGAGACACAAGCAAAAATGGGACACAGGTATGTAGTGGAGGTTATGACACACAAGCATGTGTGTCATAACCTCCACTATATTTAGTACACTTACAACATAACAGCGCATGTCTGAGTAATGGAAATATAGGCCTATTTCAATTTTCCAGTAAAATTATATTTCTGTCACTTCTTGTTTCTGTGCTTTATACACCACTATTGGTCGATCCTATCAACTCTCTCGTTAGAGAATGTTTTTATTTACTTGTATATACTGGACTTATGTGTTATACATGTATACATACGTACTGGACTGATGAGTTGTATGTACCAGATTTTGCCGCTGCGGACTGATATGCTGAATGTACGTACTGGATTGCCTTTTGTAAGTGGCGTTGTCCAGGCCACTATGATCCAGAAACCTACTTCAAATGACATAATTAAAGTGCTCTGATCTTAGGTGGGTGTTTCTCACTAGTTCCTGAGTCCTACATACAGTACAGAGGCATTAGCTATTTGCTGCTTCCCACCACATATGCAGTATGTACTAGTGAGGGATTGGGCACAAGGCAAGCCGGCTGCCTTTGATATCACAGTCATGTCTCCCCTATAATGAAGTGCGACAGCAGGAACAACCGCACTACTGGCAGAGAAGAGGAAGCACCAGGCTAATGACCCCAAGTGTCATACGCTCGGATGGAAATGTATCCCTCTTGCTGTGAGAGCTATGGGAACTGGGGTCTTGAAGCTAGACAGACTTTCTCCCATTTGGCCTCACGCCTGTCCTTTGGCTTCGGACATCAGAAGCCAAAGATCTCCAACTTAAGCACTACAAATTCATTTCAACACTAAGCATGACCTACTTTCTCTGCACATGCACAACACACAGCTAGCGGAATTAGTAATTCAATAACAATAACTTACAACTTAATAATGCTAATGTACACTTAAATGTATATGTATAAAAGTGTGTATATTTCATAAACAACACTACAATAGCTACACATACACACACTGCACTTAAAAGAAGCTGTCCTTACAATTTGATGCCTCGACAATGTGTCAAGTCGATAGTCCTATATTTAGCACAGAAACAATATATGCCTACAAATGTGCTATAAATCAGAGATAATATATTATCTCTGCTAGCTGTGTGCGGCCATATCAGCCAGCCCGACCATCATCTAATAATGTTTTTCTCAGCATATTGCATATTCGATACTCATATGATTTCTGGGCACGAGATCGCTGCGCTGTGTTGACCGACTTAATCACACTCCGAAACTATAACCCGCATCATGTGGCCGCCCACCAGGCAGTCACATGCTAACATACATTTCAGACTTTTTGGGAGGGGTGCTTGTGAGCAAAAATATACTCTTATTAATCAAGATATGGGAACACCAGAAGAAAAAAAAAAGGTACGTGAGAGCGTACTAACAGTGATATCGGAAGGCACTTGGGGGTAGACATAATTATCTCTGCTTGCTACTGCTGATGTTATCGCAAATGGCGATCACTACTTACAGTGGCGTATCCAGGATTTCAGATTTCAACGAGGGGGGTGCTTCAGGTCAGGCCCGATACGGAAAGTGGGGGTGGGGGTGCAGTCCGCTTCAGGTCCGATACAAAAAGTGGGGGCCTTCAGTGGCGGATCCAGGCATATTTTAGGCTCATTAAAACCGGGCAATTGCGGGCACGGGCCCATAATTGCCCGGGTTTAATGAACTGGATCCGCCACTGGCCTTTGTTTGACACAACAGCAAATACGTTATCGTTAATAATTAACGGTTACAATCTTGGCCGAGGGTACGCGTACGTGGGGTCACAGCCCTTTGCGGCTGGACAAAAGGGTCCATAATTATAGACAGTACCGAATCCATTGCGGCTAGATGCGCCATGGCCTCATTAAAATGGCGAGAGCTGTATCTTGTTCATTTTACCATCAAATGTCTGTTGATCCCTCCCATTTAACTGGTATTTAACTGGTGTATCGTCGTAGTAGACTGTATGCGCACTCTTCATATCGCAATCCTTAATAACGCGCAGCCAATTTATATACGGATATCGTATGGGAGAGGGGGTACTTCACGCTGATAATACCAAGCACAGACGAATTCTCAGGAACGTCAGCATGCTGCATTGTCAACTATACACATTTAGGTATACAGAAACACCATTTAGGTCAAGCCATACATTTTTTTTCACTACACAATAAACGGGTTTTGCTTTTCTATGAATAATGCGGTATTAGTAGCTTTATTCGGTCACATAGCCTAGATGGAACACCACATATACCAGCTCCAGAAACGTTGCAGAGCTTGTGGAAACCATTTGGTGGCTAGAGAGATCAAAAGGAGAGCATTCATGAGAGGGGGTTTATAATGGGTACATGAGGGCAGGGGGTCCAGCTGCTTACTGTGGGAACATGGGGCAGGGAGTCCAGCTGCTTATAGTAGGTACTTTGGCGCATATGCAGGGGGTCCAGCTACTTACAGTGAGTACATTAGAGGCAGAAAGTACAGTGAGTACACAGGGGCAGGGGTCCAGCTGCTTACAGTGGGTACATGGGGGCAGGAGGTGTAGTGTATTTGCCTGACAGAACTGTAGTGTATTTGCTTAACAGAAAACAATCACTACCCTCACACCATATCACCAAAAATTCTCACGAGACTCACTCCCGCACACACGTGATCACACCTTATACTAATTTACTAACTAACAGTTCAATATTCTACAGGAGGTCTAGTTGCTTACAGTGGGTACATGGGGGGCAGGGGTCCAGCTGCTTACAGTGGGTACATGGGGGCAGGGGGTCCAGCTGCTTACAGTGGGTACATGGGGGCAAGGGGGCCAGTTGCTTACAGTGGGTACATGGGGGCAGGAGGTCTAGTTGTTTACAGTGGGTACATGGGGGCAAGGAGGCCATTTGCTTACAGTGGGTACATGGGGCAGGGGGTCCAGCTGCTTACAGTGGGTACATGGGGGCAAAGGGGTCTAGCTGCTGGGGGCCAGTTGCTTACAGTGGGTACATGGGGGCAGGGGGGACAGTTGCTTACAGTGGGTACATGGGGGCAGGGGGGCCAGTTGCTTACAGTGGGTACATGGGGGCAAGGGGGCCAGTTGCTTACAGTGGGTACATGGGGGCAGGGGGGTCCAGCTGCTTACAGTGGGTACATGGGGGCAAAGGGGTCTAGCTGCTGGGGGCCAGTTGCTTACAGTTGGTACATGGGGGCAGGGGGGCCTTACAGTGGGTACATGGGGGCAAGGGGTTCTAGCTGCTTACAGAGGGTACATGGGAGGAGGGGGTCCAGCTGCTTACAGTGGGTACATGTGGGCCGGGGTCCAGCTGCTTAAAGCGGGTTCATGGGGAGTCCAGCTGCTTACAGTGGATACATGTGGGTAGGGGTTACAGTAGGCACATGCGGGGTCCAGTTGCTTACAGTGGGTACATGGGGGCAAAGGGGTCTAGATAGCTGCTGGGGGCCAGTTGCTTACAGTGGGTACATGGGGACAGGGGGGCCAGTTCCTTACAGTGGGTACATGGGGACAGGGGGGCCAGTTGCTTACAGTGGGTTCATGGGGATAGGGGTTCGAGTTGCTTTCAGCAGGTACATGGGGGCAAGGGGGCATGGGTACATGTGGGCAGGGGGTCCAGCTGCATACAGTGGGTTCATGGGGGTAGGGGTTCCAGTTGCTTACAGTGGGTACATGAAAGCAGGGGGTCCAGCTGCTTACAGTGGGTTCATGGGGGTAGGGTTTCCAGTTGCTTACAGCGGGTACATGAAGGCAGGGGGTCCAGCTGCATACATGTACATGGGGCAGGGGTGCAGCTACTTACAGTGGGCCCATGGGAGGAGGGGGTCCAGCTGCTTACAGTGGGTACATGGGAGGAGGGGTCTAGCTGCTTATAGAGGGTACACGTGGGCAGGGGATCCAGCTGCTCACAGTGGGTACATGAGAGCAGAGGGTAGTGGTGGCTGTATGGAGGCACGGGGTCCAGCTGCTTACATGAAGGCTGGGGGTCCAGCTGCTTATAGTAGACATATGGGGCAGGAGGTCCAGCTGTTTATAGTGGGCACGTGGGGAGGGGGGGGGTTACAGGGTGCATGGGGGCAGAGTGTAACAGTGGGTACATGGGGGCAGGGGGCAGTCAGGGGGTCCAGCTGCTTGCAGTGGGTACATGAAGGCAGGGGGTCCAATACATGTACATGGGGCAGGGGGTGCAGCTACTTACAGTGGGTACGTGGGCTAGGTGTCCAGCTGACAGTGGGTACATAAGGGCAGGGGGGTCCAGCTGATTTTCACGTCAACACGTACATGCACTGGGCTAGTTTACACGGCTCAAACCACAGTACACTTCACATGCATATACCATCGCGAAGAAAAAGTATGGCTACAGTTCCATACTATATGTTGTAAGTTCCTTCTGTCTCCTTTTGTTCCGTGCTTCCACCTGGGGTACAGAATTTGTCTATGTGGTCTAAAAAGTAAGTTGAAGTTGATGCGTTTGTCAAAAAATGGTCGCTTGTAGGAAGCGGTGGAGCGAAAACTAGGCCATGTGACTTTGGCTACAAATAGAACAAATATACTTCATTCATTGTATGGCTTAAAATGGTGCAAGTTCAAACATGTTAACATGTATTGCAAAGGTCGTCGGTTGTCAAGGGTGGTTGCTAGGGCATTACGCCACTTTTTCAATATTTCAAGAGGTATGCCTTTTGTCCACAAATTGTATGGCCGTGGGGCCTGTGATTCCGACCGTAATATGCAAAAAATGCTCTGTAAAATTCCACCAGGTTATCTTTTTAACCGTCACGATAGTTTAATTTGGTCCAACGCACAAGAAAGCGGCGGAAGAAGAGGAAAGGCCAGACACACAAATTGGAAGTAAAGAAAACGCAACAACTAAGTACGACGGTTCGAGCAAAAGACGACAACAAATCAGCCACGTTAGCGATGCATGCTGCTACAGTGACCTTGGGTCTGGCCGTCTTCGATTGTCTTTTTCTGGCCAATTAGGACGATGGGACCTCGTTGTTCGCCATGATAGTGATAAACCGTATATTTCTGCATACCGTTAGTTTTTGTGGTTTACTGACCGTTGTCAGTAGTATGCGATGTGTATATAATTGGAAAATGCTGGCATTTTGTGAAATTTGAAACTGCCTAGAAATTCCGGTGGAATTTTTTCGACAGGCCTAGAGGGGGGTGCTCAAGCACCCGGAGCACCCTCTCTGGATGCGCCACTGACCTATCGTATAACATATTTTGGTAGAAAAAAAGTATGCTTAAGTTATCACGGCTGCAGTGATTTAACGTTTTTCAAAATGGTAGCGGAGGGGGTACTCTAATGAAATGAACGTTTCGTTTGCAGATAGAACAACTTGCATATGCTGCAGAGAGAAATGATATTGATGAAGTGAGGAGATTGATTGAAGGTGGAGTATCTGTTAATTCAACTAACAAGGTGTGGCAAGTGTAGGCATATAGCGGGTGTGTGATCTCATAGCAGCTGTTGTCTTGTACAACCTGCACATGTAGGATGAGCAGTATTAGACCAAAGACTTTGTGCCTTTGTTGTAACATAGATCAAACAGTTGATCAGATCTCATGCTGGTCATGGCCATGTTTAGCACATTGGTACACTGCTGCACTTGGTACACAGGTCTCCTGGTTTGGGGTCACCACAGCTAGGGGTTGGGAATGTAACAAAGGCTTGTAGGGTACTCCTGCCCCTTGCATCCCTCCTCTCTCTACCTTGGCCTCCCATCCCCACTCCTTATTCTCCTCTGTAGCCCTCCTCCTCCCTATCTCCTCCTCCTACACCTCTTCCTCTACCATCTGCCCACACCTGCTGTCATCCACATCAATATTTCCTGTTTGCATGGCCATATATATGTACATGTGTACATTGAACCCACCATGTTGACTGAACTATTGTACGCACTCCAGTATGGTCGTACTCCATTACAACCCCGCGCGCGCATGTGGAACACTGTTACAAAGAAAAACCACAGACGGAAAGAAGCCTGTGTACGAATTCTTCTAGCTGATGGAAGGCCATATGAATATAGTAATATTTAGTACATGCCACAAAGAGCATGTTAGTGTACATGTACTAAATATTATACTTTATTGATATGGCCTCCCATAGAGCTAGAAGAATTTGTAAACAGGCTTCTTTCCGTCTGTGGTTTTTCTTTGTAACAGTGTTCCACATGCGCGCACGGGGTTTCGTGCATGTGTACCAGATGGAAAGAAGCCTGTTTACAAATTCTTCTAGCTCTATGGAAGGCCATATCAATAAAGTAATATTTAGTACATGTACACTAACATGCTTTGAGTGGCATGCAGCTGCAATAGATGAAACTGCGTTGTTGTTTTAAAATTGTGAGAGACTATAACATTATTCCGTATCAAATTCATGGGCACAAAAAGGTGCCTTCCGCACTTCAAGGGTTAAAGTGATATATGATGTCATGTCTAATAATAAAATTGATGTGAACATTGACGGTTGGTGATTGTAATTTGACAACTGGTGTGTAGTGGGCATTGATTAGAGTATTGGTCATACCAGGTGAGAATGTTTTATTTGGACATTGGTTTGGGATTACTGGCACATAGGACTGACATTGATGGACCTTCATGATCCTTTGTTGCACATTTCTTGTCACACACATGATGCTGGAAATCCAAGTGTTATGTATCATGTAATGCCTAATAGGCTCTGTAAATGAATGAAACAGTGGGTTTGTGATTTTAATGTGGTAACTGGTGTCGAGTGGGGATTGATTAGAGTATAATACGTACCTAGTGATAATGTTATAGGAAATGATATAATGCTGTAGGGTAGGTTACCTCTCCTATTCAGAAAGGAGCAATTTTTTTTGCATGTGTTGAGGAAACACTGTGATCACCCTGTTTCTTCCTTCCCCTCCTCCTCCTCCCCCTTCCCTTCTCCTCCCCTCCTCCCTTCCTCATCCCGTCCTCCCTTCCTCATCCCCTAACCCCTCCTCCCTCTTCCTCCCCTCCTCCCCTCCTCATCCCCTCTTCCTCTCCTCCCCTCCTTTTCCTCCTACCCTCCTCCTCCACTCTTGTGCTTCCCTCTCTGCTGCTTCAACTCTATTCTACAGTGGCCCTGGAGGTCACGAGTGAACACAATACAATCAGGAGTTTTGTACAATTTTCATAGCGCAGTGTAGCGGTTTAAACAAATAACAAACTCCAGTTTTGCGATCAGACAAATACTCAAAAGTGGTTTGTGTTGCCAGACATGACATACAACAAGCGACCACACAGTTGTTCAACTCTATGGTCTTCTCAGTGCATGCCTACAGTCTGAAAGAATTCATGTGTATGTTTATGAGCACTCATATAATTTTTACAAACCTTTAACATGAGTGTGGATAGTGTAGGTCAATACTAGTCCGTCCGTCTACCTTGGCCTGTATCTCCCTCCACTCCTTATCCTTTCTCTGCAGCTCTCCGCCTCATCCATCCCCTTATCCTCCTCTTCCCCTCTTTTTCCCCCTCTTCTCCTCCTCCCCCTCCTTCCCTTTCTCTGTACTCCTCCTCCTCTCCCATCTGCCTACCTGCACCAGTATTTCCATTAAGTTTCCTGTTCACATAGCCATATACTACATGTACATGTGTACATTGTACCCATGACCATGTTGGTTGAACTATTGTACCCACTCCAGGATGGTGATACTCCATTACACCTTGCTGCAAAGGGAGGTCATACTACTTGTATGGAATATCTCCTTTCCACTCCGGGTATTAATGTCAAAATTAAAGACGAGGTGAGTTGGTGATCAATATAAATGATAACTGACATTGATGGACCCTCATGATCCATTGTTGCACATTTCATGTCACACACATGATGCTGGAAATCGTTTTGATAATTCGAGTTATACATGATAATAATTTGAGGGGCACTGTGAATTCATTAAATGATTATGGGTGAGTGATTACTGGCATGGAGTGGACATTAATTAGAATACCAAGTGCAAATGTTGTACGATTTGATAAAAAGCTGTAGATTAGTTTACTCCTTGGGTCCACACACTGATATACCATTGTCAGATTCCATGTCAGGAATGCTCAATTGGTTCCCGTATTTGTCCGGCAGCCTTCTGTTCCTTGTCAACCTTCGTAATACTGATTCCGTCTGCTCGCTAGATTTATCGCTATCCCTGACCTGATCTACCCCCTCTACATGAGCCTCTTCCCCATCTGAAACATTCATAAAATGATCCCCATCTTGTAAGGTAAACTGCCATATTAGAACGGTTTTGAAAAGTCCGCAAGTTTGAGCCAATGCTTTGTGCAGATAATATTTAGAAATTGCATAGTCCTTATTTGTGTTATATTGCTCCAAGAAAGCGCATTTTTAATGTTATATTAATGCATAGTAACGTCAGTGTAATCAATTTTGTTGCATACACTGTGAGGGGGGGTTTGACGCCGACACATCAAAATTAGAAGGGGGGTGTTTTTAACTTTGAGAAAAACCTTCTACGTGAAAGAACTGTTAAACCAACCCAATAAAGTTCAAGCTAAAGAAGCAATCCAAACCTATTTTTAGTGTCCTCTACCATTACTCCGTGATCACCTTACAACGCGAGTGACCTATATGGCGCTTCACGTAGCCAGATGCCGTACAGGTGAGTTCAAAGTACGTGAACTGTTAGACTTTGTTCAGAAACCATTGCCAAATCGTTGCTGTCGGTCATTTCGGTCATACACTGAGTTGCGGAAGAATAAAACGAAGTCGAATAGTGGGTATCGTGGCCGCCATTGAAACGGACGAATCTACAGATAAGAAGCGCAACGCTGAGCAGGTCGACAAACGAACAGTGTCCAATTGAGGTTACCAGAGACACTTTGACCAGCAAGAATGAGACTACAAAAGCTCATCACAGAAATGATAAAGCTTCGCCAGGAGTTCATGTACATATACCTTGTTTACCATAAAACCTGTCTGTGTGTGGTTAAATGATACTAAATGTTATTAAATATTTACGGCAAAAAATCTTTCTCCTCCCAACGATTACGATTAATACAGCACGATAAATGAAAAGCAACGATTGTTTAACGATTGTTTACTCGGCATCGGTGTCTTTTCCAGGGACCCACACACGCGCCGGATCTGATTGTCGAATGTAGTTAATATATGTCCATATCAACGCCACTGTAGTTTGTTTACTATTCACAGGTGTAGGGATTTTCTGCTGAGATGCAAGCCATTCCTTCCATTTCTTCCCTCCTAGGTGCTGAGCAGACACAAACTTAACCATCACACTTTTGGAAACTAAGGCTTTTGTTCCATCAAAATCTGGTGGTAAAAACCCACCTATGGCGTTAAGAAACGCAACAATATTCACCTGTGCTTTCACCGCCATGTTCTTCTCATCCTCCTTCAACTTTGCATTCAATGCACGTTCCTTCTTTTTTGCTTCCTTTTCAGCCCTCTTTTTTTCCATTTCTTCAGCTTCTTCCTTCTTCTTCAATTCCCATTCCACCAATCTCATAATTCTGTCTGGGTCATTTAGATCCATGGCAGAGCTCAGCCTCTCTCCAATGGCATGCATCCGGCCTTTGATAGCAACGTCACGTGTTTCCTCTTCTTCCATGTCCCCTTCTGCAGCCTCCCCTTCTTCCACTTCCATCTCCTCACTTCCCTCAGCACTAATATCCCCATCCTCCAGCTCATGCTCAATGTCAGCCTGGTATCCACAATAGTGGAGGTATTCTGTAAGCCGATTCTCAAACCAGGGCACTACACAAACTCCATCAATGGCATGAGTGGATTCCTGTATTGTGACCCGAGTCAGCATCGTAACAACATCATCAACCTGCAATTGAGGATACCGTTCTTGAATGTGCTCGAGTAGGGGTCCAAATTCAGAGGAGGCCATAAGCTCGTGTGCAGTGTAAATATCTCTTGCTTCTTGTAGAGACTCTACACCCATCACCGCTGCCACATGGACAATATTCCTGAAATTATATATGATGATATTTCATACAAGAACATGAGAATACTTGCCTTATTTTGACATCACTGGATGAATAAGTTTCTGCCATAACAAACTGGTGCGGATTATCTTTAACCCAGTGCTTGTTAAGGGGATAAATACCACACTTGCGCATCCCAATTTGTGCCAGAGACCATCCATCTGCATCACGAGCTGCCATCGTTCTGCGCCATGAAGCACTAAATACCTTGGCCAGTTCATATTTGTTAAGTGCTTTGGCATTGACATATGACATGGCATCCAGAACATCCCTGAAGAAGGTCTTCAAGTGCTTAAACACAGCGACATCAAGAGGTTGCAGAGCATGAGATGTGTGTGAGGGCATTCTAACTGCTTTGATCTTAGCTTGAAGGAGGTTTGATAGTGATTTCGGGGAATAACAATGAGCACCAAAGCCATCCATCACCAGCAGAATCCATTGCTCAGGTTTTCCTCTCATCTCTTGTACCATGGCTGCCTGGTTAATCAGATGAGCTAGGCACTACAACGTTTTCCCAGGTGTCGTCTGTCATATACCCCTTCTGTGTCATCGTCCATTTGGTGCCAACTGGTAGGCACTTCAGACTACCATCAGAAAGGAGCTCATCCTTAGTGACACGAGCCCCCTCAAAAATAAACACTGGGTCAACCAAAGCATTGCCAGCAGTGACTGTTGCATCAGCTGTCAAGCAACAACCAGATGGCGTACGACTGGACTGCTTTTTCACCTCACTTTTCCCTCGCACACTAAAAAAAAAGGACATCATCTTTTATGCATGTGCAGCCATTGGAACTTGCCTTAACCAGATTGGTCCTGTTGGACATTAGTCTCATCCAAGTTCCAAACAAAGTCACCGTCTACCACAGTCTCTCCACTCCCACAAAACACATTGTAACATCTTTCAAGTACATCAAAATACTCAGTCACTTGCTCTCTGTTCATCCCACTTGCTCGAACTCTTTCAAACGCCTGAGCACGTCTAGTAGCAAGTTCAGGGTGCCTCTGATAAAGGCCAGTAAGCCATTTCCAAGAGGCCTTCAAATTAATGCCATATTTAGAAGACACATCTTGAGCAATGGCACGTATGTTCTTCAAAGACAGGCCAAATCCATGTGCATCCATGTCAAGAGCATACTGCACTATTTGTGACTCCAAATCGGACGGAAGTGCTGGAGGGCGTCCAGCATGCGAATTCCGTTTTCTTTTACCACTTAGTGTTTTGGAAATTACTGAACGAGGAATGCAATATTGGCGAGCATGTTCTCCCATTGAAATAGGACTGTCTGACTGGCACCGGCTCCGGTAGTACTCAATTGCTCTGTCCAGCCTCTGCCAAAAACCATGTTAATATGTGTTCTTGCAAAAGTACAATAGGGTCATTCCATGGGCTGTCAGGAATGAATTGGACAGCACCCCTCAGATTTGTGTGCAATTTATCATATTTGCTTAACCTAATATGGATGTTACTTTAACGCATTAATTTTTAAAATCTCACGAGCGGTTTACGAATTAACACCGTCATGAAAATTAATTGTTTTCCACTTTGAAGACTCATAACTCCCTACTCACAGAATGTGTATGGCTATTGTTGGCATCAAATTGAAGCTCTCTTAGTGTACAATCCGACTATAATATGTTTTTGTGGGAGAGGCGAAAGGGTTAACGAATAAATGTTTATACAGCACGGCTTTCAATATTTAGGTCACTTGCAGGGTGATACTCAAGAATTTTGTTTCTGTATATGAAAACTGTTCATTGTCCTTACATTAAAAAAAAAAAAAAAGTCTGAGTATCGGCTAGTTCTGGGAACTGCAGAAGGTTAAAGGGCAAGACGCCATGTTTAATTTCTTCATGGTTGATTTTATCACTAATGAGAAGCAAGTGTTGTTTAGATACGTCTCAAGGGTATTACATAATACTGTCCTCAACTATGACAACAATAAGAAAGGGCTTAGTAATTTTAAAAATGATTTTTAGTACATCGAATTGCGCATTTATTGGCGTAGGTAAGCGTGCTCGTTATTACTGTCATAAGCGGTTACAGCTCAACATTTCTTTTGATTGGAAGTAAAAGGGAACAACGAGGTTTAAATGAATCGGCGGTGAGACCTATTCAACCGGCTCAAGAAGTGGTGGTCCCTCAACCTGTTCATACGCCAGATGACAGCGTACCGAGGGACCACCACTTCTTGAGCCGGTTGAATAGGTCTCACCGCCGGTTCATTTAAACCTCGCTGCTCGCTTTTACTTCCAATCAAAAGAAATGTTGAGCTGTAACCGCTTATGACAGTAATAACGAGCACGCTTACCTACGCAACGATCCCATTAGAAGGCTTAACGGTTTCCAATAAATGCGCAATTCGATATACTAAAATCATTTTTAAAATTACCAACGCCCTTTCTTATTGTTGTCATAGTTGAGGACAGTATTATGTAATACCCTTGAGACGTATCTAAACAACACTTGCTTCTCATTAGTGATAAAATCAACCATGAAGAAATTAAAAATGGCGTCTTGCCCTTTAACCTTCTGCAGTTCCCAGAACTAGCCGATACTCAGACTTTTTATTTTTTTTTAAATGTAAGGACAATGAACAGTTTTCATATACAGAAACAAAATTCTTGAGTATTACCCTGCAAGTGACCTAAATATTGAAAACCGTGCTGTATAAACATTTATTCGTTAACCCTTTCGCCTCTCCCACAAAAACATATTATAGTCGGATTGTACACTAAGAGAGCTCCAATTTGATGCCAACAATAACCATACACGTTCTGTGAATAGGGAGTTATGAGTCTTCAAAGTGGAAAACAATTAATTATTCATGACGGTGTTAATTCGTAAACCGCTCGTGAGATTTTAAAAATTAATGCGTTAAAGTAACATCCATATTAGCTTAAGCAAATATGATAAATTGCACACAAATCTGAGGGGTGCTGTCCAATTCATTCCTGACAACCCATGGAATGACCCAATATTCAGTTTAAATGTACCTGCTAGTTCTCTTCAGTTGAATAATTGACTCGCAGATGCTTCTTCATCAGCTTTTTCCTACATGTTCCAAACCGTTTCTTGGTATGGCGAGCAGAACAAATGGTCCTAGATAGTCCAGCAGAACAAATGGCCCTAGGTCGTGACCGGGACGATTGTCGCATCTTCTGACGAAATTGCTGATGTGTTTGCTCAGCAGACAGAAGTTGATAAGCAAGCGCTTCTGACTTCTCATCAATTTCAGGTGTTGTCTGTAAAAGAGACTTAAATTCAAACAGCAGGTACCAACGAATATGCTTTACCTTATCAAGACATGTCTGTGAGCGCTTCCCGCAAATGGCTGCCAAAAACGTGTCATACTGTTCCCTACGAATCCCATGGCAAACATTCATCTGCTCTTTCATCAGTTTTTGGAATTGAAAAAAAGGAACAGCGTCCAAAACAGCTTCAGGACACCACGGAGCAGGGTAAGGCGGATACCGAACTGGGCGAGAAATAGTTGTCACCGACGCCATGTTTTCACCTCAACCTTGGCCCTCGCGTAAACAACGTATTATCAAAAGTGGTTTTAATAAAACCTCCCCCCCGTTCTAATTGAGACAAGCCGTTCTTATATTGCAGTTTACCTTAGCTGTTCTGCATTCCTCTCAGGATCTGTCATAACCCCTTGTCTATCTTCTCTATCCCCCCTCTCGCTGGATTCCTCTATAATATACTCCTCTTCCTCTTCTTCACGACGTGCATGTTCAGGGGTGCTCTCAGCACTGTCATGTTTCTTTTGTTGAGGGAATTACCCTTGTTTCTCCTTAGTAGGGGCATTTATTAATCTGTTGAAATGAACAACATATTATTTCCTAGAGTTAGAGCAGTCAACGATACGATAAATTCACGGGTTGATCACTTTTGTTACCCTAAATGGTCCCCACCATGGTCTGTGGAACTTCTTGCTCTTGTTCTTTGGTACAGCCGGACTGTGGAGAAATAACAAACCATTTACACTGTATGACTTTCCGGGCATTTTTAAATCATAAGCAGCCTTCTGATGTTTTTATTTGCACCCGCTGATAGCTCTGCACGTATAACACGCATGCTCTTTGACCACCAAGTGCACATTTATGTGCAATAATAGCCACCCGCGTTCACCACTAGTGCACATTTATGTGCTCGCGTTGGATATCGCGGTTGTCCCAGTCATATATATCATCACCATATAAGGGATTGAGGGCGTAGCTAAACGTTCAAAGTACATGGATGTCTACTTTCATCAAAAACTGTCGCTCCTAAGCGACACCATAACTGTCAATTTATTCAAAACAGCCCAGACGGTGGAATAATTATCCTCCTCAATCCTGTTATTCCCCTTCCTCCCCTCCACTCATCGTACCCTCACTCCCCTCCTCATCCCCTTTTCCTCCCTACATCCTCCTTGTCCCTCTTCCCCTTTTCTTCATCCCACTCCTCATCTCCCATCCCCTCCCCCTCTCCTACTCACCATTATCCCCATTGCCTGCAATATTTCAATCACCTGTCCATTTCACATAGCCACATACTACATGTGTACATTGTACCCGCCATGTTGACTGAATTATTGCACTCACTCCAGAATGGTTATACTCCATTACACCTTGCTGCAAGTGGAGGTCATATTACTTGTGTGGAACGTCTCCTTTCCACTCCTGGTATTGATGTGATTATTAAGGGCTGGGTGAGTTGGTGATCAATATAAATAACTGACATTGATGGACCTTCATGATCCATTATTGCACATTTCTTGTCACACACATGATGGTAATTAAAGTTATGTATGATGTAATGTCTAATAATAAAATTGATGTGAACATTGATTGTAATTTGACAACTGATGTGTAGTGGGCATTGATTAGAGTACTGGTCATACCAGGTGAGAATGTTTTATTTGGACATTGGTTAGGGATTACTGGCACATACATCCCTCCTCCCTCTATCTTGGCCTCCCCTCCACACTCCTTATCCTTCTCCGTAGCCCTCCTCCTCCCAATCTCCTCCTCCTACACCTCTTCCTCTACCATTGCTGACCTGCTGTTATCCACATCAATATTTCCTGTTTACATAGCCATATACTACATGTGCATGTGTACATTTTACCCACCATGTTGACTGATCTATTGTACCCACTCCAGTTTGGTTACACTCCATTACACTATGCGGCAAAGGGAGGTCATACTACTTGTATGGAACGTCTCCTTTCCACTCCTGGTATTGATGTAAACATTACAGGCGAGGTGAGTTGGTGATCAATATAAATGATAACTGACATTGATGGACCTTCATGATCCTTTGTTGCACATTTCTTGTCACACACATGATGCTGGAAATCCAAGTGTTATGTATCATGTAATGCCTAATAGGCTCTGTAAATGAATGAAACTGTGGGTTTGTGATTTTAATGTGGTAACTGGTGTTGAGTGGTGATTGATTAGAGTATAGTACCTACCTAGTGATAATGTTATAGGAAATCATATAATGCTGTAGGGTAGGTTACCTCTCCTATTCAGAAAGGAGCAATTTTTTTTGCATGTGTTGAGGAAACACTGTGATCACCCTGTTTCTTCCTTCCCCTCCTGGTCCTCCCCCTTCCCTTCTCATCCCTCCTCCCTTCCTCATCCCCTCTCCCCTACTCCCTCTTCCTCCCCTCCTCCCCTCCTCATCCCCTCTTCCTCTCCTCCCTTCCTTTTTCTCCTACCCTCCTCCTCCACTCTTGTGCTTCCCTCTCTGCTGCTTCAGCTCTATTGTACAGTGGCCCTGGAGGTCACGAGTGAACACAATACAATCAGGAGTTTTGTACAATTTTCATAGCGCAGTGTAGCGGTTTAAACATATAACAAACTCCAGTTTTGTGTTCAGACAAATACTAAAAAGTGGTTTGTGTTGCCAGACATGACATACAACAAGAAGACTGTACAGTTGTTCAACTCTATGCTTTTCTCAGTGCATGCCTACAGTCTGAAAGAATTCATGTGTATGTTTATGGCACTCATATAATTTTTACAAACCTTTAACATGAGTGTGGATAGTGTAGGTCAATACTAGTCCGTCCGTCTACCTTGGCCTGTATCTCCCTCCACTCCTTATCCTTTCTCTGCAGCTCTCCGCCTCTTCCATCCCCTTATCATCATCTTCCCCTCTTTCTCCCCCTCTTCTCCTCCTCCCCCTCCTTCCCTTTCTCTGTACTCCTCCTCCTCTCCCATCTGCCTACCTGCACCAGTATTTCCATTAAGTTTCCTGTTCACATAGCCATATACTACATGTACATGTGTACATTGTACCCATGACCATGTTGGTTGAACTATTGTACCCACTCCAGGATGGTGATACTCCATTACACCTTGCTGCAAAGGGAGGTCATACTACTTGTATGGAATGTCTCCTTTCCACTCCGGGTATTAATGTCAAAATTAAAGACCAGGTGAGTTGGTGATCAATATAAATGATAACTGACATTGATGGACCCTCATGATCCATTGTTGCACATTTCATGTCACACACATGATGCTGGAAATTGTTTTGATAATTCGAGTTATACATGATAATAAATAGAGGGGCACTGTGAATTCATTAAATGATTATGGGTTAGTGATTACTGGCATGGAGTGGACATTAATTAGAATACCAAGTGCAAATGCTTTACGATTTGATAAAAAGCTGTAGATTAGTTTACCCCTTGGGTCCACACACTGATATACCGTTGTCAGATTCCATGTCAGGAATGCTCAATTGGTTCCCGTATTTGTCCGGCAGCCTTCTGTTTCTTGTCAACCTTCATAATACTGATTCCGTCTGCTCGCTAGATTTATCGCTATCCCTGACCTGATCTACCCCCTCTACATGAGCCTCTTCCCCATCTGATACATTCATAAAATGATCCCTATCTTGTAGCTGTTCTGCATTCCTCTCAGGATCTGTCATAACCCCTTGTCTATCTTGTCTATCCCCCCTTTCGCTGGATTCCTCTATAATATACTCCTCTTCCTCTTCTTCACGACGTGCATGTTCAGGGGTGCTCTCACCACTGTCATGTTTCTTTTGTTGAGGGAATTACCCTTGTTTCTCCTTTTTAGGGGCATGCTTTAAACTGTTGAAATGAACAACATATTATTTCCTAGAGTTAGAGCAGTCAACGATACGATAAATTCACGGGCTGATCACTTTTGTTACCCTAAATGGTCCCCGCCATGGTCTGCGGAACTTCTTGCTCTTGTTCTTTGGTACAGCCGGACTGTGGAGAAATAACAAACCATTTACACTGTATGACTTTCCGGGCATTTTTAAATCATAAGCAGCCTTCTGATGTTTTTATTTGCACCCGCTGATAGCTCTGCACGTATAACACGCATGCTCTTTGACCACCAAGTGCACATTTATGTGCAATAATAGCCACCCGCGTTCACCACTAGTGCACATTTCTGTGCTCACGTTGGATATTGCGGTTGTCCCAGTCATATATATCATCACCATATAAGGGATTGAGGGCGTAGCGAAATGTTCAAAGTACATGGATGTCTACGTTCATCAAAAACTGTCGCTCCTAAGCGACACCATAACTGTCAATTTATTCAAAACAGCCCAGACGGTGGAATAATTATCCTCCTCAATCCTGTTATTCCCCTTCCTCCCCTCCACTCATCGTACCCTCACTCCCCTCCTCATCCCCTTTTCCTCCCTACATCCTCCTTGTCCCTCTTCCACTTTTCTTCATCCCACTCCTCATCTCCCATCCTCTCCCCCTCTCCTACTCACCATTATCCCCATGGCCTGCAATATTTCAATCACCTGTCCTTTTCCCATAGCCGTATACTACATGTACATTGTACTCACCATGTTGGCTGAAATATTGTACTCACTCCAGTATGGTGATACTCCATTACACCTTGCTGCAAAGGAAGGTCGTATTACTTGTGTGGAACGTCTCCTTTCCACTCCTGGTATTGATGTCAGCATTAAAGACAAGGTGAGTTGGTGATCAATATAAATGATAACTGACATTGATGGACCTTCATGATCCATTGTTGCATATTTCTTGTCACACACATGATGGTAATTAAAATGTTATATGATGTAATGTCTAATGATAAAATTGATTTGAACGGTGACGGTTGGTGTTTGTAATTTGACAACTGGTGTGCAGTGGGCATTGATTAGAGTACTGGGCATACCATTTTTGGACATAGGTTAGGGATTACTGGCGCATAGGGTACTCCTGCCCCTTGCATCCCTCCTCCCTCTATCTTGGCCTCCCCTCCCCACTCCTTATCCTTCTCTGTAGCCCTCCTCCTCCCCTTCTCCTCCTACACCTTTTCCTCTACCATCGCCCACCTGCTGTTATCCACATCAATATTTCCTGTTTACATAGCCATATACTACATGTACATGTGTACATTGTACCCACCGTGTTGACTGAACTATTGTACCCACTCCAGAATGGTTATACTCCATTACACTGGCCATGTTTACCACATTGGTACACTGCTGCAAATGGTACACAGGTCACCTGGTTTGTGGTCAGCAGCACTCACCACAGCTAGGGGTTGGGAATGTAACATAGGCTTGTAGGGTACTCCTGCCTTGATAGGAATACTGAAGCAGGATGTTATAGGAAATGATATCACCTTTCCTATCCAGTAAAGTGAAATAGAGTAGCATCTGAAAGGTTGCTGCAGAATTTTTTATTTTTTCAATGCGTTCACAAAACATGTGACCCTCCCGTCCCGTTGATTCTGTCCTCCTCCCCCCTCCTACCCCTCCACATTCTCTTTCTCCCTCCTCCACTTCATTCCCCTTCCTTTCACCCCCTCCCCTCTTCTCTTCCTCCCTTGTGATGCTCCATCCTCCTCCTCTACCATCCCCCACCTGCTGTTATCCCCATCACTTGCAATATTTGAATGACCTTTCCTGTTTACATAGCCATATGCTACATGTATATGTGTACATTGCACCCACCATGTTGACTGAACTATTGTACCCACTCCAGTATGGTGATACTCCATTACACCTTGCTGCAAGGGAAGGTCATACTACTTGTGTGGAATGTCTCCTTTCCACTCCTGGTATTGATGTGAACATTAAAGGCAGGGTGAGTTGGTGATCAATATAAATGATAACTGACATTGATGGACCTTCATGATCCATTGTTGCACATTTCTTGTCTCACGCATGGTATGGAGGAGCACCTGAAAGTTTGTTGCAGAAGGATTTTTAGCATTAAAGAAACACTGTGACTGCAACCTCCCTCTTGATTCTGTCATTCCCCTCCTCCTACCTATTCTCCCTCCCTTCCTCCATCCATCGCTCCCTCCACTTCATTCTTGTCCTCTCTTCCCCGTCTCCTCCTCTTCCTCCTCAACTCTCCCACCTCCCCACTCCTCGCTCATCCCCCCCACCGACTGTTGTCCCCATCACCTGCTATATTTGAATGACCTTTCCTGTTTACATAGCCATATACTACAATTACATGTGCACATTGTACCCACCATGTTGGCTGAACTATTGTACCCACTCCAGGATGGTGATACTCCATTACACCTTGCTGCAAGGGAAGGTCATACTACTTGTGTGGAATGTCTCCTTTCCACTCCTGGTATTGATGTGAACATTAAAGGCAGGGTGAGTTGGTGATCAATATAAATGATAACTGACATTGATGGACCTTCATGATCCATTGTTGCACATTTCTTGTCTCACGCATGGTATGGAGGAGCACCTGAAAGTTTGTTGCAGAAGGATTTTTAGCATTAAAGAAACACTGTGACTGCAACCTCCCTCTTGATTCTGTCATTCCCCTCCTCCTACCTATTCTCCCTCCCTTCTTCCATCCATCGCTCCCTCCACTTCATTCTTGTCCTCTCTTCCCCGTCTCCTCCTCTTCCTCCTCAACTCTCCCACCTCCCACTCCTCGCTCATCACCCCCACCGACTGTTGTCCCCATCACCTGCTATATTTGAATGACCTTTCCTGTTCACATAGCCATATACTACAATTACATGTGTACATTGTACCCACCATGTTGGCTGAACTATTGTACCCACTCCAGGATGGTGATACTCCATTACACCTTGCTGCAAAGGGAGGTCATACTACTTGTATGGAATATCTCCTTTCCACTCCGGGTATTAATGTCAAAATTAAAGACCAGGTGAGTTGGTGATCAATATAAATGATAACTGACATTGATGGACCCTCATGATCCATTGTTGCACATTTCATGTCACACACATGATGCTGGAAATTGTTTTGATAATTCGAGTTATACATGATAATAAATAGAGGGGCACTGTGAATTCATTAAATGATTATGGGTTAGTGATTACTGGCATGGAGTGGACATTAATTAGAATACCAAGTGCAAATGTTTTACGATTTGATAAAAAGCTGTAGATTAGTTTACCCCTTGGGTCCATACACTGATATACCGTTGTCAGATTCCATGTCAGGAATGCTCAATTGGTTCCCGTATTTGTCCGGCAGCCTTCTGTTTCTTGTCAACCTTCATAATACTGATTCCGTCTGCTCGCTAGATTTATCGCTATCCCTGACCTGATCTACCCCCTCTACATGAGCCTCTTCCCCATCTGATACATTCATAAAATGATCCCTATCTTGTAGCTGTTCTGCATTCCTCTCAGGATCTGTCATAACCCCTTGTCTATCTTGTCTATCCCCCCTTTCGCTGGATTCCTCTATAATATACTCCTCTTCCTCTTCTTCACGACGTGCATGTTCAGGGGTGCTCTCACCACTGTCATGTTTCTTTTGTTGAGGGAATTACCCTTGTTTCTCCTTTTTAGGGGCATGCTTTAAACTGTTGAAATGAACAACATATTATTTCCTAGAGTTAGAGCAGTCAACGATACGATAAATTCACGGGCTGATCACTTTTGTTACCCTAAATGGTCCCCGCCATGGTCTGCGGAACTTCTTGCTCTTGTTCTTTGGTACAGCCGGACTGTGGAGAAATAACAAACCATTTACACTGTATGACTTTCCGGGCATTTTTAAATCATAAGCAGCCTTCTGATGTTTTTATTTGCACCCGCTGATAGCTCTGCACGTATAACACGCATGCTCTTTGACCACCAAGTGCACATTTATGTGCAATAATAGCCACCCGCGTTCACCACTAGTGCACATTTCTGTGCTCACGTTGGATATTGCGGTTGTCCCAGTCATATATATCATCACCATATAAGGGATTGAGGGCGTAGCTAAACGTTCAAAGTACATGGATGTCTACTTTCATCAAAAACTGTCGCTCCTAAGCGACACCATAACTGTCAATTTATTCAAAACAGCCCAGACGGTGGAATAATTATCCTCCTCAATCCTGTTATTCCCCTTCCTCCCCTCCACTCATCGTACCCTCACTCCCCTCCTCATCCCCTTTTCCTCCCTACATCCTCCTTGTCCCTCTTCCCCTTTTCTTCATCCCACTCCTCATCTCCCATCCCCTCCCCCTCTCCTACTCACCATTATCCCCATTGCCTGCAATATTTCAATCACCTGTCCTTTTCACATAGCCGTATACTACATGTACATTGTACTCACCATGTTGGCTGAACTATTGTACCCACTCCAGTATGGTGATACTCCATTACACCTTGCTGCAAAGGAAGGTCATATTACTTGTGTGGAACGTCTCCTTTCCACTCCTGGTATTGATGTAAACGTTAAAGATGTGGTGAGTTGGTGATCAATATAAATGATAACTGACATTGGTGGACCTTCATGATCCATTGTTGCACATTTCTTGTCACACACATGATGGTAATTAAAGTGATATATGATGTAATGTCTAATAATAAAATTGATGAGAACATTGACAGTTGGTGTTTATAATTTGACAACTGGTGTGTAGTGGGCATTGATTAGAGTACTGGACATACCAGGTGAGAATGTTTTATTTGGACATCGGTTAGGGATTGCTGGCACATAGGGTACTCCTGCCCCTTGCATCCCTCCTCCCTCTACCTTGGCCTCCCCTCCCTACTCCTTATCCTTCTTTGTAGCCTTCCTCCTCCCCTTCTCCTCTCCTACTCCTCTTCCTGTACCATCACCCACCTGCTGTTATCCACATCAATATTTCCTGTTTACATAGCCTTATACTACATGTACATGTGTACATTGTACCCACATGTTGACTGAACTATTGTACCCACATGTTGACTGAACTATTGTACCCACTCCAGTATGGTCATACTCCATTACTCCTTGCTCTAAGGGGAGGTCATATTACTTGTGTGGAACATCTCCTTTCCACTCATGATATTGATGTCAGCATTAAAGACAAGGTGAGTTGGTGATCAATATAAATGATAACTGACATTGATGGACCTTCATGATCCATTGTTGCATATTTCTTGTCACACACATGATGGTAATTAAAATGTTATATGATGTAATGTCTAATGATAAAATTGATTTGAACGGTGACGGTTGGTGTTTGTAATTTGACAACTGGTGTGCAGTGGGCATTGATTAGAGTACTGGGCATACCATTTTTGGACATAGGTTAGGGATTACTGGCGCATAGGGTACTCCTGCCCCTTGCATCCCTCCTCCCTCTACCTTGGCCTCCCCTCCCCACTCCTTATCCTTCTCTGTAGCCCTCCTCCTCCCCTTCTCCTCCTCCTAATCCTCTTCCTCTACCATCACCCAACTGCTGTTATCCACATCAATATTTCCTGTTTACATAGCCATATACTACATGTACATGTGTACATTTTACCCACCATGTTGACTGAACTATTGTACCCACTCCAGAATGGTTATACTCAATTACACTGGCCATGTTTACCACATTGGTACACTGCTGCACTTGGTACACATGTCACCTGGTTTGTGGTCAGCAGCACTCACCACAGCTAGGGGTTGGGAATGTAACACAGGCTTGTAGGGTACTCCTGCCTTGATAGGAATACTGAGGCAGGATGTTATAGGAAATGATATCACCTTTCCTATCCAGTAAAGTGAAATAGAGTAGCATCTGAAAGGTTGCTGCAGAATTTTTTATTTTTTCAATGCGTTCACAAAACATGTGACCCTCCCGTCCCGTTGATTCTGTCCTCCTCCCCCCTCCTACCCCTCCGCATTCTCTATCTCCCTCCTCCACATCATTCCCCTTCCTTTCACCCCTCCCCTCTTCTCTTCCTCCCTTTGCTGCTCCATCTCCCTCCTCTACCATCCCCCACCTGCTGTTATCCCCATCATTTGCAACATTTGAATGACCTTTCCTGTTTACATAGCCATATGCTACATGTATATGTGTACATTGCACCCGCCAAGATTACTGAACTATTGTACCCACTCCAGTATGGTGATACTCCATTACACCTTGCTGCAAGCGAAGGTCATACTACTTGTGTGGAATGTCTCCTTGCCACTCCTGGTATTGATGTGAACATTAAAGGCAAGGTGAGTTGGTGATCAATATAAATGATAACTGACATTGATGGACCTTCATGATCCATTGTTGCACATTTGTTGTCTCACGCATGGTATGGAGGAGCACCTGAAAGTTTGTTGCAGAAGGATTTTTAGCTTTAAAGAAAGACTGTGACTGCAACCTCCCTCTTGATTCTGTCATTCCCCTCCTCCTACCTATTCTCCCTCCCCTCCTCCATCCATTGCTCCCTCCACTTCATTCTTGTCCTATCTTCCCCGTCTCCTCCTCTTCCTCCTCAACTCTCCCACCTCCCCACTCCTCGCTCATCCCCCCACCGACTGTTGTCCCCATCACCTGCTATATTTGAATGACCTTTCCTGTTCACATAGCCATATACTACAATTACATGTGCACATTGTACCCACCATGTTGGCTGAACTATTGTACCCACTCCAGGATGGTAATACTCCATTACACCATGCTGCATGGAAAGGTCATACTACTTGTGTGGAACATCTCATTTCTACTCCTGGTATTGATGTGAACGTTAAAGACAAGGTATGTTCGTGATCATTATAAATGATAACTGACATTGATGGACCCTCATGATCCATTGTTGCACATTTCATGCCACACACATGATGCTGGAAATCGTTTTGATAATTCGAGTTATACATGCTAATAAATAGAGGGGCACTGTGAATTCACTAAATGATTATGGGTGAGTGATAACTGGCATGGAGTGGACATTAATTAGAATACCAAGTGCAAATGTTTTACGATTTGATAAAAAGCTGTTGATTAGTTTACTACTTGGGTCCACACACTGATATACCGTCGTCAGATTCCACGTCAGGAATGCTCAATTGGTTCCCGTATTTGTCCGGCAGCCTTCTGTTCCTTGTCAACCTTCGTAATACTGATTCCGTCTGCTCGCTAGATTTATCGCTATCCCTGACCTGATCTACCCCCTCTACATGAGCCTCTTCCCCATCTGATACATTCATAAAATGATCCCCATCTTGTGGCTGTTCTACATTGCTCTCAGGATCTGTAATAACCCCTTGTCTATCTTGTCTATCCCCCCTCTCGCTGGATTCCTCTGTAATATACTCCTCTTCCTCTTCTTCACGACGTGCATGTTCAGGGGTGCTCTCACCACTGTCATGTTTCTTTTGTTGAGGGAATTACCCTTGTTTCTCCTTTTTAGGGGCATGCTTTAATGTGTTGAAATGAACAACATATTATTTCCTAGAGTTAGAGCAGTCAAAGATCACAGACTGATCACTTTTGTTACCCTAAATGGTCCTCGCCGTGGTCTGTGGAACTTCTTGCTCTTGTTCTTTTGTACAGCCGGACTGTGGAGAAATAACAAACCATTTACACTGTATGACTTTCCTGGCATTTTTAAATCGTAAGCAGCTTTCAGATGTTTTTATTTGCACCCACTGATAGCTCTGCAAACACGCATGCTCTTTGACCACCAAGTACACATTTATGTGCAATAATAGCCACCCGCGTTCACCACTAGTGCACATGTATGTGCTCGCGTTGGATATCGCGGTTGTCCCAGTCATATATATCATCACCTTATAAGGGATTGAGGGCGTAGCTAAACGTTCAAAGTACATGTACATGGATGTCTACTTTCATCAAAAACTGTCGCTCCTAAGCGACACCATAACTGTCAATTTATTCAAAACAGCCCAGACGGTGGAATAATTATCCTCCTCAATTCGGTTATTCCCCTTCCTCCCCTCCACTCATCGTACCCTCACTCCCCTCCTCATCCCCTTTTCCTCCCTACATCCTCCTTGTCCCTCTTCCCCTTTTCTTCATCCCACTCCTCATCTCCCATCCCCTCCCCCCCTACTCACCATTATCCCCATTGCCTGCAATATTTAAATCACCTGTCCTTTTCACATAGCCATATACTACATGTGCATTGTACTCACCATGTTGGCTGAACTATTGTACCCACTCCAGTATAGTGATACTCCATTACACCTTGCTGCAAGGGAAGGTCATACTACTTGTGTGGAACGTCTCCTTTCCACTCCTAATATTGATGTGAACATTAAAGGCAGGGTGAGTTGGTGATCAATATATAAATGATATTTGACATTGATGTACCTTCATGATCCATTTCTTGTCTCACACTTGTAAGGCATGGAGGAACACCTGAAATGTTGTTGTAAAAGGTTTTTTAGCATTAAAGAAACACTGTGACCACCACCACCTCCTCTCTTGATTCTGTCATTCCCCTCCTCGAACCCATATACCCCCTCCCCTCCTCCCTCCATCGCTCCCTCCACTTCCTTCTTGTCCTCCCTCCTCCTCTTCAACCTCAACTCTCCCTCCTCCCCACTCCTCTCCATCCCCTCACCCACTGTTGTCCTCATCACCTGCTATCTTTCCTGTTCACATAGCCATATACTACATTTACATGTGCACATTGTACCTACCATGTTGACTGAACTATTGTACCCACTCCAGGATGGTCATACTCCATTACACTGTGCTTCATGGAAAGGTCATATTACTTGTGTGGAACATCTTCTTTCTACTCCTGGTATTGATGTGAACGTTAAGAGCTGGGTAAGTTGGTGATCAATATAAATGATAACTGACATTGATGGACCTTCATGATCCATTGTTGCACATTTCTTGTCACTCACATGATGGTAATTAAAGTTATATATGATGTAATGTCTAATAATAAAATTGATGTGAACATTGACGGTTGGTGATTGTAATTTGACAACTGGTGTGTAGTGGGCATTGATTAGAGTACTAGTCATACCAGGTGAGAATGTTTTATTTGGACATTGGTTAGGGATTACTGGCACATAGGGTACTCCTGCCCCTTGCATCCCTCCTCCCTCTACCTTGGCCTCCCCTCCCCACTCCTTATCCTTCTCCGCAGCCCTCCTCCTCCCCTTCTCCTCCTCCTACACCTCTTCCTCTACCATTGCCCACCTGCTGTTATCCACATCAATATTTCCTGTTTACATAGCCATATACTACATGTACATGTGTACATTATACCCACCATGTTGACTGAACTATTGTACCCACTCCAGACTGGTTATACTCCATTACACTGGCCATGTTTAGCACATTGATACACTGCTGCACTTGGTACACAGGTCACCTGGTTTAGGGTCAGCACAGCTAGGGGTTGGGAATGTAACACAGGCTTGTAGGGTACTCCTGCCTTGATAGGAATACTGAGGCAGGATGTTACAGGAAATGATATCACCTCTCCTATCCAGTAAAGTGAAATAGAGGAGCATCTGAAAGGTTGCTGCAGAAGTTTTTATTTTTTGAATGCGTTCACAAAACATGTGCCCCTCCAGTCCTGTTGATTCTGTTCTCCTACCCCCTCCTACCCCTCCGCATTCCCTTTTTTCCCTCCTCCACTTCATTCCCCTTCCATTCTCCCCCTCCCCTTATCTCCTCCTCCCCTTTACTCCATCTCCCTCCTCTACCATCCCCCACCTGCTGTTATCCCCATCACCTGCAATATTTCATTGACCTTTCCTGTTTACATAGCCATATACTACATGTACATGTGTACATTGTACCCACCATGTTGACTGAACTATTGAACCCACTCCAGAATGGTAATACTCCATTACACCATGCAGCATGGAAAGGTCATACTACTTGTGTGGAACGTCTCCTTTCTACTCCTGGTATTGATGTGAACATGAAAGGCATGGTGAGTAGGTGTTCAATATAAATGATAACTGACATTGATGGACCTTCATGATCCATTTTTGCACATTTCTTGTTACACACATGATGGTAATTAAAGTTATATATGATGTAATGTTTAATAATAAAATTGATGTGAACATTGACGGTTGGTGATTGTAATTTGGCAACTGGTGTGTAATGGGCATTGATTAGAGTACTGGTCATACCAGGTGAAAATGTTTTATTTGGACATTGGTTAGGGATTACTAGCACATAGGGTACTCCTGCCCTTGCATCCCTCCTCCCTCTACCTTGGCCTCCCTCTCCCCACTCCTTTTCCTTCTCCGCAGCCCTCCTCCTCCCAATCTCCTCCTCCTACACCTCTTCCTCTACCATCGCCCACCTGCTGTTATCCACATCAATATTTCCTGTTTACATAGCCATATACTACATGTACATGTGTACCTTGTACCCACCATGTTGGCTGAACTATTGTATTTACTCCAGAATGGTTATACTCCATTACACTGGCCATGTTTAGCACATTGGTACACTGCTGCACTTGGTACACAGGTCACCTGGTTTGTGGTCAGCAGCATTCACCACAGCTAGGGGTCGGGAATGTAACACAGGCTTGTAGGGTACTCCTGCCTTGATAGGAATACTGAGGCAGGGTGTTATAGGAAATGATATAATCTCTCCTATCCAGTAAAGTGAAATAGAGGAGCACCTGAAAGGTTGCTGTAGAAGCTTTTATTTTTTTCAATGCGTTCACAAAACATGTGACCCTACCATCCCCTTGATTCTGTCCTCCTACCCCTCCTACTCCTCTCCGTTCCCTTTCTCTCTCCTCCACTTCATTCCCCTTCCTTTCTCCTCCTCCCCTCTTCTCCTCCTCCCCTTTTCTCCATCTCCCTCCTCTCCCATCCCCCACCTGCTGTTATCCCCATCAGCTGCAATATTTCAATGACCTTTCCTATTTACATAGCCATATACTACATGTACCTGTGTACATTGTACCCACCATGTTGACTGAACTATTGTACACACTCCAGGATGGTTATACTCCATTACACCTTCTTGCAAGTGGAGGTCATACTACTTATGTGGAACGTCTCCTTTCCACTCCTGGTATTGATGTGAACATTAAAGGCATGGTGAGTTGGTGTTCAATATAAATGATAACTGGCATTGATGGACCTTCATGATCCATTGTTGCACATTTCTTGTTACACACATGATGGTAATTAAAGTTATATGTGATGTAATGTCTAATAGTAAAATTGATGTGAACATTGACGGTTGGTGATTGTAATTTGACAACTGGTGTGTAGTGGGGATTGATTAGAGTACTGGTCATACCAGGTGAGAATGTTTTATTTGGACATTGGTTAGGGTTTACTGGCACATAGGGTACTCCTGCCCTTGCGTCCCTCCTCCCTCTACCTTGGCCTCCCTCTCCCCACTCATTATCCTTCTCCGTAGCCCTCCTCCTCCCCTTCTCCTCCTCCTACTCCTCTTCCTCTACCATCTCCCACCTGCTGTTATCCACATCAATATTTCCTGTTTACATAACCATATACTACATGTACATGTGTACATTTTACCCACCATGTTGACTGAACTATTGTACCCACTCCAGAATGGTTATACTCCATTACACTGGCAATGTTTAGCACATTGGTACACTGCTGCACTTGTTACACAGGTCACCTGGTTTGTGGTCAGCAGCACTCACCACAGCTAGGGGTTGGGAATGTAACACAGGCTTGTAGGGTACTCCTGCCTTGATAGGAATACTGAGGCAGGATGTTATAGGAAATGATATCACCTCTCCGATCCAGTAAAGTGTAATAGAGGAGCATCTGAAAGGTTGCTGTAGCAGTTTTTGTTTTTTCAATGCGTTCACAAAACATGTAACCCTCCCGTCCCCTTGATTCTGTCCTCCTCTCCCTCCTACTCCTCTCCGTTCCCTTTCTCTCTCCTTCACTTCATTCCCCTTCCTTTCTCCTCCTCCCCTCTTCTCCTCCTCCCCTTTGCTCCATCTCCCTCCTCTCCCATCCCCCACCTGCTGTTATCCCCATCAGCTGCAATATTTGAATGACCTTTCCAGTTTACACAGCCATATACTACATGTACATGTGTACATTGTACCCACCATGTTGACTGAACTATTGTACACATTCCAGGATGGTAGTACTCCATTACACCATGCTGCATGGAAAGGTCATACTACTTGTGTGGAACGTCTCCTTTCCACTCCTGGTATTGATGTGAACATTAAAGGCATGGTGAGTTGGTGATCAATATAAATGATAACTGACATTGGTGGACACATTTCTTGTCACACACATGATGATTATTAAAGTTATATATGGAAAATTTCCGAGAAAATGGACCTAGCGTGTATTATAAAAAAGTATAATAAAAGTGCATTACGTTTGAAATGCTATAACTTCTGAACGGTTAATGCTATCGTCTTCCTATTTTCGGCACGTTATACTACACCATGTCTCTATGGTAAAATACATTTTTGGATCTTGAACATGCTCCATGCCAGTGTCGCAATGTCCGATACCCCATTGGGGTTCAAACTCCCCATATCTTTCGGCAGGAAATCTGAATTCATTTCAAAATTGATTTATACATAGAGGGGTCCTGTGCCTATCGATTTTTCCTGGTCGTTAATGTTTACATTACCCGTTACAAAGATATTGCTTTGCAATGTAGGAACATATTCCCGCTCGATTCGCGCCATTCTATGGCCAGAGATAGCATGAATATTAAACTCTTCCTGTTGATAACCTATTACCACGCCTACTAGACCCCATTGCGTGATGGCGTTGCACATCGATCGTTGATTTGCTGTACAGCATACGGTAAGTTAAGATTGTCAACGTTCTTCGATGTAGGCACAGATAAGGCAGCATGGCGCCGTATAACACGAGTGGAGACGAGCCGACTCGATAATTTGGTTGCAACGGTTAGGCCGGTACGATAACGACAATATTCAGGTCGAGGACGAGGATGGCGTGCATGGTTGAGAGCGGTGATGCTGATGACGATGGTAATTATGGCAATTTCGATGGTTATGATTGACGACAACGATGTTGACAATAAATTTGATGACGGCGAGTCTAAGGTGAAGGTGATGGTGGTGATGAAGGTGTTATTTGTAATGGAAGTAATGATAATGATGATGATGATGATGATGGTAGTTGTGGTGGTGGCCCAGGTGTGCGTTAAAACTAGAAAAACCTGACCAGCTGAATGTCTACCTCACTAGAGAAGGTTACTGCAAAACAGCTGCTCAATGAAGTACGGTGATATGCTCACATTATAGATTGGCCAAGAAAACCAGTATGGTGCTGAGACAAGAGCATAGGTCCTCATCTTGGTTTACACGTCCTTGTGAACTTTTGCACACACATGCATTGTTAGTAGTACACCATTGTATGGCGTATTCTTGTACAAACACACACACATGCACATACATATCTTCACCCATATACACAAGCATTTTGTTCCATTTAACTGCTTGTATGCGATCCGTACCCCACTACTCTAGACAGCCATGCAGTGGACACTACTATAGAAGCTGTGAAGTGGACACTACTGTAGACAGCTGTGGAGTGGACACTACTGTAGACAGCTGTGGAGTGGACACTACTGTAGACAGCCATGCAGTGGACACTACTGTAGACAGCTGTGGAGTGGACACTACTGTAGACAGGTGGACACTACTGTAGACAGCTGTAGAGTGGACACTACTGTAGACAGCTGTGGAGTGGACACTACTGTAGACAGCTGTGGAATGGACACTACTGTAGACAGCTGTGGAGTGGACACTACTGTAGACAGCTGTGGAGTGGACACTACAGTAGACAGCTGTAGAGTGGACACTACTGTAGACAGCTGTAGAGTGGACACTACTGTAGACAGCTGTGGAGTGGACACTACTGTAGACAGCCATGCAGTGGACACTACTGTAGACAGCTGTGGAGTGGACGCTACTGTAGACAGCTGTGGAGTGGACACTACTGTAGACAGCTGTAGAGTGGACGCTACTGTAGACAGCTGTGGAACGGAAACTACTGCCGACAGCTGTTTGTAAGTGTACCCTGACTTGCAGACAGCTATGCAGTACCCCATAGCTGAGTGCTATGCATGGAGTATACAATATGACAGATTATGGAGTCATAGCCAAAAGAAAGAACCTGCAGACAATGGATCAAATTTGAAGTGCAACCACCAAAAACTTGACACTACAGTAGACAGCTGTGGCTGTACACAGCTGTGGAGTTGACACAGTAAAGACCGCTGTGAAGTGGACACTACTGTAGACAGCTGTGGAGTGGACGCTACTTTAGACAGCTGTGGAGTGGACGCTATTATTCCTGCTGTACATGCTTGTTCAGTTACATTTTAAAATACATACCTCTAGAGGTTTCAAAACGTGCCTGGGCCTTGCATCCTGAATACTATTCCTATGTATGTAAACTGTACCACGGGCCCTGACCAACCCAAATCAGTTAGAGGTAAGGCTAGTAATGATATTTACAACTCAAGGGGGTGTTTTAAGCAATGAGATCATTACTAGCTCTCGTTACTGATTGGTAAGGTTGACCTGGATTGCTGTACGTACTTGTACATGTACAGGAACTGCAGTTGTATACTTCACACAACAGTCTTAGGACGGTGGTAAGGGTTTACCAATGGTTTTGAGGTGATCTTGAGGAGTGGGTTCAAGCAGAGAAATGATCATGAGTAGCTATTTCTTAAAGATCACTTGAACACCTTTGTTTAACCTTACTAGTATCCTATAGCTGTTGAGTCAAGTCAATGCAACCTGAGCTGTTTCTGACCTTCCTAGTGCCTGACCTTCTAAACCCAATATGATAGTCAATAAGGATTTCATTACTTGAAGTACAGACGCTTGAATTGTGATTATCATTACTAGCCCTATCTCTTACTGATTAGGTTTGGTCAGGGCCCGTGGTAAGGTTTATATAGGTAGGAAATGTTCTCAGAATGCAAGGCACAGGCAGGTTTTGAAACCTCCAGAGGTATGTACTTTACACACATGATACGAACAAGCATGTACAGCAGGAATTACAGTTGGTAACGTTCATAAAGGTGTTCAGGTAATCTGCAAGAAACAGCTATATAACACGGTCTGAGGTGGGTCCCTTTCACAACTGTCTGCTGCATTTCGCTCGTCTGACATTAGAGTTGTCTGTTATAGTAAATCACTCCAAAGCCTGCAGTAAGGTCTCCTTCATGGCTGTCTGCTCCACTGACCACTTCACAGTTGTTGACTGTAGTGCATACTCCAAAGCTGTCTGCCTGCTCCAGGAAAGCTTCAGGTATCTGCCATAGAGTCTACTCCACATATGTCTACTGCACTGTACACTTGCCATACTAAAGTGGACCCACGCCAAACAGCTATGGAATTTAGCTGTGGAGTGGATGCTTTTGCAGTCAGCTAAAGAGTAACCACAGACCACTATGATGGCATGGACACAGCATAGGGTTGACGACGCTACAGGCATGGTGTAGACCTTATAGCCAACAGTCATGGAGTACTCTACAGCTGTCTACTGTTGTATGTGGGGACTCATAGCTTAGATGTCTGCAGTAATGTAGTGTGTGTTGACTTCACTGCTGTTTGCTGCAGGTTCTTTCTTTTGGCTATGACTCCATAATCTGTCATATTGTATACTCCATGCATAGCACTCCGCTATGGGGTACTGCATAGCTGTCTGCAAGTCAGGGTACACGTAAAAACAGCTGTCGGCAGTAGTTTCCATTCCACAGCTGTCTACAGTAGTGTCCACTCTACAGCTGTCAACAGTAGTGTCCACTCCACAGCTGTCTACAGTAGTGTCCACTCCACAGCTGTCTACTGTAGTGTCCACTCCACAGCTGTCTACAGTAGTGTCCACTCCACAGCTGTCTACAGTAGTGTCCACTCCACAGCTGTCTACAGTAGTGTCCACTCCACAGCTGTCTACAGTAGTGTCCACTCTACAGCTGTCTACAGTAGTGTCCACTCCACAGCTGTCTACAGTAGTGTCCATTCCACAGCTGTCTACAGTAGTGTCCACTCCACAGCTGTCTACAGTAGTGTCCACTCCACAGCTGTCTACAGTAGTGTCCACTCTACAGCTGTCTACAGTAGTGTCCACTCCACAGCTGTCTACAGTAGTGTCCACTCCACAGCTGTCTACAGTAGTGTCCACTCCACAGCTGTCTACAGTAGTGTCCACTCCACAGCTGTCTACAGTAGTGTCCACTCCACAGCTGTCTACAGTAGTGTCCACTCCACAGCTGTCAACAGTAGTGCCCACTCCACAGCTGTCTACAGTAGTGTCCACTCTACAGCTGTCTACAGTAGTGTCCACTCCACAGCTGTCTACATTAGTGTCCACTCCACAGCTGTCTACAGTAGTGTCCACTCTACAGCTGTCTACAGTAGTGTCCACTCTACAGCTGTCTACAGTAGTGTCCACTCCACAGCTGTCTACAGTAGTGTCCACTCCACAGCTGTCAATAGTAGTGTCCACTCCACAGCTGTCTACAGTAGTGTCCACTCCACAGCTGTCAACAGTAGTGCCCACTCCACAGCTGTCTACAGTAGTGTCCACTCTACAGCTGTCTACAGTAGTGTCCACTCCACAGCTGTCTACAGTAGTGTCCACTCCACATCTGTCTACAGTAGTGTTAACTCGACAGCTGTCTACAGTAGTGTCCACTCCACAGCTGTCTACAGTAGTGTCCACTCTACAGCTGTCTACAGCCACTCCACAGCTCTCACAGTGTGTCCACTCCACAGCTGTCTACAGTAGTGTCCACTCAACAGCTATCCACAGTAGTGACCACTCTACAGCTGTCTACAGTAGTGTCCACTGCATGACTGTCTACAGTAGTGTCCACTCCACAGCTGTCTACAGTAGTGTCCACTGCATGGCTGTCTACAGTAGTGTCCACTCTACAGCTATCTACAGTAGTGTTCACTCCACAGCTGTCTACAGTAGTGTTAACTCCACAGCTGTCTATAGTGTCCACTCTACAGCTGTCTACAGTAGTGTCCACTCCACAGCTATCTACAGTAGTGTCCACTCCACAGCTGTCTACAGTAGTGTCCACTCCACAGCTATCTACAGTAGTGTCCACTCCACAGCTATCTACAGTAGTGTCCACTCTACAGCTGACTATAGTAGTGTCCACTGCATGGCTGTCTAGAGTAGTGGGGTACAGATCGCATACAAGCAGTTAAATGGAACAAAATGCTTGTGTATATGGGTGAGGATATGTATGTGCATGTGTTTGTGTGTTTCAGTGTACAAGAATACGCCATACAATGGTGTACTAGTAACAATGCATGTGTGCACAAAAGTTCACAAGGCCTGTAAACCAAGGTGAGGACCTATGCTCTTGTCTCAGCACCATTCTGGTTTTCTTGGCCAATCTATAATGTGAGCATATCACCGTACTTCATTGAGCAGCTGTTTTGCAGTAACCTTCTCTAGTGAGGTAGACATTCAGCTGGACGGGTTTTTCTAGTTTTAACGCACACCTGGGCCACCACAACCACTACCATCATCATCATCATCATCATCATTATCATTACTTCTATTACAATTAACACCTTCATCACCACCATCACTTACACCTTGGACTCGCCGTCATCATATTTATTGTCAACATCGTTGTTGTCGCAGGGCCGTAGCCTCCAGTCCGGCCAGTCCGGCCATGGCCGGACCGGTTTTAGCCTAGCCAACTTCCAATTATTAAGATATTACTATAATTTATTAAATCCCTCATGGTCTCCCACCCTCGCTCCCACCAATTGCCGGACCGGTTTATTTATCGTGGCTACGGCCCTGTGTCAATCATAACCATCAAACTTGCCATCATTACCATCATCATCAGCATCACCGCTCTCAACCATGCACGCCATCCTCGTCCTCGACCTGAATATCGTCGTTATCGTACCGGCCTAACCGTTGCAACCAAATTAACGAGTCGGCTCGTCTCCACTCGTGTTATACGGCGCCATGCTGCCTTATCTGTGCCTACATCGAAGAACGTTGACAATCTTAACTTACCGTATGCTGTACACTCACTGTGTACAGCAAATCAACGATCGATGTGCAACGCCATCGCGCAATAGGGTCTTGTAGGCGTGGTAATAGGTTATCAACAGGAAGAGTTTAATATTCATTCTGTCTCTGGCCATAGAATGGCCGAATCGAGCGGGAAATATGTTCCTACTTTGCAAAGCAATATCTTTATAACGGATAATGTAAACATTAACGAACAGGACAAATCGATAGGCACAGGATCCCTCTATGTATAAATCAATTTTGAAATGAATTCAGATTTCCTGCCGAAAGATATGGGGAGTTTGAACCCCAAGGGGTATCGGACATCGCAACGCTGGCATGGAGCATTTTCTAAATTCCAAAATGTATTTTACCATAGAGAAATGGTGTAGTATAAAGTGCCGAAAATAGGAAGACGATAGCATTAACCGTTCAGAAGTTATAGCATTTCAAACGTAATGCACTTTTATTATACTTTTTTATAATACACGCTATGTCCCTTTTCTCGGAAATTTTCCCATATGATGGAATGTCTAATAATAAAATCGATGTGAACATTGATGGTTGGTGATTGTAATTTGACAACTGGTGTGTAGTGGGCATTGATTAGAATACTGGTAATACCAGGTGAGAATGTTTTATTTGGACATAGGTTAGGGATTACTGGCACATAGGGTACTCCTGCCCTTGCATCCCTCCTCCCTCTACCTTGGCCTCCCCTCCCCACTTCTTATCCTTCTCCGTAGCCCTCCTCCTCCCCTTCTCCTCCTCCTACACCTCTTCCTCTACCATCACCCACCTGCTGTTATCCACATCAATATTTCCTGTTTACATAGCCATATACTACATGTACATGTGTACATTGTACCCACCATGTTGACTGAACTATTGTACCCACTCCAGAATGGTTATACTCCATTACACTGGCCATGTTTAGCACATTGGTACACTGCTGCACTTGGTACATAGGTCACCTGGTTTGGGGTCAGCAGCACTCACCACAGCTAGGGGTTGGGAATGTAACACAGGCTTGTGGGGTACTCCTGCCTTGATAGGAACACTGAGGCAGGATGTTATAGGAAATGATATCACCTCTCCTATCCAGTAAAGTGAAATAGAGGAGCACCTGAAAGATTGCTGTAGAAGCTTTTATTTTTTCAATGCGTTCACAAAACATGTGACCCTCCCGTCCCTTTGATTCTGTCCTCCTACCCCTCCTACCCATCCTACCCCTCCGCATTCCCTTTCTCCCTCCTTCGCTTAATTCCCCTTCCTTTCCCCCCTCCCCTCTTCTCCTCCTCCTCTTTCCTCCATCTCCCTCCTCTCCCATTCCCCCACCAGCTGTTGTCCACATCACTTGCAATATTTGAATGACCTCTCCTGTTTACATAGCCATATACTACATGTACATGTGTACATTGTACCCACCATGTTGACTGAACTATTGTACACATTCCAGGATGGTAGTACTCCATTACACCATGCTGCATGGAAAGGTCATACTACTTGTGTGGAACATCTCCTTTCTACTCCTGGTATTGATGTGAACGTTAACTCTTTGACCGCCAAGTGCACATTTATGTGCAATTATTGCACCCCACGTTCACCGCCAAGTGCACATTTATGTGCACACATATTTGAAAACCAATTAGTGTCGCATGGTTACACACTTTGTGCACCAAAAAGCCCTAAGGACATGGAGCTATGACTGGAGTGTTGGTTTTTAACTAAATCAAAAGCGGGAACTAACAGATGCAGGTGTACGTTAATGGCGCCTCTATCGTTACTAGCGGCTTTGAATACGTACCCGCTTGTTCTACTAAAATAGGGGAGAGCGAAGCCTTTTTAAACACCTGGACCTTAGAAATAACACCAGAAATAAATATAACGTGCTTTCGTCTTCTGTCTTATAGTTTACACGATACGAAAGCTTCAAGTCCCGGCCCACTTGGCCCGGTCCACTTGTCTCCGCCTATATCACTTCTTCCTCTACCATCGCCCAGATGCTGTTATCCACATCAATATTTCCTGTTTACATAGCCATATACTACATGTACATGTGTACATTGTACCCACCATGTTGACTGAACTATTGTACCCACTCCAGAATGGGTATACTCCATTACACTGGCCATGTTTAGCACATTGGTACACTGCTGCACTTGGTACACATGTCACCTGGTTTGTGGTCAGCAGCACTCACCACAGCTAGGGGTTGGGAATGTAACACAGGCTTGTAGGGTACTTCTACCTTGTTAGGAATACTGAGGCAGGATGTTATAGGAAATGATATCACCTTTCCTATCCAGTAAAGTGAAATAGAGGAGCATCTGAAAGGTTCCTGCAGAAGTTTTTATTTTTTCAATGCGTTCACAAAACATGTGACCCTCCCGTCCCCTTGATTCTGTCCTCCTACCCCTCCTACTCCTCCTCGTTCCCTTTCTCTCTCCTCCACTTCATTCCCCTTCCTATCTTCCTCTCCCCTCTTCTCCTCCTCCCCTTTGCTACATCTCCCTCCTCTCCCATCCCCACCTGCTGTTATCCCCATCACCTGCAATATTTCAATGACCTTTACTGTTTACACAGCCATATACTACATGTACATGTGTACATTGTACCCACCATGTTGACTGAACTATTGTACACACTCCAGGATGGTTATACTCCATTACACCTTGCTGCAAGTGGAGGTCATATTACTTGTGTGGAACGTCTCCTTTCCACTCCTGGTATTGATGTGAACATTAAAGACAAGGTGAGTTGGTGATCAATATAAATGATAACTGACATTGATGGACCTTCATGATCCATTGTTGCACATTTCTTGTCGCACACACATGATGCTGGAAATCCAAGTGTTATGTATCATGTGATGCCTAATAGGCTTTGTAAATGAAAGAAACAGTGGGTTTGTGATTTTAATGTGGTAGCTGGTGTTGAGTGGGGATTGATTAGAGTATAGTACGTACCTAGTGATAATGTTATAGGAAATGATATAATGTTATAGGGTAGGTTACCTCTCCTATTCAGAAAGGAGCAATTTTTTTGCATGTGTTGAGGAAACACTGTGATCACCCTGTTTCTTCCTTCCCCTCCTCGTCCTCCCCCTTCCCTTCTCCTCCCAACCTCCTCCTTCCTTTCTCCTCCCCTCCTCCTCCCTTCCTCATCCCCTCTCCCCTCCTCCTCCCTTCCTTATCCCATCTCCCCTCCTCCCTCTTCCTCCTCCCCTCTTCCCATTCTCCTCCCTCCTCCCCTCCTCTCCTCCTCATCCCCTCTTCCTCTCCTCTCCTCCTTTTCCTCCTACCCTCCTCCTCCATTCTTGTGCCTCCCTCTCTGCTGCTTCAACTCTATTCTACAGTGGCCCTGGAGGTCACGAGTGAACACAATACAATCAGGAGTTTTGTACAATTTTCATAGGGCAGTTTTGCGGTTCAAACAAATAACAAACTCCAGTTTTGTGTTCAGACAAATACTAAAAAAGTGGTTTGCATTGCTGGCTATGACATGCAACAAGAAGACTGTACAGGAGTTCAACTGTACGGTCTTCTCAGTGCATGCCTACAGTCTGAAAGAATTCATATGTATGTTTATGAGCACTTATTATAATTTTTACAAACCTTTAACATGAGCGTGGATTGTGTAGGTCAATATAGGTTCCTCCCCTTCCCTCTACCTTGGCCTCCCCTACCCACTCCTTATCCTTTCTCTGCAGCTCTCCGCCTTGTCCCCATATCCTCCTCTTCCCCTCTTTCTCCCCCTCTACTCCTCCTCCCCCTCCTTCCCTTTCTCTGTACTCCTCCTCTCCCATCTGCCTACCTGCACCAGTATTTCCATTAAGTTTCCTGTTCAAATAGCCATGTACTACATGTACATGTGTACATTGTACCCACCATGTTGGCTGAACTATTGTACCCACTCCAGGATGGTGATGCTCCATTACACTTTGCTGCAAGGCGAGGTTATACTACTTGTGTGGAACATCTCCTTTCTCCTCCTGGTATTGATGTGAACATTAAAGGCAGGGTGAGTTGGTGATCAATATAAATGATAACTGACATTGATGGACCTTCATGATCCATTGTTGCACATTTCATGTCACACACATGATGCTGGAAATCGTTTTGATAATTCGAGTTATACATGATAATAATTTGAAGGGCACTGTGAATTCATTAAATGATTATGGGTGAGTAATTGCTGGCATGGTGTTTTACGATTTGATAATAAGCTGTAGATAAGTCTACCTCTTTTGTCCACACACTCATATGCCGTCGTCATATTCCAGGTCAGGAATGCTCAATTGGTTCCCGTATCTGTCCGGCAGCCTTCTGTTCCTTGTCAACCTTCGTAATACTGATTCCATCTGCTCGCTAGATTTATCGCTATCCCTGACCTGATCCACCTCCCCTGCATGAGCCTCTTCTCCATCTGATACATTCATAAAATGATCCCCATCTTGTGGCTGTTCTGCATTCCTCTCAGGATCTGTCATAACCTCTTGTCTATCTTGTTTATCCCCCCTCTCGCTGGATTCCTCTATATCATACCTTTTTTCCTCTTCTTCACGACGTGCATGTTCAGGGGTGCTCTCACCGCTGTCATGTTTCTTTTGTTGAGGGATTTACCCTTGTTTCTCCTTAGTAGGGGCATGCTTTAATCTGTTGAAATCAACAACATATTATTTCCTAGAGTTAGAGCAGTCAAAGATACGATAAATTCACGGGCTGATCACTTTTGTTACCCTAAATGGTCCCCACCATGGTCTGTGGAACTTCTTGCTCTTGTTCTTTGGTACAGCTAGTCTGTGGAGAAATAACAAACCATTTACACTGTATGACTTTTTGGGTATTTTTAAAACATAAGCACCCTTCAGATGTTTCTATTTGCACTCACTGATAGCTCTGCACGTATAACACGCATGCTCTTTGACCACCAAGTGCACATTTATGTGCAATAATAGCCACATGCGTTCACCACTAGTGCACTTTTATGTGCTCGTGTTAGATATCGCGGTTGTCCCAGTCATATATATATCATCACCATATAAGGGATTGAGGGCGTAGCTAAACGTTCAAAGTACATGGATGTCTACTTTCATCAAAAACTGTCGCTCCTAAGCGACACCATAACTGTCAATTTATTCAAAGCAGCCCAGACGGTGGAATAATTATCCTCCTCAATTCTGTTATCTCCCCCTCCTATTTCAATGACCTGTCCTGTTCAGATAGCCATTTACTACATGTGCATTGTACCCACCATGTTGGCTGAACTATTGCACTCACTCCAGAATGGTTATACTCCATTACACCTTGCTGCAATGGAAGGTCATACTACTTGTGTGGAACATCTCCTTTCCACTCCTGGTATTGATGTAAACGTTAAAGATGTGGTGAGTTGGTGATCAAAAAAAATGATAACTGACATTGATGGACCTTCATGATCCATTGCTGCACATTTCTTGTCACACACATGATGGTAATTAAAGTGATATATGATGTAATGTCTAATAATAAAATTGATGAGAACATTGACAGTTGGTGATTGTAATTTGACAACTGGTGTGTAGTGGGCATTGATTAGAGTACTGGTCATACCAGGTGAGAATGTTTTATTTGGACTTTGTTTAGGGATTACTGGCACATAGGGTACTCCTGCCCCTTGCATCCCTCCTCCCTCTACCTTGGCCTCTCCTCCCCACTCCTTATCCTTCTCCGTAGCCCTCCTCCTCCTACACCTCTTCCTGTACCATCGCCCACCTGCTGTTATCCACATCAATATTTCCTGTTTACATAGCCATATACTGCATGGACATGTGTACATTGTACCCACCATGTTGACTGAACTATTGTGCCCACTCCAGAATGGTTATACTCCATTACACTGGCCATGTTTAGCACTTTGGTACACTGCTGCACTTGGTACACAGGTCACCTGGTTTGTGGTCAGCAGCACTTACCACAGCTAGGGGTTGGGAATGTAACACAGGCTTGTAGGGTACTCCTGCCTTGATAGGAATACTGAGGCAGGATGTTATAGGAAATGGTATCACCTCTCCTATCCAGTATAGTGGAATAGAGGAGCACCTGAAAGGTTGCTGTAGAAGTTTTTATTTTTTCAATGCGTTCACAAACCATGTGACTCTCCCGTCTCCTTGATTCTGTCCTCCTACCCCCTCCTACCCTTCTCCGTTCCCTTTCTCCCTCCTCCACTTCATTCTCCTTCCTTTCACCCCCTCCCCTCTTTTCCACCTCCACCCTTTGCTCCATCTCCCTCCTCCACCATCCCCCACCCGGACCTGCTGTTATCCCCATCACCTGCAATATTTCAATGACCTTTCCTGTGTACATAGCCATATACTACATGTACATGTGTACATTGTACCCACCATGTTGGCTGAATTATTGTACCCACTCCAGGATCGTTATACTCCATTACACCTTGCTCTAAGGGGAAGTCATACTACTTGTGTGGAACATCTCCTTTCCACTCCTGGTATTGATGTAAACATTAAAGGCTTGGTGAGTTGGTGATCAGTATAAATGATAACTGACATTGATGGACCTTCATGATCCATTTTTGCACATTTCTTGTCACACACATGATGGCAATTAAAGTTATATATGATGTAATGTCTAATAATAAAATTGATGTGAACATTGACAGTTGGTGATTGTAAATTGACAACTGGTGTGTAGTGGGCATTGATTAGAGTACTGGTCATACCAGGTGAGAATGTTTTATTTGGACATAGGTTAGGGATTACTGGTGCATAGGGTACTCCTGCCCCTTGCATCTCTCCTCCTTCTACCTTGGCCTCCCCTCCCCAATCCTTATCCTTCTCTGTAGCCTTCCTCCTCCCCTTCTCCTCCTCCTAATCCTCTTCCTCTACCATCACCCAACTGCTGTTATGCACGTCAATATTTCCTGTTTACATAGCCATATACTACATGTACATGTGTACATTGTACCCACCATGTTGACTGAACTATTGTACCCACTCCAGAATGGTGATACTCCATTACACCTTGCTGCAAGGGGAGGTCATACTACTTGTGTGGAACGTCTCCTTTCCACTCCTGGTATTGATGTGAACATTAAAGGCAGGGTGTGTTGGTGATCAATATAAATGATAACTGACATTGATGGACCTTTATGATCCGTTGTTACACATTTCTTGTCTCTCACAAGGAAGGGAAGAGCACCTGAAATGTTGTTGCAAAGATTTTTTAGCATTAAAGAAACACTGTGACCACCACCTCCTTCCTTGGTTCTGTCATTCCCCTCCTCCTACCTATTCCCCCCCCCTCCTCCTTCCATCGCTCCCTCCACTTCCTTCTTGCCCTCCCTCCTCCTCTTCAGCCTCAACTCTCCCTCCTCCCCACTCCTCTCCATCCCCCCACCCACTGTTGTCCCCATCACCTGCTATCTTTCCTGTTCACATAGCCATATACTAATGTACATGTGTACATTGTACCCACCATGTTGACTGAGCTATTGTACCTACTCCAGGGTGGTTATACTCCGTTACACCTTGCTGCAATGGAGGGTCGTACTACTTGTGTGGAACATCTCCTTTCCACTCCTGGTATTGATATGAATATTAAAAATCCGGTTAGTAGTTGCAGTAGGGTAGGTCACCTCTCCTATATAGCAAGGAGGTATGGAAGGGCACCTGAAAGGTTGCTGCAGAAGGTTTTTGTTTACATTTCTTCAACTGTAGCCTCCCTACCCCCGTCGATTGTGCTATTCCCCTCCTCATCCCCCTCCCTCTCCTTTTCATACCCCTCCCCTCTTCCTCTTCCCCTTTGCTCCATCTCCACTCCTCTCCTATCCCCTTATGTGCTGTTATCTCAATCACCTGCAATATTTCCTGTTTTTGCATAGCCATATACTACATGTACATGTGCACATTATACCCACCATGTTGACTGAACTATTGTACCCACTCCAGGATGGTAATACTCCATTACACCTTGCTGCAAGTGGAGGTCATACTACTTGTGTGGAACGTCTCCTTTCCACTCCTGGTATTGATGTGAATATTAAAGGCAGGGTGAGTTGGTGATCAATATAAATGATAACTGACATTGTTGGATGATCCATTGTCATTGTTGCACATTTTTTGTCACACATATGATGCTAATTAAAGTTATATATGATGTAATGCCTGATAATAAAATTGATGTGAATGTGAAAGGAATGAAGGGTTGGTGATTTTAATATGGCATCTGGGGTGGAGTGGGCATTGATTATTGTATTGTACATACATGGTGAGGATGATAATGCAGTAGGTAGGTCACCTCTCCTATCTAGCAAGGAGGTATGGAAGGGCAGCTGAAAGGTTACTGCGGTTTTGTTTGCATTTTGTCAACTGTAGCCTCCCCCCCTCCCTGTTGATTGTACTTATCACCCTCCTTATCCCCTCCTCTTTCCTTCTCCTCATACCCTCCCCTCTTCATCATACCTTTGCTCTATCTCAACTCCTCTCCCATCCCTTCACATGCTGTTTTCCCCATCACCTGCAGTATTTCCTGTTTGTATAGCCATATACTGCATGTACATGTGTACGTTGTACCCACCATGTTGACTGAAAAAACCCACACAAAGCCTGCTCCATCACCACCCTATCAACCTCACCTGCCCTTTTGAAGTGAAGTACTATTGTAGTACATCATTGTATTAGCAGTCTTTTTGACTTATGGTGCTATATACCCAATCTAGGATGGCCGTACTCCACTGATGGTGGCTAGAAAGTATGATATAATCACATTACTCCAAAAGTACACTACCTGTTATGAGGACTATCCTGTACACACCTTCAGTAAAGTTATCTTTTGTGGGGACACAGGAACTGGCAAGAGCTCCTTGGCAAAGGTAAAGTGGATAGGACCAGGCTGCTGGGATATCACACCTCTGATAATAATGCGCACATGATATGACTTGAATGGACTTGTACCAGTTCATTGTATACAAACATTGTCCAAGAATTCATGTAAAACTTCCTTATCGTTAGGTCATCATTAAAGGATCAAAATCAGCAAGAAGATCTGGGCATGCCAAGGTGAACTTATTGCATTAAAGGAAATGTGTTTTCTCTCAACAATGCATTTATCATAACCATCGGTAATTGTAATATTCACGCCACCAGCATCGGAAGTTTCGTTAGAAACTTCCATATAGGATTTGACCCCGACTATGAATGTCATTAAAAAACGCGACCCGTCGGACAACACTCCCGACGATCGGATCGTGTAGCTTGTTTTAGCAATCGATCTAGAAGTCAAAAATGAGTAGTTTCGTTTTTGTTTCATGTCGCTGAACCGCGTGGTTGTTGAGAACAAGAGTGTACTGCCCGTCCTCGTACCCAGTCTCGGAACAACAAGGGGCGGGTCGTCTTCTTATTCTTCTTCTCCTTCTCCTCCTTCTTCTTGGCAACGCATAACTCAGGACAGGAACATTTCTAAGCGATGAAAATTTCACCAATAGCTTCAGAATCGGCTGGAGGACTCGCTTTTATATAATGTATGAAAAAAAAATTAAGAAAACAAGTAAATAAAAACATTCTCTACGAGAAAGTTGGTGGGATATAGGATTTGATTATGACATTGGTGGTGTAAAAGCAAGGAAACAAGGTCTTATCAGAAGGGAAAATGTCATAGTCCTATATTTAGCACACAAACAACACATGCCCTAGAAATGTGCTAAATATAGGACTATGACATTTTCCCTTCTGATAAGACCTTGTTTCCTTGCTTTTTACACCACCAATGTCATAATCAAATTCTATATCCCACCAACTTTCTCGTAGAGAATGTTTTTATTTACTTGTCTTAAGTTGGACCCCATCAAGTATACCTGCATATGCCAATGACTGTGTACATTGTACTTAGACTGTTGCTAACACTTTTTTGCCAACCTCTGTTACCTTATATGCACAGGACTGATATGCGCTCATGTACATCTACGTTGATGCATTAGTGTGAGCATGAATAGCATGTATTCTGCCACTGGTACTACATGTACATGTACATATCTCTGTATAGATCTGCCTCACTACACTGATGTTATAATGTATGCTGTATCTCCTCTAACTACCTATTGCTCATGCATAAAACTGGAAAAGGTCCTAAGACTTAGTAGTCTTACTGCTGTAGTTTGGAGGCATCCTGTTGACCAAATGGTTGATAGAACCAGTGGAGGTTGACATTGGTACAAATTGATGTTATGATTATTAATGTAGTTGCTAACAACCAATTTCAAGTACACACTTGTTGTGCATCTTTGTATCTCGGATGTGTTTGAATTGGTGTTTATAATACTTTACAGTGCATTTGTGTATGTGGATGTGTTTGTGTGTGCACATGCTTTATTATTAAAGGTTGCTTACTTCGCAACCCTGTTTCCTGCTTACTGCATTTCCTTTATAACTTACAACTTAACTTAACACCAACTTAACATTGTAACGTAACACCCCTAAATATGCCTTACTGTTTCTATTGGAGCATGTGCATTTGCTATGTAAGTACAACTTAGTTAGTTGAAGCACATGGAACTAGTACAACAAAACTAATTTGATCTCACATAGTACATGCTTCAGTACAAACATGGTGATCAAGACACTTCTGGAAGGCTGCCACCACACAACAGGTCTGTAGTGTCTCCCACCACCAAGTTCAGTAGTAAAGTTATAATGGCAACACAGCATCTATAACACATGAGGGCACCCCAGCTAATATAATCATATGCGCAAGCGCACTAACACACTACTGAGCTATTGTATATTGGATCAGCACCAACAACACTTCAGATTTTTTTTGAAATTCGCATATATGAAAGATCCTAATGTCACTATGTTATATGCACATTTTCACCTTCATCTTCACTTTGGTTCATGAATAATAATTAATGAAAGTTGGAATTTTGCAAAATTTGAGTTGGACAAGATATCTTTGCAAAGCTGTAGCACTGCAATGCTTACTGTGATGGTGATTCAGTTGACATGAAGTTAAAGTATTTTCCATATAGATCCATCCCAATGCTAAACTGTTTAATGATTTTTAATTAACTCCAGAGCCTTTCTGGTTAAAATGGACAGTTCGTGATATCTCAAATAGTGGTGTTTAAATTTTTTTATTTTTTGTGCATAATGATGGGGTATGTTATGATACACCTGCATACTAAAAATCACTTTGGGGATTGCATTATATGGAGAGGTGCAAGTTATTTAGTCTGTAAAAAGTCATGTTTCTTTGATGTACCGCTTGACCACAAAGTTTACACAGCCATGTTGCATACACCAGATGCACGCACCAGTATGGAATAATAACGAATTGTTGGTTGGTGCTTGCGCTTATGAGCCAGCCATCAAGTGAGCGCGCATGCATGCGGATGTAAAAGCTAATTTTAACCCTATCCATCTTTGTGTGATTTGAATGCGAGGCTTTGTTTCTGGAACAAAAAGACCCGCTTCAAGCATGTTTGCATCTATATGATCAGCAGCGTTCATAGCGTTATGTGTAGTCTTTACTAGTGCAGACTTTTATTCTCGGCCTTATATGATCTTGATTCCAAAGAATCCAACGAGTAACTCCGTTGAATCCTTTAGAATCAAGAATTCATAGCCCCGACAATAAAAGTCTGCGCTAGTTGCGCTATGAACGTTGCTGATAGTGTTCCGGTTCGGCTCGAACCGGTGTCGAACGGTTCGAGGTTCGGTTCGGTTCGAGTTCGGTTCGAACGAATTTCGAACCTTTCGAACCGCTCATTAATTATTCATTGCGTATATAAACCATCACCAATAACTGTATGTATGATTCGCCGCTACTTAATACATATATATGTACACGTTTGTGCGTCCGCGTTTATAGTTAAAAAAGTTGAACCAAAAATATACGGACCGCGCCCGCGAGTCAGCGCGAGCTAATTAACAGCCAATTATAACCACAATTTATAATTGGCGATCGCGAACCGTTCGAATTTCGGTTCGATTGGAGCCGGTTCGGTTCGATGTTCGGTTCGAACGGTTCGAACCGGAACACTAGTTGCTGATCAAATAGATGCAAACATGCTTGCAGCGGGTCTTTTTGTTCCACAAACAAAGCCTCTCATTCACATCACACAAAGAAGATGGATAAGGTTAAAATGTTACCAGCACGGTGCTTGATCGCGTTTACATCCGCATGCATGCGCGCTCACTTGATGGCTGGCTCATAGGCGCGAGCACCAACCAACAATTCGTTATTATTCCATACTGGTGCGTGCATCTGGTGTATGCAAAATGGCTGTGTAAACTTTGTGGTCAAGCGGTTCATCAAAGAAACATGACTTTTTACAGACTAAATAACTTGCACCTCTCCGCAATCCCCAAAGTGATTTTTAGTATGCGGGTGTATCATAACATACCCCATCATTATGCCCAAAAAATAAAAAAATTTAAACACCACTATTTGAGATATCACGAACTGTCCATTTTAACCAGAAAGGCTCTGGAGTTAATTAAAAATCATTAAACAGTTTAGCATCGGAATGGATCTATATGGAAAATACTTTAACTTCATGTCAACTGAATCACCACCACAGTAAGCATTGCAGTGCTACAGCTTTGCAAAGATATCTTGTCCAACTCAAATTTTGAAAAATTCCCAACTTTGATTAATTATTATTCATGAACCAAAGTGAAGATGAAGGTGAAAATGTGCATATAACATAGTTACATTAGGCATTTATGCAAAATCTGAAGGGGTGTTGGCAAAAGCTGTGTTGATCCAATATACAATTGCTCTATAAGTTTTCAGACCTATAGTATAGTTCTAGCAGTCCAATACACTACAAGTTCCATCAATTTTTTCCTTGTCTCTTCTATCAAAATTCAATTTCATCTCCAGCATGACCTTGTCATCCCTAGTCCTCTTGGTCAGGCATCATTCCTGTCATAACCTTGCTTTCATACTGTGGTATTTCCAAGTAAGGCTTGAAACCGGTTGGGCTGGAGCTCCGGTTAACCGACGGTTAACCGATTACAAGAATCAAATAACGGCCTCAACTGGTTATTTTTCAGCAAAATAACTGCTTCAACAAGTTGTTAAAATTTTAAGCAACTACAACCGACCGGTTGATAGTGGATTTGCAAGTGGCGTTTATTACATCTAGCAATAATTCCGGGCACGAGAAAACAATCAGCGGACAAGAGCGAATAACGGAGTGAAGGCTGGTGATATGTGTTGCAACTTTGTTATATAATTGTAGCAGCATACTATTATTTATAGTAATCAAGACGCGCGTGACGTCAATGCAACACCTCTAATGGTGAGTCCACGCACCGCGTCTCGCTCAGACAGTGTGCGTGTACTCAGTAGGGTGATAGTCAGTTCCAACCCACTTGTGAAGATATTGAGTTAACAGCAAACTGATCTCTATAGAAACAGACAGTCAGTTACGCCACAATTAATTCCATGCAGCAAGAAGGCGATGAGCCAGTGAATCTTCATGCATACTGGAAGCATGATCAGAGTAATGGAGGCCCACTGCACTGAACAGCCTCTCCACACCTGCACTTGTAGCTGGAGTTGCCAAAAATTATTGAGCCATTTTTGCCAGTCTGGGCGTACGATGCCTGCAGATGCGTCACCAAGCAATCACATCACTGTTCTTAGGCTCAGCTGGCATGACTATGTATACTTCCAACTCATCTGTTGCAGGCTGCTCAAGTTTGGTTGAGCTTTTCGGGGACACTGAAAAAGTCAAAGAACTCAACTACCTAGCTCTGTTTCATGGGGTACTATCTCAGACATTCCACAAACTTGCCCATTCCTTACAATGCTCATTTTCTGCCCACTCTCGTTCAGCAGGTGATGTGAATGGATCAAGGGAACTGCAGATTGCATATTGAGCCTTTGAGCGAAGAGGAAAATCATCAATAAACCGCTTCATCATTGCATGTAGGTATAAAGTCTTTTTGCTGCCTTCAACTCAGGTGTCTGATGTGTTGTTGGGATTGCATTTTCAGCATCCCAGTGAGGGATCAGCTCTGGTTTTTTGAGAACAGCAATCATTTGATGAATTAGAGGTAACACTAAAGATGACATAATGTATTTTGTCCCTTCAATCATTTTCACACCCTCTGCAACACAATTACAATGTGGCAATTGAGTGACCAATCAGCATGGTCCATGTGAGATTTACCATATGGCCCATCATCATGTTATACCGGTGTGCCATGTTTGACATCATAGATCTGCACTGTTCGTTGACCCACACGAAACCATTCCATACTGTCATGACTATAATGCCATCTTACTGAGTTTCCAGTGACTGGTGGCTGTGTTTCAGGGAGCCCATCATTTTTCAGGATTGCACATAAGTCTGCTAGCCTATTAGCTGACCTGTGAGATAGTAAGTAGTCATGCCCTTGGTTTTTTTTTCAACACCTCAGATATTCCTGGGGCATTCAAAAACTCCTTCACACAAAGCTCAAGGTGTGTGCAACACAATATCCTCCTGGCAGACCACCCCAGGCCTTTTTGATAGTAGAACCCTGATCTGATACCTTGGCATGAATGTCTTCAAACTTCAATCCAACATTTTCCAAGTCATCTTCTGTCTGTTTTCGTATGGCATCACCAGTGTGCCGCTGTCCTGTAAGTCCATTGCAGCCAAGCAGAACCTCGTGCAGCTCCTCCCAGTTCTTATCTATATAGTACACCATTGTACCCAAGAGGCTGATTGAAGAATTCAACCATATGTTAGCAGCAATGGATGGTTTAACACCTTGCTGTTTTAGTTTAGTCAATCTTTGCCTCACATCTCGCAACCCCAGCTGCACTCATCTGAAGGATCAATGATCTTAATTAACTGATGTAATGGAGCTATCACATACCTGTTTTTTAACCCGCCTCCTGCACAGAGCAGGAATTAAATCTCCCCGATGATACCTCCTGACAGAATTCATGGAATGCTTTGTCTCATACATAGGAAAGAGGTCGCTTGGATGTAACTAACCAGTATACAAGACGTCGGGATACTATATGCCTCTTTTCTGCACCCCAGTTTGAGACAGTGCCAAAGTTCTACAGTACCTTTATCATCTACTTGAATCTTCAACTGACTGCTACTGGTATCCTTACTCGCAAGCTTCTGCACATACGAGTCCTTGTGTTTGTGCTGCAAGTGGTTATGCATGTTGCATGTCCCACCACCCTTTGCCAAAACAGTCCCAAACTGAGTGCCGTTCACCATCTTCAACATGCTAATTGCAAACTGTTTGTCTTCTGCATTGACAAATGCGTGGCATACTAGAGATGACTGTTTTCCGGATAAGCCAGGCGTCAATATTGATGCTATTTCTTGTGATGTACCTGCCTTCTTGTCATCATCGCGTCTCTTTCTTTTCTGTCCCTGTGCATCATCATCTTTTCAATCACACTCTTCCTCAAAACGAGCTATGTACTGCTCACAACTGCTTAATTGTTCAAGTGGCTCCCATGTGTCATCCTCATGGCTAAACCCTTTCCATCGCACGAGCCATTCTTTGTGCTTTTTTGGCCATTTGCTCGGCAATTATATCCTCTACAAAGTAGATGTCTTTGTACACAGCGAGATCAGCAACATGCCTAGGGGTACGCCGCGGATCATCTTTTTTGCCATGTGGCAAAGCCCGAGGTTGTGTGGCTTAGCGTTTGGTCCTTCAATATATCGATTTTGCCTTAATAATTAATTAACTGTTAAACTGGAAATAACCAGTTGCTTTAAAGCACTGCTGTTTGCGGCTGGACACAATTCAGATAATTGGCTAATACGGTATACCTTTTGAATAGTGTAAAATAATTTACTTTTAGAGCTCATTATAAATCGTACTTTTTGTGACCCACATTTCGTGCTTTTTTCAAGTCATAGCTTTGAGATGATTTGATCTTCGTACTCCCTATCATCGCACTAAGGAAAATCTCCAACGCGCACAGCCTACAATATTACTCGAATCGTTGCGCATCGTTTTTATACGCCCATGTGATGGAGGCGGTAGCTGAGAGGGGGTACTTTGATCGTGTGTAGCAAAGACAGCGACAATAGAATTTAGGTCAGCGAGTTATGACATTAACACGACAGATCAAGAAGCATATTTATAACAATTAGAACAAGCCACAGTTTTGTTTTACCAACCTACGCGGCGTGTATATTTTTGGAATAATCGGTGCGGTTTGAATGGAGCATCACTACATTAACAAAGGGTCAGGAGCGATGCAGGGGTGTGTGGTCGCTTGCTTGTGGCACCTGATATTAAACCAAAGCGTTCAAATCAATGTACAGAGTTTGCAGCAGATTTATACATGGTATTATATTAACAACATCCACCCATGCACTCAAATTCTGTTATCAATGCAAACAAGTTATGAGGGTGGTATTAATAGCTGAGATGAGGGTACAGGTGGCTCAGATGAGACTGGTACTGGTGGCTGAGATGAGGCTGGTACTGATGGCTGGTGGCTGAGATGAGGCTGGTATTGGTTGGCTGAGATGACAGGTAGTTGAAATGAGGCTGGTACTGGCTGAGATTAGACGGGTACTGGTGGCTGAGATGAAGTTGGTACTGGCTGAGATAAGATCGGTACAGGTGGCTGAGATGAGGTTGGTACTGGCTGAGATAAGACTGGTACTGGTGACTGAGATGAGACTGGTACAGGTGGCTGAGATGAGGTTGGTACAGGTGGCTGAGATGAGACTGGTACCACGGGTGTCCCTAGATTTTCTGGAAGGGGGTAGGTGGGGAGGGGGGGTGGGTGGGGCAGAATAGGGCAAAGGGGCGCCATTTGACAGGCACGAATATGTTGTCCGCTTTCAGTGGATTCAACCAGCGTGGGGAGGGGTGGGATATTGCTGTCTGCTTTCGGCTGATTCACCAGCAGGGTGGGTGCTGTTTGTCTGCTTTCGGCCAATTCAACCAGCAGGGGGGGGGGGGGGGGTGCTGTCCGCTTTTGGCTGATTCAACCAGCAGGGTGGGTGCTGTCTGTCTGCTTTCGGCTGATTCAACCAGCAAGGGAAGGGGGGGGGGTGGTGGTGGTGGTGCTGTCTGTCTGCTTTCGGCTGATTCAACCAGCGGGGGAGGGGGGGTGCTGTCTGTCTGCTTTCGGCTGGTTCAACCAGCGAGGGGGGGGGGGGGGGTGTTGCTGTCCGCTTTTGGCCGATTCAACCAGCGGGGTGCTGTCTGCTTTCAGCTGATTCAACCAGCGAGAGCGGGGGGGGGGGGGGGGGGGGGGGTGCTGTCTGTCTGCTTTCAGCTGATTCAACCAGCAAGGGGGGGGGAGGGGGGGGGTTGCTGTCCGCTTTTGGCCGATTCAACCAGCTTGGGGGGGGGGGGGGGGGGGGCCATGGGTACAGGGTGCCTGAGATGAGGCTGGTACTGGTGGCCAAGATGAGACTGGTACAGGTGGCTGAGATGAGGCTGGTACAGGTGGCTGAGATAAGACTGGTACAGGTGGCTGAGATGAGACTGGTACAGGTGGCTGAGATGAGGCTGGTACAGGTGGCTGAGATGAGGCTGGTACTATGAGGCTGGTACTGGTGGCCAAGATGAGATGGTATTAAGACATAAGTAAGATCCAACAGTTGCTCTGAACTATGAAAGAACAACAGCTGTACATTGCCCTGCATAACGCGCCGCCAATCGCACATTAGAACCTACTAGTAACCAAACATATTAACGATACTCCCGGTATTTCTTGCTAACTTTTAGTACATTTGTTCGCTGTCAGAAAAAACCTGTGGCTACAAACCATTGCAAATATCTATTAGTACCTTTAGTTCCCTTTACGAACCAACCTTTATTTCAGATTTTCTACTGTCGCAGGCGTGGAGAATCGCTTCTGTATCGAAGAGGTACGCAAAGACTAACCCACTTTCAGGGTCCGTAGCTTGCTGTAGCAAGTTGACTATGCCTCGTGATTTGCGACACAAATAGAAAAAAGGTGTTCCTTTCCCAGCGGAAACATCTTGGCCAAGATCTTGCGTCGTAATCTTGGGATCTTGGGCCAGCAATCTTGGCCAAGAGGCTCCAAGATCTTGGGATCTTGGGGGCACTCTCTTGGCCAAGATCCTGGGGTCTTGGGGGGGGTTAACCTTGGCCAAGAGGCCCAAGATCCTGCCCAGATCTTTGCCGGAAAATCCTTGTCTCTTGGCCAAGATTCTTGGCTTCAATCCTGGTTTCATCTTGCAGTGCATTCTTGCCTTCAAGTACATGCATATAACGTTTACATTTATATAGCTACAATCAAAATGATATACATGTACAGTGTATGAGCTGGATAAACATGGGTAACACTTGATGACCTGGTAAACAGTTGATGAGCTGGCTAAACAGTTGATGAGCTGGCTAAACAGTTGATGAGCTGCAGGGTAAACAGTTGATGAGCTGGCTAAACAGTTGATGAGCTGGCTAAACAGTTGATGAGCTGCTGGGTAAACAGTTTGATGAGCTGCAGAGTAAACAGAGTTGCTGGGTAGCAAGTTAGGACATGGTTTGTGAGGAAGTACCACTACCTCCCTTCGTCAACAAATGCCTTTTGCTTTCTTTTTCTTTTTCTTTTTTTTATCTCGGCACTTTTGGTTGCACCTCTGTCTTATGGCATTAAGGTTCTCTTCAACTGCATTCTTTCCATACCTCCTATACAGACATTCTGTACATATATAAATCAATTGCATCATCATATCACCACTTGTATTTAAAAGGTGTACAGCAATGAAATTAGCACAACAGAAACGGTGGTAGTAAAAAAAAAACATTTAATTTACCTTCAAGGAGTTTCACTTTTGAAGGTTCTAACGGGGGTTTGTCACTTGCTGTTCCCCTCTCTGACTGAAAAAAGCATTAAGTTGACATATCTTCTTCTGTGAAGAGAGCATCCATTAGGACTAGTGCATATTTGAATATGTCATGAGCCTTGATGTTTCTTATATCAACACCATTTTCCTAAAATTGAAATAAACATTTATTAAGTTATGTCTCAAAAATTATAGAAACAGATAATACCATTATAAATTTCTCTTCACTTTCAGGTGGTGGTGATGTTATCTGGGGCCTTTTCACATCTGCAATAGCAACTTTGCCTGCTTCTTCTGTATTTGGGACGCCACCGTCACTGACTTTTTCCATCAATTGATGATGGTCACGGTCTGTCCTTCCCATAATAGTGATCAATGTGAGCACGGAACTATTCAATGCCACTACATTTGTATTGAGTACATCAATACTTTGCTGTGGAATGAAATTAAATTAAGCAAAATACTCACCTTCAGACAGCTGGTTATGTTTTCCCATTGTTTGCTCTAACCGCCAGTCATTGTCAATGTCATGATTCACATGTGGATTACCAAAAATGTGATTTAATTTATCTTACATCACATTTAGTAGCTGCTAAGGTGCTCTGATCTTGATCAACTGATCTCTGAACACAGATTTTAAAAATATCAGATTAAAAATACTACATGTGTCTCCTTACCTGCTGACTATGAATTTCTGCTTGTGGCTGTGATGTCTACAAGAAAAAGAAAATAAACATCACCACATTATGAAAAATAAATTTAATTGCATAATGAGTACCTTTTCCTTAGCATGTTCCTCTGCTGAATCAGAATCTTCACTAAACAAATGCTTATTAGCAGGCTTAGGCTTCCCTTTTGGATAAGAAGGCATTATACCATGCAAACATATATTGTATATATATATGTGAACCATTTATTAGGGAACATGTATTCAAAATATCCAATTTCAAAATGATTCATAATTTCATATATAGGTATGATATCGCAGCATTGATCCACATAAAAAGGTCCCAAAAATCTTTACAATCACAGCCACCAATTTTTTTTGTAATCAACCTGGACAAATCTAGGACAACTTAATGCATGCAGTAATTGCAAAAATTGATTTTGTGTTACCGATAAAAATTACAATAAGGCTTTTTTTTTCATGCTTGAAAATTCTTTTAAACGGTTACCTGTACAGGTCAGTGCAAGAAATTAGTCCATGTGCTTACCATCCACCTCCTGTAGAACTACTGTATACAGTTTCCCTTTGTTTTTCCACACCATCTCTGCTCCTGGTATCAGATCGTCTTCTTCAACAACCCCTTTATCTTCAATAGATAGCGTACTCGACAGGCATCTGTACGTTCGATTATCTTCAATGCACAACACATTGCACCACTCTGAAAAGGTAGTTCAGCGTACGTAAATAACGCCTACCACTGTTTATAAGTCTTCAGAGGACGCACTCTCACCCACAGGTAAGAGTTTCTAGTCTATCATCCTTCCCAAACACCGGCCCCCCGCGACAATGGCAAATGCTAGCGCTGTGTCGAAAATAGACAAGTGTATACAAAACTGGCCATAGAACTAAATCGTATATATATATATATATATATATATGGCTTTTACGCTTTTCCCGCGCTACACATGCATGCATGAATCCCATGCAGGCAGTTTTTTTTTTTAATTTTTGGTTAAACTACAAAAACCATGCCTCATATATGCATCACATTGCCACATTTTTGTAAGCTGCCGGAACTCACTCTTTGTGGCTTCTTCCACATGGGTGCTAACAAGGTCGTCGTACCTTTTCGGTAATCGCGCTGGTCTCTTAGGAGGCATAGCCAGTGCGCAAAGTTCTCCTGCAATAGCACGTGCACGCTAGAAAGCACGTAAAATGAAGAGTGCGCCCGCCCCGTCTGAAAACAAAGTGGCCCGCCGTTGAACAAAAGAGACCAACTCATTTAGCACGTGACGCTACAGTAATTAATTTAATTAAGGTGTGTGCTCTAAATATATAATTTTACGGCCCATCAAAAGTAACAGCGCCTGAGGATTCCACTGCATTCTGATCGGCATACCTACTTGTTCATGGATCCGGCTGCAGCAGATGAAAGTGAAGGTGATGTGTTATCGTACGTAACAGGCCGTGGCAGCCGGTCAGGCATTCGGGCTATAGCCTGACCACTTTTTGCCCAAGCTAAGCTTAATATAAGGTCCACCCCGACAGAAACGGCTGAAAACGATATACAATTGTGTGTATACTATACCCGGTCACTGTATGGATAATTATATAATAATTATATTCACAGGTTACCAGCTAAACAGTTTTCATGGTTGTTTAGTTCTAGATCTGGCCATTGAATAGCTACATGTATATGAAATTGCAATCCGCTGCTATTTTTTGTTTCTAATTTTAAAAACCAGTCACATTTATATCGTTATAGATTTTAGTATTCAGTATTGTAGTCAATGTGAGCGCCTCATGGATGACTGTTCAATCGACGCTATAACTTTCAATCGTCATCTGAGATTCTTTTAGATGTTGGAGAAAACCCTAATCACCTCATTAAGTACAACTTCCCTAAATGAGCGTTTGGTGTATTATTTAGTAAGCATCAATATATTTACTTTTTTAAATACAGAGGGGCATTAAAGGTAGAGTGTTGTTCGGGTCTTTGATTCATTACATCATGCAGGGGAAGATTTCATTGCTACATAGCAATTTTGCTGCCAAAACTGCCTCTCAGATTCGCGGAAATGCGTTAGCTTCTGAGGTTCCGCCCCAGACCTCGCTGGGGGTGCTTACAGCACTCCCCCAGCCCCCCTAGCTGCTATTTCTTTCAGTCCTATTACCAACCTAACCACTTTTCTAATGCTGCCTATGGGCCTGCGTAATTTAGCACCTGGACAATCAGTGCGAACAAATTAAATGTGTTAAGTTGTCACTTCCCCTATATAATTAATCATATAATATTCTTGGCTTCCAGTTCATTTTTGGTCTTTTCTCTTCACACATAAGTACAATATTTCGTAGCAATTAAACTTAAAGTTTATACAGTTAATAATGTTTTCATTGATCTTGGGAACCTTTTTATGTTGTGTATACCTTTGCATTGCAACTCAACTTACTTACATATAGATGGTGTGCCTGTTCGAAAGAGGTATCGAGAATACCTTTGGAATCCCAGCATTCCTATTCCGATGTATATCCAAGAGCATGAGGGTACGTTATCAATCAAATGATACTTTTTTTATTTTCTCCCATGCATATTTAACTGCATGTGTATCAATGTGCATGGTATGAGCATACCCATTCATGTGCTGCACTGTAGCAAGCAAAGGTGTTCGGAGGAAGTATTGCCTTGACCCAAAAGTCCCTGTTCCAGGACGAACACTTCGTTGGTGGAATGCTAAGACTAGTATGCTTGTTTTAGTATGTAATCTAACATTGATTATGAACTGATATCTATTTTTCAGAGCTGCATGCAAATGTGGATGCAAGTAGTTTATCAACCGTAAGAGGAGCAGCATGTAAGTATGCCCACCAAATATAGTTATGTTGTGCACGCTTTGTGTGCTCCCATATTGCATCTACAAATGTTGTTGATGATATCTCTACATGGAGCTGGGAGGAATGCATTTTCACCTTCCTCTGTGCCATGGCTTTTATTTAAATTGTTACTTATAGTCATTTTTTATGTGTTCATTAGCTTTCATTCATTCCAGATTTGGAAGGTCATGATGAATCTTTAATGGAAAGTACGGCTTCTTCAAGTATTGCAGGCTGCATTGAAAATAGCAGACTTGGATATGGGGACAAACAGGAAGGTGAATACTATAACGATAATGGAGATGGTCAAGGGGGCAGCAATGATAGTGAACATTTCACCAGTAAAGATAAAGGCAATAGTGATGATGTCAGTGAACAGAGCAATAATAGTTATTATGTCAGTGACAATGAACAGAGTAAGTGCATAGAGGATGATGGTGATGATGAGGGTGTTGAGGGTGATAGTAATGATGTTGGTCACAATGAACAGAACGAAGACAGCACAGAGGATGATGATGATGTCAGTGATAATGAACAGAGCAAGGGTGTAGAAGGAGATAGTAATGATATAAGTGAGGGTAGCATAGAAGATGATGATGTCAGTGATAATGAACAGAGAAATGGTATAGAGGGTGACAGTGATGATGTAGGTGAACAGAGGAAGGGCATAGAGGATGATAGTGATGACAGTGACAATGAACAGTTTGAGATTATGGAAGATGATGTCTGCAGAAGTAGTATAAGTGGAAGTGCCCTATATTTAGGTGCACCACTTAGTAAGGAAGCTAGCTGGCTAGCATGCAACTATTTTTCAGTTACAAACCACTTAAGCAAATGTGCTACCAGTAAATTGTTAGAATTGGTATCAATCCACTGTTCAGATATCAATCAATGTGCAAAAACACCTTACCAGCTATGGAAGCAATTCATGTGTGAATATGATTATACCATCCAGAAGTATTGTTCACTATGTATGCAAAATTTGGAAGGTTTAAATAAGTGTTCAGAGCAGCATTGTAGGGTTAACAAAGCACAGACATGTTACTTTGCAGTTCTTCCGTTTGAAAGGCATTTGAGAATAATTTATTCAGGTAAGCAAGCATGTAAGTTTTAAAATACTTGGCAGTGTGTTTAATTTCATGCAGAAAAGTGGAATGAAATATCTCAGTACTTCTATAAAACTCACAATACTAATGAAGGCATCATTGGTGACATTTCGGATGGAAGTATTGCAGCAGCACTTCGGAAAGAAGGGCAGTTTCTTTCAGTGCCAGAGCATACAGGACTTATTATGTGTTGCGATGGAGTTCCTGTTTTCAAGTCATCAGGTTAGTGTTCATTTGTACAAGGGTAAGTAGATATGTTGAAATAATATAAACTTGGCACAATTTAATTTTTCTACAAAGGTTCCTCATTCTATACATCTACACACACACATTAAGATTTAATTTATGATCACAAATCAGTATGAAGGGTTTGCTGTTCATCATAATAATTAATGCATTGTCTTTCACCAATACTTTCGTCAGGTATGACCCTTTGGCCTTTGCTTCTCATCACAACATCACTTCCACCATTAACTCGAATGAATGCAGAAAATACTATGGTAGGTGCTTTATGGCTTGGACCATGCAAACCACCGATGGATATCCTTCTTCCACCAACACTTTCAAAAATACAACAGCTTGAAACTAAGGGTATAGAAATATCAACCCCTGATGGCACAAAGGTTGTAAAAGCTAAACTTATAGCAGGAGTTTTTGATTTTCCAGCTAAAGTGACAGCATTAAATATAACACAATACAACGGTTATTATGGATGTCCTTATTGTACAGACAGGGGTATACATAAGTGTCACCGACACCTCTACCTTCCAATTGAACCACACAAAATTCGCACACCTTTTGAAATAGCTGTGTGGGCGCAAAAAGCAATTATGTTGGGAAGGCCTGTGTTTGGAGTAAAAGGAATATCTCTATTGGCACCTTTCATTTCAATATACCATATACCTATTGACTATATGCATGCTATTCTAGAAGGTGTGGTGAAAGCATTTTTATGTTGTTGGATCAATCCAAAGTATGCTGAACTTAGATTCTATCTTGGAAAAGTAGTCAACATCATAAACAAGTATCTGCTTAGAATTAAACCACCACACGAGTTTAGGCGATCCCCGAGAGAAACTGGAACAGCTCAAGCCTATTGGAAGGCATCAGAGTATAAAGTTTGGTTGTTGTATTATAGCCTTCCAATTCTTACCAAAATTTTGCCTCCTGACTATGTTCACCACTTTGCTCTATTAGTTACGGCTATGCACATTTTACTTGGAACACGTATAACTTCTGAAGACATCAGAGCTGCTGATGAAATGTTGGTACTATTTTACAATCTTGTGCCACAACTGTATCCTGAAGAGATGCTGTCACCAAACTTGCACAGTGTTGTTCATCTTTCCAGATTTGTGCAAATGTTAGGACCTCTGTGGGCATACTCCTGCTTTGGTTTTGAAAATATGAATGGGTACATAAAGCAACATAGGCATGGGTGTAGGAATTTTATACCCAGCTTGATTCGTGGCATCACAATGAACTACTCAATGACAGCTCACATAAATGCATTACCTGTGGAAAGTGCACGTACTGTTGCATTTTTTAATCAAAGTGTAAATATCAATAATGGACCCCTGGGAAAGTGCAGAAACACACAGCTTTTAACAGATGAAGCAAATATTTTATCCAATTCAGATTACAGGGTTTCTGACAAGGTTCTACCTACTTATTTATCATATATGATAAATGGAACTGCATATCAAGCTAAAAAGACCAAATTGGCACGTGACAGTTCGGTTTGTGAATTCATGTATCATGACACATTGATGTTGGGTTCAATAAGAAAATTTTGTGTATTGAAGAATGCAGATCATATAGCAATAATTGATGTTTACGAACGGGTATCTCAAGGAATCCTGGACAATGTGTCACCAACAATACATGACCTCAAGTCCTTCAGAAATATGCAACTGAATTCGTATTTTGTTGTAGTTAAGAAAATATCACTCACAAATAATGTTCTGGCTGTTCCAGTTATTTCAATTTTAAGAAAATGTGTTCATGTACCTATCAAATACTCACCTACTGATGTAATTATATTTCAGCCCAATACATATGAACATCATTAATATCTTACACATGTATTGTGTGCAAAATGTCATTTTCAGTTGTAATATATATGTGCTGATGAACATTAATATTATCTATCATTAGCATATACCTAACAATAATTTATGCACATCTTGCTATGAAAATCATATTTACATATGCTGTTTATTAAAATGGATACAATACTGAGCTATCTTATTATATATTTATCATCTTGACATAATAGATTGCATCTTGACATCTTGGCTACTTGATTATATCTTGCCATCTTGGCCTACTCATCTTGGTTTGTATCTTGCCATCTTGGGTTGCGGCTTGGCATCTTGGCTATCCTGAGTTACACCTTGGTATCTTGGGTTGCATCTTGGATAAATCTTGCAATCTTGGCCAGGATCCTGGCCAAGATACGTAAGAATTTTTCACTGGGTTTCCTTGTACCATGTTAAAATGGCGATTAATCTATAGGTGTTTTTGAGTGATCTCATGTTCCAAAGGTCTTCGGTTGTCAAGGTCTTTGTTAAGGGCATGACATAATCATTTCAATTTTTCGGAAAACGGATCTAGTGTCCACAAAACATTGGGCCGCAAACACCAGTGAAAGAGAACAACCGTAACCAACTGGTTATTTTTTAAACAATCACCTTAACCGACTGGTTTTTAGAATTTTAATAACCTCTTACCGAGGGAGGGTGGGGGCAAAAAACAAAGTGCAAGACACCATCCACCAACTTTGAAGAGCTCATTGAGAGCATCACAAAAATGCCATTATTTTTTACAGGGGGTATGGGGGGAAAAGTTATGAGGTGTCAAAGTTTCGAGGGCGAAGGGGTCTTTGCCTTAAATGAATTTTTGAAAAAAACGTATTTTTTTTTTGCAACATAATGACAACATCATACTGTTCGCAGTGTCCATAGGTTTCTATACGTGCGAAGATGTGGTTTAACTCAACTATCTGCCTATCAGCACAATTCTGTAATATTATTTTTACGGAAATTAGTGAGGGACCAACCGTACTTATCATGTGATTGAGGCTAATTTGCAAAACCACATGCTTCATCATGAATATAACTATCTGCAATTGTTGCAATGCACAGCTTCAAATACCGCTGATAGACGAGATCAATCTATGACAGCATCATCAATCCAAGAGTTTACAAAGCTATTGCTGCTAAGGTAAAAGCTAGTGCTAGTCAGCCAAAAATAACTACGTTGTTAAGACACGTTTTGGAGCAAGTTAATGAAAGAGGAATGGGAATAACTACAACTACCGTATTTATGAGCGCAATGCGGCAATGTGTAGTATAGTGTATTTATGCAAGTTTGTGCACGATTTCATTATTATTAATAAGGGGTCATCAATTGTTGATTGCGTAATGATTTTTAAGGGGCTTGGTCTAAAATGGGCTGTTCGTAGGCGGAGAGGGGGGGGGGGGGGGGGGGGGGGGGGTGTGACCTGACCTTGATTTTTAGAATTTTTGGGATGGTGTCTATAACTTTTTTTTTGCCCCCCTCGCCTCTTACAACCGTTTTTACTAACAGGTTTCAAGCCTTAACCCCAAGCAAGGTTTTGAAGTTTTGGTGGTAAAATGCGTGCGTTAAACCCCCACCCCTTTGATAATATTTTCATAGCAGGAATCTGCAGTCTGCATTGATAGTTGTAAGTAAATCATTTTAAAAACTCTCTTTATCTGCCACGCCCATTCGTACCTCCGTCCCTGGAGTGGGACCCGTGGCCAAAGAGTTTGACCAAATCAATAGGCACACGATTTCGACATGATGAGTTGAATCGTACATACCGTGTTGTGTATGCTGATGGTAGCTGAATCCATGTATTCGATTGCTTAATGAATCTTGTTTGCAATAGAACGACCGACGCTTGTAAGAAAGAAACAAAGTTGTTATAGCGGGAATTTATTGTATACTCATGTGCTCGGAGTAGCTGGAACCACATTGTAATAGGCTAATGGCACGAAATGATCGAGAAATGTGCAATTACTTTGCAAGCTGTATCTCCCTAATGAATGAATTAAAAATTAATGAACAGGACATATCAATAGGTACAGGATCACTCTACGTATAAATCAGATTTAAAATAAATCAAATTTAAAATGAATTGAACTTTCCTGCCATAAAGGTATGGTGGGTTTGATTCCCTAGGCATATTGCATCACTGGCTGGAAGCAAATCCCATATATGTATAATATATATATGGGACAGTTCACGCGAAACTGGCGTATCACGTTTTTATATATAAAGTTATAAAAATGATTCACTTGAAATCGCTACATCTCCCGAACCGTAAATGCTATTGACTTCCTATTTTCAACACTTCATACTACATCATTTCTCTCTGGTAAAATAAATTTTGGGCTCTTGCATTAGCTTCGTGCAGTGTTGCAACGTCCGATACCCCTTGGGGTTCAAACCGGCCATATCTTTCGGCAGGACATCTCAATTAACTTCAAATTCGGTTTATACGTAGAGGGGTCCTGTACCTATCGATTTGTCCTGTTCGTTAATTTTTACTTGATCCGTTACGGAGATACAGCTGTGCAAAGTAATTGCACATTTCTCGTTCATTTCGCGCCATTAACCTACTACAACCTGGTTCCCGCTACTCCGAGCACATGAATATACAATAACCTCCCGTGCCCATGCCACTACATGTACAACTGAAGTGCCACCGTTAATTTACGCTCTTACAAACGTCAGTGGTTCTCTTCTATAACGAACAAGATTCGTTAAGCGATCAAAATGCGTGGGATTCAGCTACCATCACCATACAAAACACGGTACGTACTACCAGTACCGATACGCGCGCACAACAATATGTGTCCCCTGTCCATTCGGTCATACTCTTTGGGTGCCACTCATTGCGTGGCCATTTATAGGCTCACAACCTATAACAGTACGTCAGAGCCATGAGATATAGTGCACGGTGTATCAGCTAGGCTATGGGAGAGGCGTGGTCGAGTTAAAGACACATGCAGCGCAGCTAGGTTGGAACACATATAACCCTTCCTTATTGTCGGGATTTGCGTTCTGCTGGCACATATATTTTTAACGCCCACCGTTTTTCATTTCATCTGCATGGCTGGCACACACACACACCCATGAACCAACACATACACACGTCTCACGTCACACTTATACACACTCTTTCCACTATTCTTTCCCCTTGCTGTACACCCTGTAAATTGTTATGTGCTACATGGATTCACCCAATAAGCTTTGTCTATTTGAACTTTTTTTGGTTACAGTGCTTTCACTGGCTTACTATCCAACCCTCTTCTCAACTATTTATATTCTGACTGATGTGTTTTTCACGTGTGTAAACTGGATTGTGTGTTTTATACACAGTTGTATAGGAGCATGGGGGCCATGGGGTCAAAGGCCCCAACAATTTTTTCAGAGGAAGGCCCCCTCCCAACCCCTCCCCCCATTGGTTGTATGTACTGGATTAATGTGTTGTACGTACTGGACTATTTGTTCCTGTCTCACCGTACCTGCCACGTCATGACGTACCATGCCACATGTCCCATATTCCATTACATGCATCCATTTAGACACTCACACACTCATACAGACACAACACTCACAACTATCCCATGCCAATCACTATATACGCTGAGGCTCTGAGTGTGTACCATTGAGAGGTTCAAAAAGACTTAGGACTTACTATTTATTATCTTCCTTTGTTATATAAAATTTCCAGGGCCCTGATCTTTATCTTTAGGGATAAAGCAGGGAATGGTATTCCTGCCCGGCTTATATACAAAACTAAAGTCCCTCTTACAGAGTGGTAGATCTACATAAATAGCACAGATTCCTAGAAGGGACCCATGTATAATGCTATACATACACACACACACACACACACACACATGCACACACATACACGTACACACACACACACACACACACAAACCAGTGCTACTTAGAATTAGTGGTTCTGGTAGGTATGACTGTCAGTTTGCTATGACCAGATGCAAAGCCACCCATGGAAGTCACCCATGGAATGTTGATTTACATGAGATGGTGGCAAATAGATTTGCTAATGCCTTTGTGTTTAGGACTCTGCCATTAATGAGACATATGGTCACATACCCACCTGAGGATCAGAGTACTTGGTGTCATATTTTATGTATGTTTTTGGATCTGGGGCAGTGCCGCTTCCAAACATGTTACAGACCTGTGAGTTCCATAGGCTTTTGCATTTGGTCATATGTGAACATGACAGTCATCCTCACCAGAACCACTAATCCTAAGTAGCCGTGTGTGTTTGTGTGTGTGTGAGTGTGTGTTTGTATGTGTGAGTGAGTGTGAGTGGTTGTGTGTGTGTAGCATTGGTACCTTTTTTATTGGAGGATGTGCAATTTATTTTTGTAATGTGTTGACAAGGATTGTACGGTACGTACTACCAGTACCGATAGCGCGCACAACATCATGTAGAAATCACGTCCCTGTCGATTCGGTCATACTCTTTGGGGGCCGATCATTGCGTAGCCATTTATAGGCTCACAACCTATAACAGTATGGGGTCAATCTTAACCATTTCATCACACATGTGTCTGAGTTTCAGAAACAAAATATATCCATGAACTAAACATACTAACATATGTAAGAATGTAGATTATTAACCCTTGACTTCAATGATTTCATGCGTTATGAGTTGACCACAATTCTAACCACTTATGTAAACAATGCCTATTATCTTTTTCTGCGTAAGAGCCTTTGTGACCTTTTTATTTACATGCGCAGCTGGCATCTATAGCTACCTTCCTATCTTTTAAATTCAGCGTAGGAACAGAAAACTAAGTGCCAATATCAATTTGAAGCCTAGATTTTACTACCAATTTAAAACGAACACTTTTTTCTCATTTTTTCTTGAAGCAATATGAAGTACCTAGTCTTGGTGTCCTATGTTCAAGATTGCTAGATGGAATGCCAAGGTGTTATTGAACTGCATAGCGCTGAAGTACAAATGTAGAGGACTCTTAAGAATCCTTACAAAGGCGATAATTACCCACAATGCCTGCGTGTACAAACAATGAATTTCTTTAGTGCTAGCTTCCTACGTAAAATGTTCAGTGCATACAAGGACGACTGTGATTGGCTTGCATGTGGTGCAATGACCGACGGAAAGGGGGGGGGGGGAAGGGAATGTGCAGCTAAAGCCATCAAAATAGTGACACATATTATAACTAGGGACCTATGCCTCCAACCCCCTATCTTTAAACGTCTTTGAATGATGTTTATGAAATACAAATTTCTGTTACATAACATTTATTAAACATCATTCAAAGACCGTTTAAAGATAGGGGGTTGGAGGCATAGGTGCCTAGTTATAATACGTGTCACTATTTTGATGGCTTTAGCTGCACATACCCTCCCCCCCCCCCCCCCCCCCCCCCCCCCCCCCCCCACCCCCCTCAGAGCCGACGCCGGCATTTAAAAAGTGGTGTGGCCAAACCGCGTGCAGGCCGGGCGCTTGTATGAAATGAAACAAAGGATTGATGAGCAAAAAGGAGCCACAAGCGAGATGAATAGCACTTGCATCATGCAGCAGAGTACGCAATTAACTATAAAGTAAAAATTTTTTTTTAAATCGAAGTTTCAAAAAGTGGTGCGGCCATGGCCGCACCTGCTTGAACGGCGGCGTCGGCCCTGCCCCTTCCGTCGGTCATTGCACCACATGCAAGCCAATCACAGTCGTCCTTGTGTGCACTGAGCATTGTACGTAGGAAGCTAGCACTAAAGAAATTCATTGTTTGTACACGCAGGCATTGTGGATAATTATCGCCTTTGTAAGGATTCTTAAGAGTCCTCTACATTTGTACTTCAGCGCAATGCAGTTCAATAACACCTTGGCATTCCATCTAGCAATCTTGAACATAGGACACCAAGACTAGGTACTTCATATTGCTTCAAGAAAAAATGAGAAAAAAGTGTTCGTTTTAAATTGGTAGTAAAATCTCGGCTTCAAATTGATATTGGCACTTAGTTTTCTGTTCCTACGCTGAATTTAAAAGATAGGAAGGTAGCTATAGATGCCAGCTACGCATGTAAATAAAAAGGTCACAAAGGCTCTTACGCAGAAAAAGATAATAGGCATTGTTTACATAAGTGGTTAGAATTGTGGTCAATTCATAACGCATGAAATCATTGAAGTCAAGGGTTAATAATCTACATTCTTACATATGTTAGTATGTTTAGTTCATGGATATATTTTGTTTCTGAAACTCAGACACATGTGTGATGAAGTGGTTAAGATTGACCCTATGTCAGAGCCATGATATATAGTGCACGGTGTATCAGCTAGGCTAGGGGAGAGGCGTAGTCGAGTTAAAGACACTTGCAGCCCAGCTAGGCTGGAATACATGTAACCCTTCCTTATTGTTGGCACATATATTTTAAATGCCCACCGTTTTTCATTCATCTGCACGGTTGGCACACACACCCATGAACATACACATGTCTCATGTCACGACTATTCACACTCTTTCCACCATAAGTCATTACTCTTTTCCCTATGCTGTAAACCGTTATGTTGTGTGCTACATGGATTCACTCATATGCTTTGTCAATTTGAACTTTTTTTTTCTATGTCTTTCGGTTACAGTGCTTTCACTGACCTAATATACAACCTCTTTCTCAACTATTTATATTCAGATTCATTCTCTTTATGTTTGGTCCTACATGTACAAATATGCCATTACCTTCTATTTCTATAGTGGTCATAATTGTATCAGTACAAAATGGTAGTATGTCTTGTCAGACTCATGCCCTCCACTGTATACTCATATCCCATGGCCTCCTCTACATGGTCATGTCCAAAGGCCTCCATGTCACTGATGTGGATGTGTTTTTCACACATGTAACTGGACTGTGTGTTGCATGTATTGGACTGGTGTCAGTGGGGTAGGAAGCACGGGGGTCGTGGGGGCAAATGCCACAATATGTTTGTCAGAGGGCCCCATGAGGCTCCACTATACATGTCTCATATACCATCCACTGTACTCAAATTCAGACTGTGCTTCATTGGGTTTTAAAGACTCCTCTATTTCAGCTGATAGTGGTCATGAAAGAGTTGGAATGATGGGGGGGGGGGGGGGGGGGGGGGGGCTCAAATCTCATGTCCTCATCAAGGTGCTCTTGTATATATAGCTGCATACTAGTCCTGAAGCTTCATCTCTGTTGTGTAAGTAAAATACCAACTCAGTGCTGCGTTTACCCATGGGTAAATAGAAGCCATGTCAGTGAATGCTCTGCATAAACTGTACAGTGGCCCAGTCTTTACAAATCTTTGAGATAGGCTAGCCACTACCACTTATGCAAGGCTTCCCATCTGTCCACAAGTAGCTTGCACAAAAAATAAATCCTCTAAGAAAGGTACCAATGGCAATGCTATAAGCACACACACACACACAGACACACACACACACACACACATACCACACACAATGGTAGCTTTGAAAAAGCTTAGCAAGCTGCGTTTGGACCTCCACCAATGGTAGCCCCTTTATGTTGGTACAAGGCCACCAATGGATGCATGCTACTTGCTCCACCACATCAGTGCTTCCATCCCCACCAATAGACACCTCTTTCACATGGGATTCCCCACCCACTTCACAGCAGGTGCCCCTTGCTCCTCCACATCAGAGCACCCCCTCTTCCATAGATGTCACACTTCTACGTAGGGATCTCCTTCCCCCTTTTTACCATTCCATCCAGGAGACACCCCCACCCCCTCCTCCACACAGTATACCCCTCCTAAACTGTGTAACACCACTAATGGTCTTATTTCAAAATGCTCTAAATTTGTTATGTTCTATCTCATGAAGAAAAAGAACTGATGGAACAAGTAAAAAAAAAACATTCTTTGTGAGAAAGTTGGTATATATATGATTGAAAGGCAATAGTGGTGTAAAAAGGAAATATGTAATAGCACAATATTTAGAACATTTGTAGGACATTATGTTGTTCAACTGTGTGCGTATTACATTTCCCCTTAGTAGACCCTTGTTTCCTTTCTTTTTGCCTTCCAATCCTATATGTCATCAACTTTCTCATAGAGAATGTCTTTATTACTTGTATGTAAGGCTTCCATTTCTAGGTGAGCAGATCTAGAAGTAGCTTGTCAACACATCACAAAAATAAATTGCACATCCTCCAAGAAAGAAAGATTCCAATGCTACGTAGACACACACACACACACACACACACACACACACACACACACACACACGCACACACACACACACACACACACAAACACACACGGAAATTCCAGTGCTACTTAGGATTAGTGGTTCTGATGAGGATGACTGTCATGTTTGCTACACATATGACCAAATGCAAAAGCCTATGGAACTCACAGGTCTGTAACATGTTTGGAAGTGGCACTGCCCCAGATCCAAAAACATACATAAAATATGCTCGGATCCTCAGGTGGTATGTGACCATATGTCTCATGAATGGCAGAGTCCTAAACACAAATGCATTAGCAAATCTATTTGCCACCATCTCATGTAAATCAACATTCCATGGGTGACTTCCATGGGTGGCTTTGCATCTGGTCATAGCAAACTGACAGTCATACCTACCAGAACCACTAATTCTAAGTAGCACTGGTTTGTGTGTGTGTGTGTGTGTATGTGTATGTGTGTGCATGTGTGAGTGTGTGTGTGTATGTATAGCATTATACATGGGCCCCTTCTAGGAATCTGTGCTATTTATGTAGATCTACCACTCTGTAAGAGGGACTTTAGTTTTGTATATAAGCCGGGCAGGAATACCATTCCCTGCTTTATCCCTAAAGATAAAGATCAGGGCCCTGGAAATTTTATATAACAAAGGAAGGTAATAAATAGTAAGTCCTAAGTCTTTTTGAACCTCTCAATGGTACACACTCAGAGCCTCAGCGTATATAGTGATTGGCATGGGATAGTTGTGAGTGTTGTGTCTGTATGAGTGTGTGAGTGTCTAAATGGATGCATGTAATGGAATATGGGACATGTGGCATGGTACGTCATGACGTGGCAGGTACGGTGAGACAGGAACAAATAGTCCAGTACGTACAACACATTAATCCAGTACATACAACCAATGGGGGGAGGGGTTGGGAGGGGGGCCTTCCTCTGAAAAAATTGTTGGGGCCTTTGACCCCATGGCCCCCATGCTCCTATACAACTGTGTATAAAACACACAATCCAGTTTACACACGTGAAAAACACATCAGTCAGAATATAAATAGTTGAGAAAGAGGGTTGGATAGTAAGCCAGTGAAAGCACTGTAACCAAAAAAAGTTCAAATAGACAAAGCTTATTGGGTGAATCCATGTAGCACATAACAATTTACAGGGTGTACAGCAAGGGGAAAGAATAGTGGAAAGAGTGTGTATAAGTGTGACGTGAGACGTGTGTATGTGTTGGTTCATGGGTGTGTGTGTGTGCCAGCCATGCAGATGAAATGAAAAACGGTGGGCGTTAAAAATATATGTGCCAGCAGAACGCAAATCCCGACAATAAGGAAGGGTTATATGTGTTCCAACCTAGCTGCGCTGCATGTGTCTTTAACTCGACCACGCCTCTCCCATAGCCTAGCTGATACACCGTGCACTATATCTCATGGCTCTGACGTACTGTTATAGGTTGTGAGCCTATAAATGGCCACGCAATGAGTGGCACCCAAAGAGTATGACCGAATGGACAGGGACACATATTGTTGTGCGCGCGTATCGGTACTGGTAGTACGTACCGTGTTTTGTATGGTGATGGTAGCTGAATCCCACGCATTTTGATCGCTTAACGAATCTTGTTCGTTATAGAAGAGAACCACTGACGTTTGTAAGAGCGTAAATTAACGGTGGCACTTCAGTTGTACATGTAGTGGCATGGGCACGGGAGGTTATTGTATATTCATGTGCTCGGAGTAGCGGGAACCAGGTTGTAGTAGGTTAATGGCGCGAAATGAACGAGAAATGTGCAATTACTTTGCACAGCTGTATCTCCGTAACGGATCAAGTAAAAATTAACGAACAGGACAAATCGATAGGTACAGGACCCCTCTACGTATAAACCGAATTTGAAGTTAATTGAGATGTCCTGCCGAAAGATATGGCCGGTTTGAACCCCAAGGGGTATCGGACGTTGCAACACTGGCACGAAGCTAATGCAAGAGCCCAAAATTTATTTTACCAGAGAGAAATGATGTAGTATGAAGTGTTGAAAGTAGGAAGTCAATAGCATTTACGGTTCGGGAGATGTAGCGATTTCAAGTGAATCATTTTTATAACTTTATATATAAAAACGTGATACGCCAGTTTCGCGTGAACTGTCCCATATATATATATATATATATATATATATATATATATCTGGTTGAAGCAGCGAAAAGGTACCTTGCGTAAATTATTAACAAATTTCCAGGAAGGAGCATCAAAGCCCCGCGTGCAATAGAACTGTATGCGTAATTATAAATTCAGGACCCTGTAACTCCATGATGGACAGGCTTATTTCCAGTGTGTAAGAAAGAAGTTGTAGAGGACTTTGAATATGAAATAATTGAAAAAATATCCGCTAGGTTTTGCTAGACATGAGTGACGTTTTTAATGACATTCATGATACTACTGGATTCCTAGATGGAACCTACTCGTGTAGGTTCCAATATACGCGAAAGGCCATGACTTTTCGCATGAACAGTCCCATATGTGTAAATGCATGTGTTTATATGACAGGTGGATAATATGTGCCAAGTTTACAGAGTGTTGTTATTACGCAGTAATACATTATCTCACTACAGCTAAAGCTTGACCTTAATGAGGTTGCCAAACCACTAACAGCTGGTATTGTTTCATACCAAGTTCAGAACTCTGACTCCAACATGATACTCTATGACCTAGCAGGCCACCATACCTACTACTCAAGTCACTGCTCTCTACTGGAAGCCATTTCCCTCACCAGTCCCTCCACCTTCCTCATGCTGGTGGATGTCAGTGTGGGGGACATAGTTGGGATCACTAAACAGATGTACTACTGGTCTGCCATGATAAGCAATGTATGTCACCAATGCCGTCAACCATCATCTGTCGTAGTGGTAGGCACACATGTAGACATGGATTATCTAACAGAGCTTGGAGAAAAAATAAAAGAGCTAGGGAAGGATATATTTAAAGAGCTCATCTTTGAAGAGTTCATTGCTCTTAATGCCATCAAATGTCGTGGTGACAGCCTAAAAAGCTTTCTTAGTTTGCTTAGTAGGATCAACAATAAAGTTGGGCTACGTTCTCCAGCCATCTCTCTCACTAATCATCTGATGTATGCTTTCTTGAATGACAAGGTTCCTTCTGACAAAGAGGTTATAACTCTGTCATCTCTCATGTCCCTTCTTGAAAAGGAAGCATCACGAGTCCTTCCAATTGAGACTTCTGAAATCATGAAACTCCTGACCACCTTGGGAGAAAAGGGATTTATTGTCTTTCTCCAATCTGATAATAGCGATAGCTGGATAGTTCTTGACCAGGGGACATTGCTTGAGAAAGTCAATGGAGCCTTATTTGCTCCTTCATACTTCAAAGAGCACCTCCCCATAGCCAGCAACACTGGGATCATCCCAATGGATGTACTTGGGAAGTGCTTCCCTAACCACAACAATGCAATGATTGTTCAGTTTCTAATTAAACTTCAGTTATGCCAACGCATCAGCCTAGAGGGTGTCAACACAAACATGGCACCTCAAGGTCCATCATCATCTGATCTGTTATTTTTTCCTCCTCTCATACTTGAGGATAGGCCACAGTTTGGCACAGGTGATATTGAAACTCCTGAGAAATGCTTTGGATGGCTCTTGCATGCAGACAATATCCAGCTGTTCTTTCCAAATCGCTTCCTTCACACTCTCATGATTAAACTAGCACATGAGTTATGCCTTCCAGACCAAAATCATGATACTATTATTCCGATTAATAATCGACAATGCAAGGTGTGGAGGTGTGGCATTAGTTGGAATAGTGTGAATGGTGTGACCACAGTAATTGAGTTGATGAAGGAGTCAAGATGTCTCTTCTTGGTGATGTCCTTCCCTGATCCTAAATATTGCACTGAACTGATTCCTGTTCTCCAAACCATCAAGACCACCCTCACTCAGTTCTCTCCATCCATTCCAACCACAGAATACATTGTGGACCCTAGTAAGGCTAGCTCTGTGTTCACACAAGGCTGTTCGCTGGATACACTGACAAGAGTTCAGCTCTCCCATCTTAGTGATGCTCTGAAAAATGACAACCCCACAGTGGTCAGCAATAACAAAGTGGTACATCTTAATAACTGGACCAGTGCGGAGCCATGTCTTCCTCGTCTTGTTTCTATTGCTGTGAATGGTAAGGTGTTAAGGATATGTACCTGCATGAGATATAATTGGTTTAATCTTTCTACAGGTACGGAAAATATTCAAGAACAGCAGTTACCAAGAGTCAGTGGTTAGTTAACATAGTTCAGCATAATTCAGTTGTTATATAGCTACTCGCTGTGATTTTCTTTCCATGGATAGCCTAATCACTGGCATGAATTGTATGTATGAAATTGAGGGGGAATATACAAACACAGCGTCACTTGTACATGGATTGGTCATTAAAATAGCTCAATGCCTTACTTGCTGAGGAACAAGTTTATGTGATGTGTTAACACCAGGGACAGAATGACAAAACAATTAATGTTGGAAGTGTCTGTACAAATGTTCTGTGTTGTTGCTCCCCCATACCCCATACCCCATCAGCTAGGGGTATGGGGGAGCACTACAATCTCCCCAGTCAAAGTCTGGGGCTCCAGACCCAAAACCAACGCATTTATGTCTGTAGAAACAGTTGTGGTGTATTGTGGTTGAAGAAGTGGTTCATGCACTTTGCACACAGTAGTTCTAATCAATCTTTTCATGATCAGCTGGGATGGGGTGTCTGGATGTCCTGGACCCCTTGTATCCACATCTGTCCTGTTGTTCTTTATATCTATAGAAATTCCCACAATGATGGAATTACTGTACTTCAAAGGCAAAGAGAAGACATTCAATGTGGCTGTACATGTTGGAGCAAAGTTTACAGAATTAGGGATCATCCTTCTGAATGATGAGACTGGAGTTATTGTAGAGGCACTAAGGAAAGAATTTTTACTCAATGCAGTAGACATAAACATGGCCATTTTTAGGCAATGGCTACAAGGGAAGGGTGCAAAGCCTGTAGCTTGGTCAACACTTATAGATGTGTTGAGGAAGATAGGCCTGTGCACTCTGGCTAGTGATATCGAAGGAGGACTGATAGTGGGTAGTGTTATAGATGCTAACAGTTTATAGGTTGCTGTATTGTGTGGCATTACCTAGTTACAGATTTCAGTGCATACGTTATGCTTTGTGCTTTTAATATGCTAATAGATAAAACAATTCATTTGTACAGCATGCACAATGGCCTCATTTCATGAAAACATTGCATGGGGGAGGAACAAGTAAACATGAACAAAAGAGTTCCACAACTTGTTTTGTATCAAATAGTAGTTAGGGGCAGCGATAGGATTATTAGTGTCAGGGGTTGTGTGTTGGGGGTGACTTATTTGAAGATTAATTATATGAAGATTTAATTGAAAGCTCTATTGCGCATCTAAGGGAGGCTGATTTAATGATGATGTAAATCCACTTAAATTGCACAATCATCCACGTCTGGCTTGTAGGAAGATGAATGGGATGAGGAAACAACACAGCCTCTTTCATCAAGGTCATCACTATAATAAGTTCATACTTTCATTGTGGTTATGGGTACTGCTATCAGAAACAATGTCACTATTATTGCCAGTTACATGCACACAAGAGGCACGCATGGCATAAATTTAATATGTCGCATTTCCTATACTGTCTTCTGTTATATGCTAGTAGATTAAGTTAATGGCACTATATATACCAATTAAAGCTATACCTTATCCACAGCACATTTGAAGGGGTGCAAAATCCAATAAACTCAGCCCTTTCAGATTAGAGAGCTCTATAGCTATAGTATCACATTCTACACATCTATTAAACTCACCTTGGAATGTCTTTACCCTGCATTAGGTATGTCCCTTAAATTTGAGTGAAGGCAAGAACCATTCATCAAAGCTGGCTCTTTGAAATCCCAACACTGCATGATTACAGTCATGTGTAAAAGTTAAAAAGATAGTATAAATCCCACATACAATATTTCAGTTGCATGAGAGACATGATCTTAAAAGCTTAGCATCTGCATGGGTGTGGATGGATGCCAAAGGGAGGGTTTTAACTCATTCATTAAGGAATAGCTAATTACTATTTCACACTGCATATAAAGTGACTCCGGACACGGGGAAAATGCGTGAGATCATTTTGAGATTTTCGGGTGATTTCTAATTGAAATAATCAGACCAAAATCAGCACCTGATCTACCAGCTAAATCATTAGAAATACAAATCATTAAAAATACTTCGGAAATTATTAAATCCATATGAGATTAAATCCTTTCAAAAAGCATACACCGATTATGTGAATCATTACAGAATCAATTAGATTTATTCTGATTACCAAAGGATTTATAAAATGATTTACAAAGGATTTCAGCCGCAAACAACAACCATGCATGCAAATGCAAAACAAAAATGTTCACTGTTCTTCATATCACGAGCTCTGATCATCCATTTCTGGGGCATTTTCCACTGGAGGTTGTGAAGCATGTAACCTTGTAAGATGTTCTTTTGTCAATGTGATGCGCTCATCAGCACCATCAGACTCTTCTGGTGCTCCTGCATTCTCTCTGTTCTCTGTATCTATGTCAGCACCTTTGATTAGGAGTTTAATCTTACGACGGTACTTTGCTTAATTAATGCTAGATCGTCACCTACGCGTAGGCGCGTTAACCTACACGTAGGCATTACAAATCACTTAATTCCAACAAGTGAACAGCCAGCCAACGCTTGAAATAACAACGATCAGTATAGCAAAGAGGGCTACTTGCCAAATGGCGGCAGAAAACAACGCCAGCATGCTGCTAGTATTCTAGCTGGAGCTCGCCCCCATTTAGCTCGAGTTGCGCCAATTTACAAAAAACTTGCTTGAAGCATTGTTCAATTTTTAGGCAGATATAATTTAAACTCTTTTTGCCACCCACACACGATTTCCAACTTTTATACTCTCTGTCATCAGGATCGTGGTCAATTTTTGTACGCTCCACCATCTCGATCGTGCATCTAAAGAGCCTATGGTTGAGTTCCAAAGTGGATTTAAAACGAAGCTCTATGCTTAAGTGTGTTACATTATTCGAGTTGGAAGTTTAATACGCCATTGAACGCGTGGACCATAGGTCACAAAAGAACGCCTATGTGTTGCCGGGTTAAAACAGCCTACAGGGCCGCCAGAAGGATAACATAAATGGGGCGGCTCATTAATATTCATGATCAATAACATAATAAATTATTAAAAGTTACATAACAAACTATTAATAATCTCTACAAATCTCTTTAAAAGTACACATTTAATAAAGTTCTATACAAATCAGTTTCTTTAAATTCGTTCGCAAATACTTGTCTCCTATGTTCGTTGTCTGCAATGAACTCGTTAGCTACGTCAACCAGATTGAATTTATCTGTGTGATCGCAGTGCACATGTAACACCATAAGGTGATTGAGCGTAACTCTTGATTCGTCGTACAGCACTGAACGATCGCTCACTTTCAGCATTAGTAGCAGGCATTACAAGCAGTAGACTCCATTTTCGTGACCTGCAACAGAAGCTGCAATTGACCAGAACTACTGGTTTGAAAGAATTCGAAGACATCTCAGGGTAGTTAAAAACAGCTGATAGGGTTATTCAATTTATAGCAATTAAGCGTAAGTATGTAATTGTAATATTTATAAATGTACCCGTAAAAAGTTGAGCGGCCATAGCCTCCCCCAGCCGCCCCGGCTCCGGCGGCCCTGGCCTATACATGCAGGCGTTCCAACTATCATTAACATTGCATGTCGTCGTAGCGGTCGCTTGGCTGAGCCTGCCTTTTGTAATATGGTTTATCGCGGGGGAATAGTAAGTAGTCCCATGTCATATATGTCCTATACACACATGTGGTGTATACCACCTTACCAGCCTTAATTCCTTTCATGATTTTTGACTTTGAAGGAACCAGCAACTTGTTGAAAGTCAAACAGGCTTTGACAGAATTGAACTGATGAGATTGTCTTTCAATGACTTGTTAAGTTCACTCCATACAGTTAATTTTCTTTAGCTTATCTGTTAGGCCAGTATGCTGCATGAACACATCCTGTACGGCACCTATGAACATAATGTTGCATGCACGATCAACTTACCAGTGGTATGACCTCGTTTGCTTTCACTGGCTCTTGTAATAAAGATGTTCACCAAACATTGACACATATATATGCGGTGTTGCATGCAAACTGTAGGGGTGCTGTACGCATCGTTCCATCGTGGCCGTACTGCGTTGGTTAGCGTTAGGATGAGGGATTCCAAGAGGAAAATTCTTGCCCAAAATTTAGCAAAGCTAGGTGGCAACTTAGATAATAAATAAAACTGAAACCAAGATACGTATGAGTTTGAAATTAATAGGTATCCATCGTTGCTACGGGTTTTGTTAATTCATGACCATGCACATCCACTTCCTTCTTTGAAAAAGTACATTTTTAGACATAATTGAATAGTGCATGGTCATGAAATTAATACAACCCATAGCTAGGATGGATACCTATTAATAGATTATATGTTCATTTCAAATTCATACGTATAATGGTTTCAAAATCTTGCCAGCTTGGCTAAATCTTGGGCAAGATTTTTCCTCTGTAATTGTTTTTATTTTAAAACTGGGGACGATAGGAACCGGGATGTCCTTTAACCTTTAATCTCCAGGCTCGCGTCCTAGATCTAGACGCGTTACCGTCCTAGATCTAGGACAAACATTGAAGGCTTTTCCTGATCACGTTTGGCCGAAAAAGTGTGGTTTGAAGATTTCATTTTGAAGTATAAGCATCATACAGTACACTATAAATATGTTCATTTTGATTAGTTTTGCTCAATGATGATCGCAGCAAGTTGTCAACACTTTTAACTACGGATTTCTGTATATAAATACTTGTCCAATTTATCGGATGCGCTTTCAGTAAGGCAAACTTTGCACGGATTATACATGTGAGTGTAGTTTGATTACATAACCCTTGCTATTAATCACTGCTCTACACACTGGCACAGTTCATTGCTAGAATTGAAAAGCATTCCCACCGGTACGTATCATCCGGTAGTAATGCTGTTAATGATGAATCAAATTATCTTCTATAATAACTAAAATACCGTTGCCTGTGGTATACTAAATGGTTAGCTAACTCATATTGGGCAGTTATAGGTAGTCGCTGCAGGTAATGTGAATTCCAAGCATTGCCTGTATACAAATCACTGTCACCGCATATTTATATTGATGGTGGAATATGCAGCTCATTGCTTCTTGAACTTAACCTGATGACATAAATGAAACGCAAGTAATATTTTATCCATGTTAATACCAGCCAGGGGTATGGGAAAGCTCCCCATCTGGATCTGAGGCTTTGGCCAGAAGCGAACTTGACAAACTGTTATGACGAAAATGGTTGAATAAATGGTATATTCTGATCAATTGCAATTGATTCAGGAAGGAGTTGTCAATAGAATTCATTTTCCGACACTGGAGCCAGCCCAGTGTATCCACGCTTCACCTGTTACTTTTGGAATGCCCAAACTGATGGAATTACTGCCCTTCAAAGTCAAAGAGAAGACATTCAATTAATGTGGCTGAACTGGTAGGAACAATGTTAGGGATCATCCTTCTGAATGATGAGACTGAAGTTAATGTAGAGGCACTAAAGAAAGAATACTTACTCCATGCTGAAGACATAAACAGGGTCATCTTTATGAAATGGACAGGGTACATCCTGTTTCTTGGTCAACACTGACAGATGTAATGAGGAAGATAGGCCTGGGCACATTGGCTAGTGATATTGAATGTGGACTAGTGTAGTAGCTTATAGGCTGCATTGTATGGCATCAGCTCTAGCTATAGCTTCAATTTTAAGTGTACAACATTTTTTTTGTATTTCAGGCTAATAATTTGCTTATGGATAAACCAGTTCATTTGTTGTGTACATGAGTACATGTACATGTCATCTCTGGACAATGAATTCTATTGCCAATGTAATCATTTTTTATATTGTAAGGGGGAAGTACAAGCGACCATGATCCAAAGAGCCGTGACTTATATTGTATCAAATAGTTCAGAAGAAGCAAGGGAGAGGTAAGTGTAATTAGAATGGTTATTAGAGGTTATTAGTGAGAGCTCACCATGTAGGGAACCTTGTATGAGCAGCAAAGCCTTTCATCAGCACCAGTACTGATCCATGCAAGCCAACTCCTCCATTCTTGAGCATACACAGTCCAGATAAATAGATCAAAATCAGATCCTACATTAGTTCTAACTCGTTAGCGATCAGTCCAGTTGATAAGTGTCAAGGGTGTGTGTAGCAAACGGAATGTCCCATACCTTAATGGTATTCCCGTATCATACAAAGCGGTTAAGGTTGCTATGCACTGTGGAAAATAGCTTTTTATACAGTAGTGCATGCATGTGTAACGCCAAGATGCTGTCGTGATATAAAGTGAACTTTCTACATTTATTGAAACTTCATTGCATCAAGTATAAGTACTCTAGTGCTCATTTCCAATCACCCCCTTCACATAAGACAAAGTGAAACCAATGTCATCAGAAATTATGTTACTGTCACCCATCTGGCCAGTAACACAACTTGTTCTAATTGCTTGCATGGAGTTACATGTGTTATTGTCAGCTCGCATTGAGAGCATTTGAGGATACTTTTCCAAGAGCTGCATGAAAGTGGTTGCATTTAAAAATAGGTGAGCCGCTTTGAATAACCACGTGGCAAAACCTTTATTTAAGGCGACTGGGGCACCGAACCTCTGATGCTTACTTCTCTCACTGCTCACAATGAACAACACAAATACACAAGACACAAATACACCATTTCAGAGCATACTTTGATAAAAAGAGCCTTTTATAATCATTGCTATAAGGCATTTTTATGGAAACCTGACAGATAGCTGGGTAAGTGAAGTAGGTGGACCAAGGAGCACAGAGAGAGGTTAACCTTACCCAAACCACTCCGGCTTTGCATGCTTGGAGAGCTAGAGAGGGAAGGCATAATGTGGGTGTAACTGCTACTTTTGCTTCATGTCCTAAACCCGACATGTAGAGAAAGTGTATTATGTGCTGCATACTCGTGGCTATAAAGCCTTGGCATCACCTGGGCCTCTCTCTCCTGAGGCCCAGTATATCATCCTCCCCATCCTTTCCTTCCCTCTGTTGCTCTCCTCTGCTGTCTTGTTCATGTGTGCCTCTGTCAAAGCAGCTGTCGAGTAAAGTACATCATAACCAAAGTTGCCATCAAACATGCAGGATGTATTTGAAAATTTAATGAAGAAATGTCCAAGCAATTACATTTAATTTTACAAACTGAACCATTAACTGCAATACTAGCTATCAAATTATTCGTTTCACACAAATATATTTCCCTTGGGCTGAGCTCCTCTTACATCCCTCAGCAGGATATCTTCTGACCTCCTGGTTCCTCTCTGTCTTTTCACAACTGCACGCCCACTCATTCTAAGGAGCCAATGTGACCCTCATTGTCCCCAAAGACGAGCACGTGATGTGATTCCATGCCAACACCTCAATTATTATCACCTTTAACTTACATATTAATGACGGGGAACTAATTTATGCTGGGCTGTTTGGGAGTCAAATTATGCACCTGACACCGGTTGAGGTTGCTCGTCATCGGAGAAATATACCTACTTTAGTCAGTTATTATTCCAAACAAAATGCATAAAAGCCACTGTAATATGCTCATTTTAATTGTATACTCATTGTGTATCCTAGCCAAGCTAGCTACATAGAACTGACTATAAGAGTATATCGGCATGGCTATGTCGCGTCGCTGCTTTCAGATCCCTTCAGATTAGGCTCAGTCTATTGTTCTCTGTGTAATCAGTGCTCAGTACCATCTCATCAACACCGGACCTATACATGTAGGCAGCAGCGTGTGCATGGCCTAATCCAACTGGATCTTTAGTTGTGTGTGTGACCCGTGCATGCACCAAATGTGTGAACCCCTCCTTTTGGTGTGTGACATGTAAATATATATTGTATGTGCATTGCTGAAGAGATCAGGATATTATCAGTAGTCATTGCTATTGAGATCGGGATCTACGCTCCACTACATCTAGAACCACTTTTGTGATCTGAGCCTGGTCGGTTGCGAAAGTCACTGAAAAAGAAAAGATTTGACCGTACCAGGCCAGGAGTCACCAAATACCGCGTTGTTGGCTTGGATGGACCTCTGATTGCCGTCATAAAGGCTTCTCACCTTTCTAGTGACGTCGGCCAATCCGTAGGATTTGCACACCGTATGGTAGGATAACGAATTCATTTTCTTTGCATGTGACAGTCTGCACGGTTCTGTAGGTGACCGCGAGAGATTTGACGGTGCCGTACCAAGGGTCGCCGAAAACAGAGTTCGAGGCTTCGATAGTGGTGACGCCCCTGCTGACTAACTTAACTCTCTGACCTTTTCCGTGACATCCATGCCGCCATACGCCGCACCGTGGACTTCGATCCTTTGCATTTTAAAAGTACTACTAGTATTTATCACACTGACGAAGGAAAATGTACATACCCTTTTTATACCTGAATTTTACCTTATTTGGTAATGGCAGCGATGAAATAGTTTTCAACCCCAACGCCCATCCCGCCCCTGACTACGGTCATGCAGACATGCGTCGCGAACACCCACTTGTGGGAAAGATAAGTTGACATTCATTTGGAACTTTGTACGCTTAATACGCGCGCTAAAGCGACAAGTTAAGATATCGTGAGCATTCTGACTGTAAGTGGAATTTGCATATGGTTTCAAGTTTGTAGCAAGACTGATTGAATAAGTACCTAACGCTAGGTAAACCTAGCGTTCGCTAGGTAAACCTAGCGATCTTTATGGGTAGATTAATCCACAGCCCTTGCTATTTTATTGTCTGAAATGGCGTCTTCTCGTGTGTGTGGAAGCAGGCTTTCACCGCCTCCAATGTGGGTTTGAATAGTATAGTTTTACAGAACGAGGTGCAAAGGTAGCAGTTAAAGGTCAGAGGTTTCGATTGAAGGATGCATTGATGCGCGCGTATGGCATATGGGATGGAAGGATGTAGAAATACAGGGCGAGGTAGTTTCAAAACCTAAAAAGAATACTAGACGGGTGAAGTGGCATTCAACCATCAAAAAAACGCTAGGTTAACCTCGCGTTTTTTCGCTAGGTACACCTAGCGTTATTTTAGGAACTTATAGGTGATCACAGTAGCTGCTAAAAAATAGATTAGTGCAACAGTTTTACGTTTGGCTTCTTTGACACCGTGGAATAGGTAAACAAAGACCTTTGATGGGAACGAGCATCTCGAATGTTGAGATGGCATACCACCCGACCCTCGCTCGATCGAGCAGTTTGACTATGCATGAGATTTTTGTGCTGTGAGATTTTTGTCGATAATACAGTAGTGTTATCAAATAGTACTTACCGGCAAAGCCGCAACCACATCAACGATTGATGCGTGGATCGGCTCCTGCACAGATAACACTCCATGCAGAACCAACCTTAGCCCATAATATTTTACATGCATGTACATGCATCATATTGAATCAAGTACATGCATATGCAGCCAGTGCCGATTAAACGCCATGGTTACGTCATGCATGTCATTATCAGTACTGACATAGATATTAGACTTTGAACGCTTGATGGATGTTCCAGTCTAATATCTATGGTACTGATCCAAACAGTGTTAATGGTTGAATGCCAACACCTCTCCTCCGGCCATCTGCAGACCTATAATGGATCTGGGGGTGCAGCATGCATTAACAATTATATGTAGTACACTAGGAATTACGTAGTGCTGTGAATTGTTATGCTAACACATATAGTTGTAAGCACCATCGTACAACAGCTTTTTTTCTCATCTCAACTCCCCGTGCAAGCGCTTCCGCCTAAAGTAATGAAAATATGCAGCATAAAGTCGTGGTTAATATAGCATATAATCTTGCTACAATGACCATTGATTGCTGAAGCGTCAAACAGCCATCAAGTTCAAAGATTGATAACTATATGTGAAGTGTATTTAATTAGTGTTCATATCTACTGATAGAAGAAGCTACATGTAATGACAAGATAGAGATGAAAAATATATCTTTACAAGACGAGGAAAAGGTTGAGAGATCTCCGAGCTTTCAAACCTCAGTCAGCCATGATGGAAATGCCTGGCGTGTGTGTCATTCAAAATCACGTACTACCTCTGGAGTATAGGTAGAGGCTGCATGGAGTATATACCTCCAACCAGCTGATACTTTGCCGTTAATTAATAAGCTTATAATTATGAATATCCCACAACGACGGATGCTATTTATACTGTTCAGTTCACGAAAGCATGCAACATTGATTATAGATTGCATGATCTATCGCTTTCAAGAAGCGGGGTAAGTTGCAATGAAGCTAGCTCATAGCAAACGCGACTCCAAACTACTACCACCCCCCTAACTGCTACCATCACCCCATAACTACTACCACCACCCCCCTAACTACTACCACCACCCCCTAACTACTACCACCACCCCCCTAACTACTACCACCAACCCCCTAACTACTACCACCAACCCCCTAACTACTACCACCACCCCCTAACTACTACCACCACCCGATACCGATGACACTTGTGGGTTATCAGTTTATAAAAGGCCATGTACACTAAAGTGCTACTCTGTATCTGTCAGAGACTCCGAGATGCATGCATGGGACAAGTCCCTCCAAGCCACCACACTCAGCCAGCCACCACTGCTTCCCACGTAGGCCTCCTCCCCTCTCCAACACCCGCAGGATGTCTCCCTCCTCACAGCCCAGCTCTTCACTGCACTCAGGGTGATGTGTGAACACGGCAAAGACCAGCCCCTTGTTGGCCACTCCCATTGACTTGTAAACACCTGTAAAATATAAAGAGGTCATTGCAATTAATACACATAACCACACCCCACCCCGCCCCACAACTTGATGGGCTGTCCCCAGACCCAACGTCCCATTCACGACTGCAAAGCAGAATGTTGTCTAAATATAAATTAACACCTTTGACAACCATTGTGTTCCTCAAACTCTGTGAAGGATGCCAAGTTTCGAGGGTCTAAAGCTTGTTAGTTCTTGAAAAGGCATGAAATCAATAAATGTGTGTTTTTAAGAAAGCATAAAAAATCCAATATGACTATTAAAAAGGCATTGCATATTGTACCATGTGTCTTATTTTTAACCCCTCCCTGCCCCACTCCCAAAACACGAGCAGACCTGAATTTGTAGCATCCCTGTGTGCACAGCTACATGTACATTGTAGCATACTACATGCACTTGCTGGTTCGATTGAGGCCTGGGGATGAGATAGTGTAATGGAGGTGTACAGACTATTGTATATTGTGGTCCTGGTGTCCATTTTTGCATGTACATGTGCATGAATTTAAAAGGGGTTTTTACTTGACTGCATAAATGTGTACAACAAACTCTGCCAATTAAAAACAGAGCTACACTATGTAAAAAGGGTTATACGATACTGTATAACAGTGAGTATGGAGACGTTGTGCGTAATATTGCGTATCACGTCTCCATACTCACCGTTATACATATGTTATGCGCTGCTAATTAATGTTATACAACGACCCTTTTGACACACTGCTAGTAACCTAAAAGTGCAAACCTGTAGTTTTCACTGACAGTACAAAAACCTTCGCATACGTTTTCTTCCTCAAAGGTTCATGCAGTTCCAATATACATGATTTGCTGTAACAGTGGTGATACTTGTATCTCTGTACTTTTCATGTACACATCTGGTACATATATGTGTCAGCCTCTCCCCTCTCATCACCCAGGGCCAAACGTGAGCTTGACTCTCACATAGTGATCACGGAGAATTGGGAGGAATTTTACTCCAAACTGGACCACAAAAACGTGAGGGCATTTCCATAACATAGCCGTTCTAACTATTTATTGCCTCCCCCACCGGCAGTTGATTCTTGCTCCATACTGCGGTGATTGTGAGGACATCATTAAGAAGAAGACCACCAGGTGTGTGTGTGTGTGTGTGTGTGTGTGTGTGTGTGTGTGTGTGTGTGTGTGTGTGTGTGTGTGTGTGTGTGTGTATGAAACTTTTTATTCATTGCCCACCATTGCTACCAGAGATGAGCCATCAGAGCCTGGAGCCCCAGCCATGGGGGCCAAGGCTCTGTGCATCTCCTTCAAGCAGCCCAAGGCCATTACCCCAGGCATGCTGTGTGTGAGACCTGACTGCAACAAGCCTGCCAAGTACTATACTCTCTTTGGAAGGAGCTATTAAACATCTCTGACCAAATGAGAAGAGTTTATTAGCTTTAGCCAAAAAAAAGAATTCATGGACTTTCTGATTAGAAGAGAAAATCAATTTGTATGTGTATAAATACGTGTACTGTGTCTTTTATGGGTTGCTTTCAACTGTACATTATTTTGTATTATTACTTCTGGTAGACATGATCTGCATGTGACCTTGTTAGATCACAGATTATGGGAAATTTATCACTGGAATAATTTTAAGGGGGAGGGAGCCAAGGGGTATAGGCCCATCCCCCCCCCCCCCCCCCCCCCTCATGGTCCATACTGTGCAGTGGGGAGGGACTAGGAGACCTGGGCATTTAGGGGAGGATATGAAATACATGTAGTCCTGACCATGTAGGGAGACACAAGCATGTGAGGTTTATGTGTTAATGTGTGTGTGTTTAGGTACATATGCAAGGGGGTGTGACATGCAAATTTAAAAAACGTTAAAGTATGGGGCCGGGCTGGGGGGCATCTATGCGTGCAGTGTGTAAATCCTAACTAAAAGGAAGGGTTGCTATCAGCCCAGCAGTGGTTTTAACTCGACCACATGCACCTCCCCCCACTCTGAAACTGTAGAGAAAGAAGGGCATGGGACATGAGCGTGTAGTGGAGGCTATGAGAACAAAAATGTATGGTGTAATGGATGCTATGAGCCAGGACCATGCATGTAGCAGAGGTTATGTGACAACAGCGCTAGCAGGTAGTGGAGGATATGAACATGGGCATGTACTGAAGTCGATGAGACACAAGCAAAAATGGGACACAGGTATGTAGTGGAGGTTATGACACACAAGCATGTGTGTTCATAACCTCCACTATATTAAGTACACTTACAATAGAGTAATGGAAATATAGGCCTATTTCAATTTTCCAGTAAAATTTCTGTCACTTGTTTCTGTGATTTTTACACCACCATTGGTCAATCCTATATACCAACAACTCTCTCGTTAGAGAAAGTTTTTATTTACTTGTATATACTGGACTTATGTGTTATACATGTATACATACGTACTGGACTGATGAGTTGTATGTACCGGTGCATGTACTGGACTGATATGTTGAATGTACGTACTGGATTGCCTTTTGGAAGTGGCGTTGCCCAGGCCATTATGATCCAGAAACCTACTTCAAATGACATAATTAAAGTGCTCTGATCTTAGGTGGGTGTGTCTCACTAGTTCCTGAGTCCTACATACAGTACAGAGGCATTAGCTATTTGCTGCTTCCCACCACATATGCAGTATGCACTAGTGAGGGATTGGGCACAAGGCAAGCCGGCTGCCTTTGATATCACAGTCATGTCTCCCCTAATGAAGTGTGACAGCAGGAACAACCGCACTACTGGCAGAGAAGAGGAAGCACCAGGCTAATGACCCCAAGTGTCATACGCTCGGATGGAAATGCATCCCTCTTGCTGTGAGAGCTATGGGAACTGGGGTCTTGAAGCCAGACAGACTTTCTCCCATTTGGCTTCACGCCTATCCTTTGGCTTCGGACATCAGAAGCCAAAGATCTCCAACTTAAGCACTACAAATTCATTGCAACACTAAGCATGACCTACTTTCAGGCCTACTTTCTCTGCACATGCACAACACACAGCTGCGGAATTAGTAATTCAATAATAATAACTTACAACTTAATTATACAAATGTACACTTAAATGTATGTATAAAAGTGTGTATACTTCATAAACAACACTACAATAGCTATACACATACACACACTGCACTTAAAAGAAGCTGTCCTTACAATTTGATGCCTCGACAATGTGCCAAGTTTTAGTCGGCGATTTTGTTGTGAAAAACGATCCTCAGAGACAGCTTCGGGGCAATTTCCTCTTGCATGGCCTAGTCCAATCCACCCTTTTCGTGGCCAGGCCAATCCTCAGCCCCGTCACACGATCGCAAAGTGACTTCTTCCGATGAAAGCGACACGTACATCAGTATCGGTTTCGGCCCAAGACGGCCAGTACCATGAGGTGGCGAGCCTACACGTACCAATCATAACGAAAAGTGATTGGAACCAGGAGCGGATTTGGGTGCGTGTGTGAGTAGGGTATACGCCCCCCCCCCCCCCCCCCCCCCCCCCCCCCCCCCCCTTACCCCGCAAAACCTAAGTTATTAAAAATCCACGCCTAATCATGCACATGTAACGATGGGGGGGGGGGGGGGGGGGGGGGGGGGGGGGAGAACGAGTAGGGTATCCCACAAAACAAAATGACTTCATTAATTGCAAGGACCACACCATAGGTAGGAATAAAATTTAGTGCGAATGCTGGTGGGGCGTGTCCATTTAATCACTTCACCCCCTCCCCCCCCCCCAAAAAAAACCCTGCATCCACCCCTGGGACGTACATGTAGGTCTGGGGACCAGAAAGTTCGGTATCTGGTCCCCAGGCGATAGTGAGGTTTTAGTAACGCGATGCGTAACTAGGAATCGAAATTGTTCTAAAAGAGATTTTTTTTGTAAATAATACGTCTGCTCATACAGGTACTTAAAATATAATTTGTTGTCGTAAAGAACGTTAATTAATTTTAATTAACAATAATTAGCAGTATTTCTTAGAATACAATTGTATCGGTGAAAGTAGACTTTTTATGTTGTACTCTTGGCCAGAGTTATGGATCGATATCCGAAATTTCTGGCAATGCGGATTGAGTGCAGACACTACCAACCTTAACTATATCCTTGTACATGTATTTATTTCCGCACCTTTTGTTTGATACTCCCTATCACATTGTACTAACCACTTACTATGTCTCACACTTCACCCTTCTTCTTTTCTCCATGACATCAACAATACCCAATAATCCACCCATGCACATCCAACGCACGCTTTTTTTGCAGCTGTACTACGCACCGGTTAAGTTATTGGATTGAAGTTAACGTGTGGGTTTATGAATTGCAAATTGAGGTTTAATTAATACGCTAATCCCAGCTCCTGTCATATGTAAACACCACATTAGTAATAAATGGTTCAGACAAATTGTCTGTGCAAGGTGCGGACAAAACATGGAATTGCTCGGATAATGTCCAGTTATTTCAACCCCTGATGTTAAAAGTCGTTCTCTACACGAGAGGGTTGGTGGTACTTAGGAATCAAAGGTGATGGTGGTGTAAAAAGCAAGGGAACAAGGCTTCTGATTGAAAAGGATAAATGAAATAGAACTGCATGTTGTCATTTTAAAACTGTGCATGCTAATATAGGTCTATTTCATTTTTCCTATTCAATCAAAAGCCTTGTTCCCTTGCATTTTACACCACCATCACCATTGATTCCTTTACACCACCAACCTTCTCGTATAGTTGATCCCTGGGCCAATGCTCTCTGAGAAGCACAGTCCGAGACAGGAAGTCGCTCTTTCAGCGCTGGTCCAAGCGTTAGTACCAGGCATAACTCATATATGGTACCAACCATGGTACAGGAAAATATTTTTGGCTGTGTAAAGGATGAAATAACGGTGTCTATATAATACGTAATACATGTACAATATAATAACTCAGATCTCATGGATGCAAGATGGCGACGATGTCAGACAAGCTAGCTTAAGGTATGTGACATAACGGACGACGGAGGGAGTTGATAATCTTAACAGAGATAATATATATTATCTCTAATTTTATAAAGCAGGGGGAGGGGGGGGGGGGGGGGGGGGCACCGGGGGCACGTGCCCCCCCCCCCCCCCTTTCGACTATACGGCCTGTGTTATTGTAAAATTGAGATATCGTATGTGGCCGCCCACCAGGCAGTCACATGCTAACATACATTTGGGAGGGGTGCTTGTGAGCAAAAATGTACTCTTATTAATCAAGATATGGGAACACCGGAAGAAAAAGAAAGGTACGTGAGAGCGTAGATATCGGAAGGCACTTGGGGGTAGACGTAATTATCTCTGCTTGCTACTGCTGATGTTATCGCTAATGGCGATCACTACCTACAGTGGCGTATCCAGGATTTCAGATTTCAACGAGGGGGGTGCTTCAGGTCAGGCCCGATACGGAAAGTGGGGGTGGGGGGGGGGGGGTGTGCAGTCCGCTTCAGGTCCGATACAAAAAGTGGGGGCCCTTTGTTTCACACAAAAGCAAATACGTTATCGTTAATAACTAACGGTTACAATTTTGGCTGAGGGTACGCGTACGTGGGGTCACAGCCCTTTGCGGCTGGACTTTTAAAAGGGTCCATAATTAGACAGTACCGTAAACCAAAAAAATCCATTGCGGCTAGATGAGCCATGGCCTCATTAAAATGGCGTTTTTTGAGAGAGCTGTATCTTGTTCATTTTACCATCAAATACCTGTTGATCCCTCCCATTTAACTGGTGTATCGTCGTAGTAGAGACTATACCGTATGCGCACTCTTCATATCGCAATCCTTAATAACGCGCAGCCAATTTATATACGGATATCCGTATATAAATTCGTCTGTGCTTGGTATTATCAGCGTGAAGTACCCCCTCTCCCATACAAATTATATCGATATAATTTGTATGGGAGAGGGGGTACTTCACGCTGATAATACCAAGCACAGACGAATTCTCAGGAACGTCAGCATGCCACATTGTCAACTATACACATTTAGGTATACAAAAACACCATTTAGGTCAAGCCATACTTTTTTTTCACTACACAATAAACGGTTTCTAGATCTATGAATAATGCAGTTTTAGTAGCTTTATTCGGTCACATAGCCTAGATGGAACACCACATATACCAGCTCCAGAAACGTTGCAGAGCTTGTGGAAACCATTTGGTGGCTAGAGAGATCAAAAGGAGAGCATTCATGAGAGGGGGTTTATAATGGGTACATGAGGGCAGGGGGTCCAGCTGCTTACTGTGGGAACATGGGGCAGGGGGTCCAGCTGCTTATAGTAGGTACTTTGGGGCATATGCAGGGGGTCCAGCTACTCAGTGAGTACATAGGGGCAGAAGGTACAGTGAGTACACAGGGGCAGGGGTCTAGCTGCTTACAGTGGGTACATGGGGGCAAGGGGGCCAGTTGCTTACAGTGGGTACATGGGGGCAAAGGGGTCTAGCTGCTGGGGGCCAGTTGCTTACAGTGGGTACATGGGGGCAGGGGGGTCTAGCTGCTTACAGAGAGTACATGGGAGGAGGGGGGCCAGTTGCTTACAGTGGGTACATGTGGGCGGGGGTCCAGCTGCTTAAAGCGGGTTCATGGGGGGTCCAGCTGCTTACAGTGGATACATGTGGGTAGGGGTTACAGTAGGCACATGGGGGGTCCAGTTGCTTACAGTGGGTACATGGGGGCGGGGGGGTCCAGCTGCTTACAGTGGTACATGGGGGCAAGGGGTCCAGCTGCTTACAATGGGTACATGGGGGCAAGGGGGCATGGGTACATATGGGCAGGGGGTCCAGCTGCATACAGTAGGTTCATGGGGGTAGGGGTTCCAGTTGCTTACAGTGGGTACATGAAGGCAGGGGTCCAGCTGCATACATGTACATGGGGCAGGGGTGCAGCTACTTACAGTGGGCACATGGGAGGAGGGGGTCCAGCTGCTTACAGTGGGTACAGGGGAGGTGGGGGTCTAGCTGCTTATAGAGGGTACATGTGGGCAGGGGATCCAGCTGCTCACAGTGGGTACATGAGAGCAGGGGTAGTGGTGGCTGTATGGAGGCAGGGAGTCCAGCTGCTTACATGAAGGCTGGGGGTCCAGCTGCTTACAGTAGACATATGGGGGAGGGGTCCAGCTGCTTACAGTGGGTACAGGGGCAGGAGGTCCAGCTGTTTATAGTGGGCACATGGGGAGAGGGGGTTACAGTGTGGGTGCATGGGGGCAGAGTGTAACAGTGGGTACATGGGGGCAGGGGGCAGTCAGGGGGTCCAGCTGCTTGCAGTGGGTACAGGGGCAGGAGGTCCAGCTGTTTATAGTGGGCACATGGGGAGAGGGGGTTAGAGGGTGGGTACATGGGGGCAGAGTGTAACAGTGGGTACATGGGGGCAGGGGGCAGTCAGGGGGTCCAGCTGCTTGCAGTGGGTACATGAAGGCAGGGGGTCCAATACATGTACATGGGGCAGGGGGTGCAGCTACTTACAGTGGGTAGGTGGGCTGGGTGTCCAGCTGACAGTGGGTACATAAGGGTAGGGGGTCCAGCTGATTTTCACGTCAACACGTACATGTAATGGGCTAGTTTACACGGCTCAAACCACTGTACACATCACATGCGTATACCATCGCGAAGAAAAAGTATGGCTACAGTTCCATACTATATATTGTAAGTTCCTTCTGTCTCCTTTTGTTACGCGCTTCTAACTCGGCTGCAGAATTTGTCTACGTGGTCCAAAAAGTACGTTGAAGTCGATGCGTTTGTCAAAAAATGGTCGCTTGTAGGAAGCGGTGGAGCGAAAACTAGGCCATGTGACTTTGGCTACAATAGAACAAAGATACTTCATTCATTGTATGGCTTTAAAATGGTGACAAGTTCAAACATGTTAACATGTAGTGCAAGGTTTCTAAGGTTGTCGGTTGTCAAGGGTGGTTGCTAGGGCATTACGCCACTTTTTCAATATTTCAAAAGGTATGCCTTTTGTTTTTTGTCAATAATGAAATTGATATACTAAACTTACAGCAAATACACACACATACAGCCATTATACATATCACATAACTTATGAGAATTTTTAACCAATAAATGTTTCAATGCATGATTGAGTAAAGAGCGGCCCCATCCTCAAAGCCCAGGCCACTTCTCCACTTTACTCTGGAACCCCTTAGGCATAAGCTGGCTGCTCTGATGATGGCAAATGAAAGCCTTGCTCTGATGTAGCCACATGTTTGTGCATAAGACTTTTTCCATTTGCTTGCAACACATGTGGCCATTCTCTTCAGGAAGTGCTCTGCTTCCCGGTGAAGGAGTCCATCAACTGAAATCACAAAGGGTGTAAAAGTACCTCTCCGATCTTCAACTGCTTGCCTGTCCACAAATTGTATGGCCGTGGGGTACCGTAGGCCTGTGATTCCGACCGTAATATGCTAAAAATGCTCTGTAAAATTCCACCAGGTTATCTTTTTAACCGTCACGATAGTTTAATTTGGTCCAACGCACAAGGAAGGGGCGGATGATGAGGAAAGGCCAGACACACAAATTGGAAGTAAAGAAGACGCAACAACTAAGTACGACGGTTCGAGTGAAACACTCGTATGCTGCTGGATTGCAAAAGACGACAACGAATCAGCCATGTTAGCGATGCCTGCTGCTACAGTGACCTTGGGTCTGGCCGTGTCTTCGATTGTCTTTTTCTGGCCAATTAGGACGATGGGACCTCGTTGTTCGCCATAATAGTGATAAACTGTATATTTTTGCATACCGTTAGTTTTTGTGGTTTACTGACCGTTGTCGGTAGTATGCGATGTGCATATAATTGGAAAATGCTGGCATTTTATGAAATTAGAAACTGCCTAGAAATTCCGGTGGAATTTTTTTGACAGGCCTAGAGGGGGGTGCTCAAGCACCCGGAGCACCCTCTCTGGATGCGCCACTGACCTATCGTATAACATATTTTGGTAGAAAAAAAGTATGCTTAAGTTATCACGGCTACAGTGATTTAACGTTTTTCAAAATGGTAGCGGAGGGGGTACTCTAATGAAATGAATGTTTCGTTTGCAGATAGAACAACTTGCATATGCTGCAAAGAGAAATGATATAGATCAAGTGAGGAGATTGATTGAAGGTGGAGTACCTGTTAATTCAACTAACAAGGTGAGGCAAGTGTAGGCATATAGCGGGTATGTGATCTCATAGCAGCTGTTGTCTTGTACAACCTGCACATGTAGGATGAGCAGTATTAGACCAAAGACTTTGTGCCTTTGTTGTAACATAGATCAAACAGTTGATCAGATCTCAGGCTGGTCATGGCCATGTTTAGCACATTGGTGCAATGCTGTACTTGATACACAGGTCACCTGGTTTGGGGTCACCACAGCTAGGGGTTGGGAATGTAACACAGGCTTGTAGGGTACTCCTGCCCCTTGCATTTCTCCTCCCTCTACCTTGGCCTCCCCTCCCCACTCCTTATCCTTCTCCGTAGCCCTCCTCCTCCCCTTCTCCTCCTCCTACACCTCTTCCTCTACCATCACCCACCTGCTGTTATCCACATCAATATTTCCTGTTTACATAGCCATATACTACATGTACATGTGTACATTGTACCCACCATGTTGACTGAACTATTGTACCCACTCCAGGATGGTTATACTCCATTACACCATACTGCAATTAAAGGTCATATTACTTGTGTGGAACGTCTCCTTTCCACTCCTGGTATTGATGTGAACATTAAGACAAGGTGAGTTGGTGATCAATATAAATGATAACTGACATTGATGGACCTTCATGATCCATTGTTGCACATTTCTTGTCACACACGTGATGGTAATTAAAGTGATATATGATGTAATGTCTAATAATAAAATTGATGAGAACATTGACGGTTGGTGATTATAATTTGACAACTGGTGTGTAGTGGGCATTGATTAGAGTACTGGTCATACCAGATGAGAATGTTTTATTTGGACATTGGTTAGGGATTACTGGCACATAGGGTACTCCTGCCCCTTGCATCTCTCCTCCCTCTACCTTGGCCTCCCCTCCCTACTCCTTCTCCTGCTCCGTAGCCCTCCTCCTCCCCTTCTCCTCCTCCTACACCACTTCCTCTAGAATCGCCCACTTGCTGTTATCCACATCAATATTTCCTGTTTACATAGCCATATACTACATGTACATGTGTACATTGTACCCACCATTTTGACTGAACCACTGTACCCACTCCAGGATGGTGATACTCCATTGCACATTGCTCTAAGGCGGGGTCATACTACTTGTGTGGAACATCTCCTTTCCACTCCTGGTATTAATGTGAACATTATAGGCTGGGTGAGTTGGTGATCATTATAAATGATAACTGACATTGATGGACCTTTTTGATCCATTTTTGCACATTTCTTGTCACACACATGATGGTAATTAAAGTGATATATGATGTAATGTCGAATAATAAAATTGATGTGAACATTGACGGTTGGTGATTGTAAATTGAAAACTGGTGTGTAGTGGGCATTGATTAGAGTACTGGTCATACCATGTGAGAATGTTTTATTTGGACATTGGTTAGGGATTACTGGCACATAGGGTACTCCTGCCCCTTGCATCCCTCCACCCTCTACCTTGGCCTCCCCTCCCAACTCCTTATCCTTCTCCGTAGGCCTCCTCCTCCCCTTCTCCTCCTCCTACACCTCTTCCTCTACCATCGCCCATCTGCTCTTATCCACATCAATATTTCCTGTTTACATAGCCATATACTACATGTACATGTGTACATTGTACCCACCATGTTGACTGAACTATTGTACCCACTCCAGTATGGTTATACTCCATTACACTGGCCATGTTAAGCACATTGGTACACTGCTGTACTTGGTACGCAGGTCACCTGGTTTGGGGTCAGCAGCACTCACCACAGCTAGGGGTTGGGAATGTAACACAGGCTTGTAGGGTACTCCTGCCTTGATAGGAATACTGAGGCAGGATGTTATAGGAAATGATATCACCAGTAAAGTGAAGTAGAGGAGCACCTGAAAGGTTGCTGCAGAAGTTTTTATTTTTTCAATGCCAAACATGTGACCCTCCCGTCCCCTTGATTCTGTCCTCCTCCCCCTCCTACCCCTCCATGTTCCCTTTCTCTTTCCTCCACTTCATTCCCCTTCCTTTCTCCCCCTCCCCTCTTCTCCTCCTCCACCCTTTGCTCCATCTCCACTCCTCTCCCATCCCCCCCACCTGCTGTTATCCCCATCACCTGCAATATTTCAATCACGTTTCCTGTTTACATAGCCATGTACTACATGTACATGTGTACATTGTATGCACCATGTTGACTGAACTATTGTACCCACTCCAGGATAGTTTTACTCCATTACACTTAGCTGCAAGTGAAGGTCGTACAACTTGCGTGGAACATCTCCTTTCCACTCCTGGTATTGATGTGAACATTAAAGGCGGCAAGGTGAGTGGGTGAGACACTGTGACCCCCCCTCCTCCTATGATTCTGTCATTCCCCTCCTCCTACCCCTCCCTTTCCTCACTCCCTCCTTTACTTTCTCCCCTCCCCTTCCCTTCTCCCCCTCCTCTTTCCTACTCCTCCACCTTCCCTCTTCTCCCTCCCCTTTCCCTCCTCCCTCTTCTCTTCTCCTCCGCACCCCTCCCACCTCATCCTCCTCTTTACTCCATCCTCATCCTCTCCCGTCCTTATTAGTGATTACAGGCATGGAGTGGGCATTGATAGGAATACTGAGGCAGGATGTTATAGGAAATGCAGTAGTGTAGGTCACCTCTCCTATCCATCAAGGAGGTTTGTAGGAGCACCTGAAAGATTGCTGCAGAAGGTTTTTTCCATGCATTCACAAAACATGTGACCCTCCAGTCCCCTGGATTCTGTCCTCCCCCTCCTATCCCCCCGCCTTCCCTTTCTCCGTCCTCCACTTCATTCCCCTTCCTTTCTCCCTCTCCCCTCTTCTCCTCTTCCATCCTTTGCTGGACCTCCTCCACTCTTCTCCCATCCCTCCACCCACTGTTATCCACATCACCTGCAATATTTCAATGACCTTTCCTGTTTACATAGCCATATACTACATGTACATGTGTACATTGTACCCACCATGTTAACTGAACTATTGTACCCACTCCAGGATGGTAATACTCCATTACACTTTGCTGCAAATGGAGGTCATTCTACCTATGTGGAAAGTCTCCTTTCCACTCCTGGTATTGATGTGAACATTACAGAAGAGGTGAGTTGGTGATCAAGATACATGATAACTGACATTGATGGATCTTCATGATCCATTGTTGCACATTTCTTGTCACAAACATGTTGCTGGAACTCTAGTTGATAATTAGAGTTATACATGATGTGGGGTCAAGGCTGTGAAAAGGGACCTAGCGCATATTATAAAAATTTCCAGGAAGGAGCATCAAAGTTGACGCGTGCAAAAATTGAATTGTTCAACTGCCATAAAGCTCACTTAGCCTGCTGCCACATCTACCAAAAATAAAAAAAAATTCAACACAAGCAAAGTACATACTACTACGTAAACTTACACATGTATATATAGTACTGCATAACAGATAAGATGAGATAACTTGCTGCTTCTAAGGCAGTGGGAAATTGACAAGATGTCATATTTGCAGGAGACAAAAAGACAGTGTTTAGTTACTGCAATATAGCTTTTTTAAAACCATACTCTTTGGGCGAAAAAAATCTGGGCTTGAAATTGATTGAACCCGATGGAGGCTTGGTACTTCAACCCTTGCACTACGAAGCATTTACACATACATATATCCATAGCACTGAACAAAGACTGAAGAGCGAACATTACTTGGAAATGGGATATAGCTGTCAATTAGCTCACCTGTTTCAAGTTCCTACAGGGCCTCACATTGTGGCTTCTTGTTTCGAAGGACTCCGCTTTTTTGGAATGCATCAGTTTCGTATACAATACATCATCCTATGCAACAAGGAAACAGCATTCACCAACGAGCTAATAACTAACTAACTTATACCTCTCGCTGCGAATCAATATTAGTGTTGGATGGATCATCAGTCGCAAACGTCTCAACGTTAGAATATGTCTTACAAGCCTCCAACTTAGCGTTTGCAGACCGCACGGTGAACGTGGTTCATGTGACACTCACAAAGTGCTATTGATCACAGTAGGCACTCTTCCACCCAATTCTGAAGCTATTGGGGAAATTTCCATTCCTTCCTATCCTCATGTGCGTCCCCAGCTTTTCTGGAAGGGGGGGTGGGGCCAGGATAGGGCAAGGAGGCGCCATTTGACAGCCGCATATTCGTTATCCGCTTTCGGCCGATTCAACCGGGGGGGGGAGGGGGGGGGTGCAATCCGGTTTCGGCCGGCCGATTTAACCAGTGGAGGGGGGCAGGGGGGGGGGGGGGGTGCAGTCCGCTTTCGGCCGATTCAACCAGTTGGGGGGGGGGGGGGGGGGGGGGGGGTTAATGTCAGCTTTTGGCCGATTCAGTCAATGAGGTGTCGCGCTCTCGTCAGATTCAACCAGTGGACTGTGCATGCTGTCCGCTTACAGCCAATTCAGCCAGTGGGGGTACGCATGTATGTAAACAAGGGGGGGTTGGGGGGGGGGGGGTGCGCCATTCAGTCCCGAAGGGGGGAGCCATTGCCCCCCTGCCCCCCCCCGCCTGGGGACGCCCATGATTCTGAGTTATGCGTGGTCAAGAAGGAGGATAATTCGTAAACATTCAATCTCACTCATTACGTAAATATGTACGTTCTTTCACAGATCTACAATGTAGTTTGTTACCTTGTGACGTACAGCGGTTCCGCCATACATGTAACTATGATAAAAACGTGCACGTGACGTGGCTTTGTTGCACCTGTAAAATGGTACCGATATTTGGCTTTGTTTTACGTACCGCCTCCGGCCTGTCCATTGCGCTAGTCTACGGGACGTGCGATGTACCACCCTTTTTTGGTCTATGATCTGACTTAAAGAAAAAGAGCACAATATTGTTGTGTGAGGCATTTTAAACTTAATTCGAAGGAGATTTGGGCTTCCATATACTAGTACAAAATCGGGACATAATAGTAGCAAGATCTCAAAATAAGTATGCAATTCCAATCATTAATAACCTATCAACGTGTTAGTATTTATCTACTTTCCGTACACTACATGTCGTTATGGTAAGGGTATCAGCCTACTTCGGGCACGTAAAACACACCGCCCCAACAAGTAAGTTACACCCGGCACTAACCATGTTATATCATACCGGGTTTCATATGTAACCATTTATTGGTACTCGTACGGGTTATAAAATTGACCCATTACGACATGTTACGTACTGATAATTCACCAAGAATTTTTGGTTGTGTACACATACACAGCCAATCACATTTGGGAGGGCCTCTTGGTGTGCTAGTGAGTACAGAAGAACAAAATGTACTCTTATTAATTAAGATATGGCAACACCAGAAGAGAAGGATAGTGTACGAAAGTGATCTCGGAAGATTTCGCTTAGACACTTGGGGTAGACATAATTATCTCAGCTTGCGGCGGCTGATGTTTATATCGCATATGGCGATCACTACCAGCTATCTCAACATTTCAAAATGGTTAATATAAATATTGGAGAAATAAAAAAAGTATACCTAAGTTTTCACGGCTACAGTGATTTAAGGTTTTTAAAAATGGTAGCGGAGGGGGTACAACGTTTTATCCTTTTGCAGATAGAACAACTTGCACAGAGAAATAATATTGATGAAGTGAGGAGATTGATCGAAAGTGGAGTATCTGTTAATTCAACTAACAAGGTGAGGCAAGTGGAGGCATATAGCGGGTATGTGATCTCATAGCAGCTGTTGTCTTGTACAACCTGCACATGTAGGATGAGCAGTATTAGACCAAAGACTTTGTGCCTTTGTTGTAACATAGATCAAACAGTTGATCAGATCTCATGCTGGTCATGGCCATGTTTAGCACATTGGTACACTGCTGCACTTGGTGCACAGGTCACCTGGTTTGTGGTCAGCAGCACTCACCACAGCTAGGGGTTGGGAATGTAACACAGGCTTGTTGGGTACTCCTGCCCCTTGCCTCCTGCCCCATCCCCAAGTTGTTGCCTACCAGCCAACCAGCATACAACCTGGGGAATTATTAGGTTGATAATTAAACTGTATGCTAGAGTGTTATACATAAATACATTTATGTGTGAAGTGTCCACGATGGAGCAGGATGGTTGGAAAATAAACTGAATAGTGTTAGTGTAGGAATTAGGCTAGAGAGAGGAGTGGAATGTTGTATGTGATGTCTTTTATGGATATCTTGACCATTGGCATGCACTAAACATAAGCAGCCTCCTCCCCACTCCTGCTCCCTCCTCCCACTCCTCCCCACTCCTCTCCCATCTGCCCAACCACTGTTATCCCCATCACCTGAAGTATTTCAATGACCTTCCCTCCATATACTGCGTGTACATTGTACCCACCATGTTGACTGAACTATTGTACCCACTCCAGAATGGTTATACTCCATTACACCTTGCTGCAAGGCGAGGTCATACTACTTGTGTGGAACTTCTCCTTTCCACTCCTGGTATTGATGTGAGCATTAAAGGTGGCAAGGTGAGTGGGTGAGACACTGTGACCCCCCCCCCCCCCCCCTCCGCGTATGATTTTGTCATTCCCCTCCTCCTACCCCTCCCTTTCCTCACTCCCTCCTTTACTTTCTCCCCCTCCCCTTCCCTACTCCTCCACCTTCCCCCTTCCTCCTCCCCTTCCCCTCCTCCCTCTTCTCTTCTCCTCCACCCCCCTCCCACCTCATCCTCCCCTTTGCTCCATCCTCACTCCTCTCCCGTCCTCCACCCACTGTTATCCCCATCACCTGCAGTATTTCAATGACCTTCCCTCCATATACTACATGTACATGTGTACATTGTACCCACCATGTTGTCTGAACTATTGTACCCACTCCAGAATGGTGATACTCCATTACACCTTGCTGCATGGAAAGGTCATACTACTTGTGTGGAACGTCTCCTTACCGCTCCTGGTATTGATGTGAACATTACAGAAGTGGTGAGTTGGTGATCAATATAAATGATAACTGACATTGATGGACCTTCATGATCCATTGTTGCATATTTCTTGTCTCACACATGATGCTGGATATCTAATTGATAACTATGATGTAATGCCTAATAATAAAATTGAGGGGACTGTGTTTGATTTAGACATTAATGAGGGTTAGTGATCATTGGCATGGAGTCTGCATTGATTGCTGCGGAAGGTATTTTTTTCCAGTAAAGAAATGTTGTGATCACTGATTCTGTCATTCTCCCTCCCATCCTCCCTCCTCCACTTCATTCTTCTTCACTTCACCTATGACTCCCCTTTGCTCCATCTCCTCTCCTCCTCCCATCCCCTCACCTTTCCCGTCCACATAGCCATATACTGCATGTACATGTACATGTGTACATTGTACCCACCATGTTGGCTGAACTATTGTACCCACTCCAGAATGGTTATACTCCATTCCACCTTGCTGCAAGAGGAGGTCATACTACTTGTGTGGAACTTCTCCTTTCCACTCCGGGTATTGATGTGAACATTAAAGGTGGCAAGGTGAGTGGGTGAGACACTGTGACCCCCCCTCCCCTCCGCGTATGATTTTGTCATTCCCCTCCTCCTACCCCTCCCTTTCCTCACTCCCTCCTTTACTTTCTCCCCCTCCCCTTCTTTACTCCTCCACCTTCCCTCTTCCTCCTCCCCTTCCCCTCCTCCCTCTTCTCTTCTCCTCCACCCCCTCCCACCTCATCCTCCCCTTTGCTCCATCCTCACTCCTCTCCCGTCCTCCACCCACTGTTATCCCCATCACCTGCAGTATTTCAATGACCTTCCCTCCATATACTACATGTACATGTGTGCATTGTACCCACCATGTTGACTGAACTATTGTACCCACTCCAGAAAGGTTGTACTCCATTACACCTTGCTGCATATGGAGGTCATACTGCTTGTGTGGAACGTCTCCTTTCCACTCCTGGTATTGATGTGAACATTAAAGACAAGGTGAGTTGGTGATCAATATAAATGATAACTGACATTGATGGACCCTCATGGTCCATTGTTGCATATTTCTTGTCACAAACATGATGCTGGAAATCTATTTGATAATTAGAGTTATATGATGTAATGCTTAATAGTAAAATTGTAGGCACTGTGTTTGATTTGGACATTAATGAGGGTTAGTGATTACAGGCATGGAGTGGGCATTGATAGGAATACTGAGGCAGGATGTTATAGGAAATGATATCACCTCTCCACAATGGGTGGGTAGGCAAGGTTGCTGCAGAAGGTTTTTTTGAATGTTTTAAAGAAACGCAGTGACCCCCCCCCCACCCCCTGCATTGTGCCATTTACCTCTTTCTTCTACCCTTACCCCCTACTCATTATCCTCTTCTGAGGCCCTCCTCCTCTCCTTCTACTCCCCCAGCAAGAAGGTCTTGGGCAAGATTCTTGCCAGACAGCCGTCATATATTAGATAAGACCTTGGCCAAGATCTTGGTCAGATATTGGCCACCATAATCTTGGTACTTTGGCCAAGATCTTGGGCAAGTCTTGGGCATGAATCTACCCCCTCCTCCCCTTTGCTCCATCTCCAGTCCTCCTTTCATCCCCCCTGTTATCCCCATCACCTGCAGTATTTCAATGACCTGTCCTGTTTGAATGACCACACCATACATGTCCATACATTGTACCCACCATGTTGACTGAACTATTGTACCCACTCCAGGATGGTTATACTCCATTACACTTTGCTGCATGGAGAGGTCATACTACTTGTGTGGAACTTCTCCTTTCCACTCCTGGTATTGATGTGAACATTAAAGGCGAGGTGAGTTGGTGATCAATATAAATGATAACTGACATTGATGGACCTTCATGATCCATTGTTGCACATTTCTTGTCACACACATGATGCTGGATATCTAATTGATAACTATGATGTAATGCCTAATAATAAAATTGAGGGGACTGTGTTGGATTTAGACATTAATGAGGGTTAGTGATCATTGGCATGGAGTCTGCATTGATTGCTGCAGAAGGTTTTTTTTCCATTAAAGAAACGTTGTGATCACTGATTCTGTCATTCTCCCTCCCATCCTCCCTCCTCCACTTCATTCTTCTTCACTTCCCCTCAGACTCCCCTTTGCTCCATCTCCTCTCCTCCTCCCATCCCCTCACCTTTCCTGTCCACATAGCCATATACTGCATGTACATGTACATGTGTACATTGTACCCACCATGTTGACTGAACTATTGTACCCACTCCAGAAAGGTTATACTCCATTACACCTTGCTGCATATGAAGGTCATACTGCTTGTGTGGAACGTCTCCTTTCCACTCCTGGTATTGATGTGAACATTAAAGACGAGGTGAGTTGGTGATCAATATAAATGATAACTGACATTGATGGACCTTCATGATCCATTGTTGCATATTTCTTGTCACAAACATGATGCTGGAAATCTATTTGATAATTAGAGTTATAAGATGTAATGCTTAATAATAAAATTGTAGGCACTGTGTTTGATTTGGACATTAATGAGGGTTAGTGATTCCAAGCATGGAGTGGGCATTGATAGGAATACTGAGGCAGGATGTTATAGGAAATGATATCACCTCTCCACAATGGGTGGGTAGGCAAGGTTGCTGCAGAAGGCATGTTTTAAAAAAACGCAGTGACCCCCCCCCCCCCCTTGCATTGTGCCATTTGCCTCTTCCTTCTACCCTTACCCCCTACTCCTTATCCTCTTCTGAGGCCCTCTTCCTCTCCTTCTACTCTCCCAGCAAGAAGGTCTTGGGCAAGATTCTTGCCAGACAGCCGTCATATATTAGATAAGACCTTGGCCAAGATCTTGGTCAGAAATTGGCCACCATAATCTTGGTACTTTGGCCAAGATCTTGGGCAAGTCTTGGGCATGAATCTACCTCCTCCTCCCCTTTGCTCCATCTCCACTCCTCCTTTCATCCCCGCTGTTATCCCCATCACCTGCAGTATTTCAATGACCTGTCCTGTTTGCATGACAACACCATACATGTCCATACATTGTACCCACCATGTTGACTGAACTATTGTACCCACTCCAGGATGGTGATACTCCATTACACTTTGCTGCAAATGGAGGTCATTCTACCTGTGTGGTAAGTCTCCTTTCCACTCCTGGTATTGATCTGAACATTACAGAAGAGGTGAGTTTGTGATCAATATAAATGATAACTGACATTGATGGATCTTCATGATCCATTATTGCACATTTCTTGTCACAAACTTGTTGCTGGAAATCTAGTTGATAATTAGAGTTATACATGATGTGGGGTCAAGGCTGTGAAAAGGGACCTAGCGCATATTATAAAAATTTCCAGGAAGGAGCATCAAAGTTCACGCGTGCAAAAATTGAATTGTTCAACTGCCATAAAGCTCACTTAACCTGCTGCCACATCTACCAAATATAAAAAAAATTCAACACAAGCAAAGTACATACTACTACGTAAGCTTACACATGTATATATAGTACTGCATAACAGATAAGATGAGATAACTTGCTGCTTCTAAGACAGTGGGAAATTGACAAGATGTCGTATTTGCAGGAGACAGAACCTGGAAAAAGACAGTGTTTAGTTACTGCAATATAGCTTTTTAAAAACCATACTCTTTGGGCGAAAAAAATCTGGGCTTGAAATTGATTGAACCCGATGGAGGCTTGGTACTTCAACCCTTGCACTACGAAGCATTTACACATACATATATCCATAGCACTGTACAAAGACTGAAGAGCGAACATTACTTGGAAATGGGATATAGCTGTTAATTAGCTCACCTGTTTCAAGTTCCAACAGGGCCTCACATTGTGGCTTCTTGTTTCGAAGGACTCCGCTTTTTTGGAATGCATCAGTTTCGTATACAATACATCATCCTATGCAACAAGGAAACAGCATTCACCAACGAGCTAATAACTAACCAACTTATACCTCTCGCTGCGAATCAATATAAAGTCGCAAACGTCTCAACGTTAGAATATGTCTTACAAGCCCCCAACTTTGCGTTTGCAGAACGCACGGTGAATGTGGTTCATGTGACACTCACAAAGTGCTATTGATCACAGTAGGCACTCTTCCAGCCAATTCTGAAGCTATTGGGGAAATTTCCATTCCTTCCTATCCTCATGTGCATCCCCAGCTTTTCTGGAAGGTGGGGGGGGGGGGGGGGGGCCAGGATAGGGCAAGGAGACGCCATTTGACAGCCGCATATTCGTTGTCTGCTTTCTATGAGAGGTGATCACTGCCATAATTGTCCGGAAATGATATCACCTCTCCACAATGGGTGGGTAGGCAAGGTTGCTGCAGAAGATTTTTTTTTTTATGTTTTAAAGAACAGCAGTGACCCCCCCCCCCCCCCCCCCCCCCCCTTGCATTGTGCCATTTACCTCTTCCTTCTACCCTTACCCCCTACTCCTTATCCTCTTCTGAGGCCCTCCTCCTCTCCTTCTACTCCCCCAGCAATAAAGGTCTTGGGCAAGATTCTTGCCAGACAGCTGTCATATATTAGATAAGACCTTGGCCAAGATCTTGTCAGATATTGAATGCCATAATCTTGGTACTTTGGCCACGATCTTGGGCAAGTCTTGGGCATAAATCTTCCTCCTCCTCCCCTTTGCTCCATCTCCATTCCTCCTTTCATTCCCCCTGTTATCCCCATCACGTGCAGTATTTAATGACCTGTCCTGTTTGCATGACCACACCATACATGTCCATACATTGTACCCACCATGTTGACTGAACTATTGTACCCACTACAGAAGGGTCTTACTCCATTCCACCTTGCTGCAAGAGGAGGTCATACTACTTGTGTGGAACTTCTCCTTTCCACTCCTGGTATTGATGTGAACATTAAAGATGTGGTGAGTTGATGATCAATATAAATATGATAACTGACATTGATGGACCTTCATGATCCATTGTTGCACATTTCTTGTCACACTCATGATGCACATGTGATGTACATGTAATAAAATCGATATGAATAAAATAAGTTGGTGATTTTAATGTGGCAACAGGATTGGAGTGGGCATGGATTAGAGTATTGTACATACCGGTTGAGAATGATAATGCAGTAGGGTTTTTAAAATCATAAGCAGCCTTCTGATGTTTTTATTTGCACCTACTGATAGCTCTGCACATATAACACGCATGTTCTTTGACCACCAAGTGCACATTTATGTGCAATAAAAGCCACCCGCGTTCACCACTAGTGCACATTTATGTGCTCGTGTTGGATATCGCGGTTGTCCCAGTCATATATATCATCACCATATAAATGATTGAGGGCGTAGCTAAACGTTCAAAGTACATGGATGTCTACTTTCATCAAAACCAGTCGCTCCTAAGTGACACCATAACTGTCAATTTATTCAAAATAGCCCATAATTATCCTCCTCAATTCAGTTATTCCCCCTCCTCCCCTCCACTCATCATACCCTCACTCCCCTCCTCATCCCCTTTTCCTCCCTACATCCTCCTTGTCCCTCTTCCCCTTTTCTTCATCCCACTCCTAATCTCCTATCCCCTCCCCCCCCTACTCACCATTGTCCCCATTGCCTGCAATATTTCAATGACCTGTCCTGTTCACATAGCCGTATACTACATGTGCATTGTACCCACCATGTTGGATGAACTATAGTACTCACTACAGGATGGTGATGCTCCATTACACCTTGCTGCATGGAAAGGTCATACTACTTGTGTGGAACGTCTCCGTTCCACTCCTGATATTGATGTGAACATTAAAGGCAGGGTGAGTTGGTGATCAATGTATAAATGATAACTGACATTGATGGACCTTCATGATCCGTTGTTGCACATTTCTTGTCTCACACAAGAAATGGAGGAGCACCTGAAATGTTGTTGCAGAATGTTTTTTTGCATTAAAGAAACACTGTGACCACCACCTCCTCCCTTGATTCTGTCATTCCCCTCCTCCTACCTATTCCCCCTCCCCTCCTTCCTCCATCACTCCCTCCACTTCCTTCTCGTCCTTCCTCCTCTTCAACCTCAACTCTCTCTCCTCCCCACTCCCTCCATCCCCCCACCCACTGTTGTCCCCATCACCTGCTATCTTTCCTGTTCACATAGCCATATACTAGTGTACATTGTACCCACCATGTTGACTGAACTATTGTACTCACTCCAGAATGGTGATACTCCATTACACCTTGCTGCAAAGGAAGGTCATACTACTTGTGTGGAACGTCTCCTTTCCACTCCTGGTATTGATGTGAATATTAAAGGCTGGGTTAGTTGGTGATCAATATAAATGATAACTGACATTGATGGATGATCCATTGTTGCACATTTTTTGTCACACATATGATGCTAATTAAAGTTATATATGATGTAATGCCTGATAAAAAAAATTGATGTGAATGTGAAAGGAATGATGGGTTAGTGATTTTAATGTGGCATCTGGGGTGGAGTAGGCATTGATTAGAGTACTGTACATACACGGTGAAAATGATAATGCAGTAGGTAGGTTACTACTCCTATCTAGCAAGGAGGTATTGAAGGGCACCTGAAAGGTTGCTGCAGGTTTCTTCAACTGTAGCCTCCCCCCTCCCTGTTGATTGTGCTATTCCCCCTCCTTATCCCCTCCCCTTCTCCTCATACCCTCTCTTCATCATACCTCTGCCTATCTCCCATCCCCTCACATGCTGTTTTCCCCATCACCTGCAGTATTTCCTGTTTGTATAGCCATATACTACATGTACATGTGTACATTTTGTACCCACCATGTTGACTGAACTATTGAACCACCACCCACACAAAGCCTGCTCCATCACCACCCTATCAACCACACCTGCCCTGTTGAAGTGAAGTACTATTGTAGTACATCATTGTATTAGCAGTCTTTATGACTTGTGGTGCTATATACCCTATCTAGGATGGCCATACTCCACTGATGGTGGCTAGAAAGTATGATATAATCACATTACTCCAAAAGTACACTACCTGTTATGAGGACTATCCTGTACACACCTTCAGTAAAGTTATCCTGTGTGGGGACACAGGGGCTGGCAAGAGCTCTTTGGCAAAGGTAAAGTGGGTAGCACTAGGCTTGCTGGGATATCACACCTCTGATAATAATGCGCACATGATATGACTTGGATGGACTTGTACCAGTTCATTGTATACAAACATTGTCCAAGAATTCATGTAAAACTTCCTTATCTCGTTAGGTCATCATTAAAGGATCAAAATCAGCAAGAAGATCTGGGCATGCCAAGGTGAACTTATTGCATTAAAGGAAATGTGTTTTCTCTCAACAATGCATTTATCATAACCATCGGTAATTGTAATATTCACACCACCAGCATCTTAAGTTGGATCCCATCAAGTATACCTGCATATGCCAATGACTGTGTACATTGTACTTAGACTGTTGCTAACACTCTTTTGCCAACCTCTGTTACCTTATATGTACAGGACTGATATGTGCTCATGTACATCTACATTGATGCATTAGTGTGAGCATGAATAGCATGTATTCTGCCGCTGGTACATGTACATGTACATATCTCTGTATAGATCTGCCTCACTACACTGATGTTATAATGTATGCTGTATCTCATCTATTCACTCTACCTACTGCTAAACTACCTATTGCTCATGCAAAATACTGGCAAAGGTCCTAAGACTTAGTAGTCTTACTGCTGTAGTTTGGAGGCATCATGTTGATAGGACCGGTGGAGGTTGACATTAGTATAAATTGATGTTATGATTATTAATGTAGTTGCTAAAAACCAATTTCAAGTACACACTTGTTGTGCATCTTTGTATCTTGGATGTGGTTGAATTGGTGTTGATAATACTTTACAGTGTATGTGTGTATGTGTATGTGCTTGTGTGTGCACATGCTTTATTATTAAACTTCGCAACCCTGTTTCCTGCTTACTGCATTTCCTTTATAACTTACAACTTAACTTAATACCACTTAACAACTTAACTTGACACCCCTAAATATGCCTTAGCATTTCTATTGGAGCATGTGCATTTGCATTGTAAGTACAACTTAGTTAGTTGAAGCACATGAACTAGTACAACAAAACTAAGTTGATCTCACATAGTACATGCTTCAGTACAAACATGGTGATCAAGACACTTCTGGAAGGCTGCCACCACCCAACAGGTCTGTTGTGTCCCCCACCACCAAGTTCAGTAGTAAAGTTATAATGGCAACACAGCATGTATAACACACGAGGGCACCACAGCTAATATAATCATATGTGCAAGCGCACTAACACACTAAGTGGTTTCCAGACCTATAGTATAGTTCTAGCAGCCCAATACGCTACAAGGTCCATCAATTTTTTCCTTGTCTCTTCTATCAAAATTCAATTTCATCTCCACCATGACCTTCTTGTCATCCCTAGTCCTCTTGGTCAGACATTTTTGCAAGTGGCGTTTATTACATCTAGCAATAATGCCGGGCACGAGAAAACAATCAGCGGACAAGAGCGAATAACGGAGTGAAGGCTGGTGATATGTGTTGCAACTTTGTTATATAATTGTAGCAGCATACTATTATTTATAGTAATCAAGACGCACGTGACGTCAATGCAACACCTCTAATGGTGAGTCCACGCACCGCGTCTCGTTCAGACAGTGTGTGTGTACTCAGCATTAGGGTGATAGAGTCAGTTCCAACCCACTTGCGAAGATAATGAGTTAACAGCAAACTGATCTCTATAGAAACAGACAGTCAGTTACGCCTCAAATTCATGCAGCACATGTGTATAATTCCATGCAGCAAGAAGGCCATGAGCCAGTGAATCTTCATGCATACTGGAAGCATGATCAGAGTAATGGAGGCCCGCTGCACTGAATAGCCTCTCCACACCTGCACTTGTAGCTGGAGTTGTCAAAAGTTGTTGAGCCATTTTTGCCAGTCTGGGCCTGCAGATGCGTCACCAAGCAATCACATCACAGTTCTTAGGCTCAGCTGGCATGACCATGTATACTTCCAACTCATCTGTTGCAGGCTGCTCAAGTTGGTTGAGCTTTTTGGGGACACTGAAAAAGTCAAAGAAGTCAACTACCTAGCTCTTTTTCATGGGGTACTATCTCAGACATTCCACAAACTTGCCCATTCCTTACAAAGCTCATTTTCTGCCCACTCTCGTTCAGCAGGTGATGTGAATGGTCAAGGGAGCTGCAGATTGCTTATTGAGCCTTTGTGCGAAGAGGAAAATCATCAATAAACCGTCATCATTGCATGTAGGTATAAAGTCTTTTTGCTGCCTTCAACTCAGGTGTCTGATGTGTTGTTGGGATGCATTTTCAGCATCCCAGTGAGGGATCAGCTCTGGTTTATTGAGAACAGCAATCATTTGATGAATTAGAGGTAACACTAAAGATGACATAATGTATTTTGTCCCTTCAATCATTTTCACACCCTCTGCAACACAATTACAATGTGGCAATTGAGTGACCAGCATGGTCCATGTGAGATTTACCATATGGCCCATCATCATGTTATACCTGTGTGCCATGTTTGACATCATAGATCTGCACTGCTCGTTGACCCACACGAAACCATTCCATACTGTCATGTACGGTGGCCCGGTAGGTCGCGGGTACGAGCAGCGGTTTGAGAGCAAAAATGAGTACGAGCAACGGTCTGAGAGCAAAATTGCGTACGGTCCGAGAGCAAAATTGCGTACGGTCCAAGAGCAAAATTGCGTAGGGTCCAAGAGCAAAATTGCGTACGGTCCGAGAGCAAAAACGCGCAGGAGCTGAGAGCAAAAATGAGTACGAGCTGAGAGCAGTTGTTTACATTGGATTTAGGCATTACGCCATTTGTTTTTTTTCTTTAAAAAAAATGGCTTCCAGATGCATCGCTAGCGTCATCCGTTTGTAACTTTTCCAAGGGCTGTTAACATCCTGAGGCAGCTCAAGGCAGCTATTCTCGATCCCCGATTGCGCACCGGTGTGTAACTGTGTGTGTCTTGTGTGTACGTGTTTGTGTGTGCGTGTGTGTGTGTGTGTGTGTGTGTGTGTGTATGTGTGTGTGTGTGCGTGTGTGTGGGAGTGTGTGTGTGTGTGTGTGTGTGTGCGCGCGCGTGCGCGTGCGTGTGTGCGTGTGGGATTCCTTTTACATCGTGATGTGTATTTTTCACACACTGGTACATTTAAGAGCTAGTCTTGGGAGATTTAACAAAAGCACGGTGCGTTATGTTTTCTAAATTAAGTTTTCAATTTATCTTCAGAGCTTCTTACGCATATAGAAAGCTGTGATCTCATCTTATTTACTTTGCAATAAGTCGGCTGTCTGAAGTGTGTGTGTGTGTGTGCGTGTGTGTGTGTGTGTGTGTGTGTGTGTGTGTGTGTGGTTTTGTCTGCATCATGCATGTGTATGTTCTAGGCGTTAAAGAAGGGAAATTTTACTTTTAAATCATGCATACTGTTTTGTCCCACTATTGATTGGGCCAAGGATCTTGTAACACTCAAGATTGAGATAATCAGCTTCAACCCAGAACTCTCTAAGTTGCTGACATGTTGTCCCTCTCTCTCTCTCTCTCATTGCGTTGTTGCAGCTTTGATTGCCTCCCTGTCATTCTCAGGCTTGGGCAGTGCCGTTAACAGTAGGCGATGGCAGTGTTCAACACCAAGGTCTCCCTCTCCAATGCCATCTCTGCTCTGGACCCTCCCATTTCCTAGAGGGTCTTGTCAGGAATGATAATGATATAAGCTCAAAATTTCCACATCTTGTTGGAATCTTCTTCCCCAGCCAACAGGGCTTACCTTCAGTCAGTAGCAGTTAGCTCCTCATGCTTCCTCTTGGCTATCGGTGGTTACTTCCCCTAGTATGAGTTTGTACCTGGATTCCAATGAGTACCAGATGGCCATTGGTGGTGGCTTGAGTTGGATACTTCCGATTAGTCTATGTGCCCATTCTACCCCAATACTGCTCTCAATCATTTTGGTCACCAAAAGGGGAAGGGACCACCGGTAGCCAAGAGGAAGCATGAGGAGCTAACTGCTACTGACAGAAGGTAAGCTCTGTTGGCTGGGGAGGAAGACTCCAACAAGATGTGGAAATGTCGAGCTTATATCATTATCATTCCTGACAAGACCCTCTGGGGAATGGGAGAGTCCAGAGAAGAGATGGCATTGGAGAGGGAGACCTTGGTGTTGAACACTGCCGTTGCGTACTGTTAACAGCACTGCCCAAGCCTGAGAATGACAGGGAGGCAATCAAAGCTGCAACAACGCAATGAGAGAGAGAGAGAGGGACAACATGTCAGCAACTTAGAGAGTTCTGGGTTGAAGCTGATTATCTCAATCTTGAGTGTTACAAGATCCTCGGCCCAATCAATAGTGGGACAAAACAGTATGCATGATTTAAAAGTAAAATTTCCCTTCTTTAACGCCTAGAACATACACATGCATGATGCAGACAAAACCACACACACACACACACACACACACACACACGCGCACACACACACACACACACACACACTTCAGACAGCCGACTTATTGCAAAGTAAATAAGATGAGATCACAGCTTTCTATATGCGTAAGAAGCTCTGAAGATAAACTTAATTTAGAAAACATAACGCACCGTGCATTTGGTAAATCTCCCAAGACTGCTATTAACTGTACCAGTGTATGACAAATAAAGAGATACACATCACGATGTAAACGGAATCGCACACACACACACACACACACACACACACACACACACACACACACACACACACACACACACACACACACACACACACACACAACACGCACGCGCGCGCGCACACACACACACATACACACGCCCGCACAGACGCACACACACACACACACAAACACGTACACACAAGACACCTCATGCCCACACACAGTTACACACCAGTGCGCAATCAGGGATCGAGAATAGCTGCCTTGCGCTGCCTCAGGATGTTAACAGCCCTTGGAAAAGTTACAAACGGACGACGCTAGCGATGCATCTGGAAGCCATTTTTTTAAGAAAAAAAAAACAAATGGCGTAATGCCTAAATCGAATGTAAACAACTGCTCTCAGCTCCTACGCATTTTTGCTCTCAGCTCCTGCGCGTTTTTGCTCTCGGACCATACGCAATTTTGCTCTCAGACCGTACGCAATTTTGCTCTCAGACCGTACGCAATTTTGCTCTCGGACCGTACGCAATTTTGCTCTCGGACCGTACGCAATTTTGCTCTCAGACCGTTGCTCGTACTCATTTTTGCTCTCAAACCGCTGCTCGTACCCGCGACCTACCGGGCCACCGTAGTCATGACTATAATACCATCTTACTGAGTGTTTCCAGTTACTGGTGGCTGTGTTTCAGGGAGCCCTTCGGATTGCACATAAGTCTGCTAGCCTATTAGTTGACCTGTGATTGTAAGTAGTCATGCCCTTGGTTTTTTTCAACACCTCAGATATTCCTGGGGCATCCAAAAACTCCTTTACACAAAGCTCAAGGGTGTGTGCAACACAATATCCTCTTGGCAGACCACCCCAGGCCTTTTTGATACTAGAACCCTGATCTGATACCTTGGCATGAATGTCTTCAAACTTTAATCCAACATTTTCCAAGTCATCTTCTGTCTGTTTTCGTATGGCATCACCAGTGTGCTGCTGTCCTGTAAGTCCATTGCAGCCAAGCAGAACCTCGTGCAGCTCCTCCCAGTTCTTATCTATATAGTACACCATTGTACCCAAGAGGCTGATTGAAGAATCCAGCCATATGTTAGCAGCAATGGATGGTTTCACACCTTGCTGTTTTAGCTTAGTCAATCTTTGCCTCACATCTCGCAACCCCGGGCCAGCTGCATTCATCTGAAGGATCAATGATCTTAATTAACTGATGTAACGGTAGCTATCACATACCTGTTTTTTAACCCGATTCCTGCACAGAGCAGGAATTAAATCTCCCCATGATACTTCCTGACAGAATTCATGGAATGCAGTGTCTCGTACATAGGAAAGAGGTCGCTTGGATGTAGCTAACCAGTATACAAGACGTCAGGATACTATATGCCTCTTTTCTGCACTCCAGTTTGAGACAGTGCCAAAGTTCTACAGTACCTTTATCATCTACTTGAATCTTCAACTGACTGCTACTGGTATCCTTACTCGCAAGCTTCTGCACATACCAGTCCTTGTGTTTATGCTGCAAGTGGTTATGCATGTTGCATGTCCCACCACCCTTTGCCAAAACAGTCCCATACTGAGTGCCGTTCACCATCTTCAACATGCTAATTGCAAACTGTTTGTCTTCTGCATTGACAAATGCGTGCCACACCAGAGATGACTGTTTTCCGGATAAGCCAGGTGTCAATATTGATGCTATTTCTTGTGATGTACCTGCCTCCTTTCATCATCGCGTCTCTTCCTTTTCTGTCCCTGTGCATAATCATCTTTTCAATCACACTCTTCCTCAAAACAAACTATGTGCTGCTCACAACTGCTTAATTGTTCAAGTGGCTCCCACGTATCATCCTCATGGCTAAACCCTTTCCATCGCACGAGCCATTCTTTGTGCTTTTTTGGCCATTTGCTCGGCAATTACAATGTATATCCTCTACAAAGTAGGTGTCTTTGTACGCAGCGAGATCCGCAACATGCCTAGGGGTACGCCGCAGACCATCTGCTTTGCCATGTGGCAAAGCCCGAGGTTGTGTGGCTTAGCGTTTGGTCCTTCGATTTTGCCTTAATAATTAATTAACTGTTAAACCGGAAATAACCAGTAGCTTTAAAGAGAACAACTGTAACCAACTGGTTATTTTTTAAACAATCACCTAAACCGACTGGTTTTTAGAATTTCAATAACCTCTTACCGAGGGGGTGGGGGCAAAAAACAAAGTGCAAGACACCATCCCCCAACTTTGAAGAGCTCATCGAGAGCATCACAAAAATGCTATTATTTTTTGCAGGGGGTATGGGGGGAAAAGTTATGAGGTGTCAAAGTTTGGGGGGGGGGGGGGGGTCTTTGCCTTAAATGACTTTTTGATATTTTTTTGCAACGTAATGACAACATCATACTTTTCGCAGTGTCCATAGGTTTCTATACGTGCGAAGATAAGGTTTAACTCAATAAACTCAACTATCGGCCTATCAGCACAATTCTGTATTATTATTTGTACGGAAATTAGTGAGGGACCAACTGTACTTATCATGTGATTGAGGCTAATTTGCAAAACCACACGCTTTCATCATGAAATAACTATCTGCAATTGTTGCAATGCACAGCTTCAAATACCCCTGATAGACGAGATCAATCTATGACAGCATCATCAATCTAGTTACAAAGCGATTGCTGCTAAGGTAAAAGCTAGTGCTAGTCAGCCAAAAATAACTACGTTGTTAAGACACATTTTGGAGCAAGTTAATGCGAGAGGAATGGAAATAACAAGTATTTATAAGCGCAATGCGGCTATGTGTAGTATAGTGTATCTATGCAAGTTTGTGCGCGATTTCATTCTTATTATTAATAAGGGGTGATCAATTGTTGATTGCGTAATGATTTTTAAGGGGCTTGGTCTAAAATGGGCTGTTCGTAGGCGGAGGGGGGGGGGGGTGATCTGGACCTTGATTTTAAAAATTTTTGGGATGGTGTCTATACCTTTTTTTTTGGGCCCCCCCCCCCCCCCCCCCCCCCACCCTCGCCTCTTACAACCAAGCCTTAACCACCAAGCAAGGTTTGAAGTTTTGGTGGTAAAATGTGTGCGTTAAACCCCCACCCCTTTGATAATATTATTTATAGCAGGAATCTGCAGTCTGCATTGATAGTTGTAAATAAATCATTAAAAAAACCCTCTTTATCTGCCACGTCCATTCGTACCTCCGCCCCTGGAGTGGGACCCTCGGCCAAAGAGTTTGACCAAATCAATAGGCACACGATTTCGACATGATGAGTTGTATCGTACATACTGTGTTGTGTATGCTGATGGTAGCTGAATCCATGTATTCGATCGCTTAATGAATCTTGTTTGCAATAGAATGACCGACGCTTGTATGAAAGAAACAGAGTTGTTATAGCGGGAATTTATTGTATATTCATGTGCTCGGAGTAGCTGGGACCACATTGTAATAGGCTAATGGCATGAAATGATCGAGAAATGTGCAATTACTTTGCAAGCTTTATCTCCTTAATGAATGAATTAAAAATTAATGAACAGGACATATCAATAGGTACAGGATCACTCTACGTATAATCCAAATTTAATGTTTAATCTCCAGGGAATAATCCTTATTTAAGGATGCCATTATCCTTAAATAAAGATCATCTTTTACGTTGCTTTTTTTTGCTAACTAAGTAAATAAGATAAAATTAATGCTATTGGTCAATTGCATTCTGATTAGCCTCCATAACAAACTTTAAATGATGTCAATATGATCAATGTCCATGTGGTAAAACAGGGAGGAAGTGGCACATCCTTATTTAAGGATTGACACCATCCTTAAATAAGGATCACAACAGTAGAGATTATTGACCATAAAAACCACAATAGTTTTAAAACTCTTGATTTTCTGATAGCCAGTTGATCCAGCTATACTCACAACCTGATTCGTCAAAGAAATAACTTGTGGTTAATAAGTTATGCTTATTTACACCATAACGCTTAAAAATTAATATCAAGCATTTGTATAATGACGTGTACTGATTAGATGCTCTCTTCTGCTCAAACGCCAGCATAGACGTACCCTAGCCTCACTGAAACCACGTGCACTGCATGTGGGTGTTCTACCGCCGCTGCTGTGCTTTCTAGTCCTATCATTGAGTACAGAGTACAGTACCGTGTACAATAGTGGGGGGGGGGGGGGGGGAATCTAGGAAGCATTGCCAATTGGCATGCGATATGTGTTCGAGCTTAGTGTGCTTAGCCCCAATTAATCAGACTCGAGGAGACCATGCCATTGCCTAGGCCTACTGTTGCTGTCGCTGTCACTGTCATTTGACGAATCATGCAGTGCTGCCGCTTTGGTCACCTATAGGCCTACATGTATGTCATCCATCCGTAGTGAGGAACTACATCCGTCGCTTTATGTGGCTCCCTCGGTATCTAAGCAGGGTTGCTTAGCTTCACGCTTTCAAGTGTATGCAATCTCCTTGATCTTTGGAAGTAATTTACTGGCCGGTACGTGAGGCGTAGATTGTTGAAGCCGTGGATATTGTTCCACAGATCCATCTGACAGTGTACATTCTACTCCTAGAGCTACCAGAAACCTGTTCTTCCTTGCCATACGTCGCTTTTGAGTTAATTTGCTCACTACTATATCGCCAGCGGCAAATGGCGGTTTCGCCGTATTTACACTGTAATACCGGTTTTTGAGCAAGCCAAACCTGTTTTAATCACGGCAGTATCGCTGATCTGCATGATCTTGAATCTAGTGAATCACTAATATAAAACAAAGCATAAAGTGTACATCATTCTTTTAGAATGTGGTCATCATCCTTATTTAAGGATGGCCATCCTTAAATAAGGATTGCGGGAGATTAAACATTAAAATGAATTGAACTTTCCTGCCATAAAGGTACGGTGGGTTTGATTCCCTAGGCGTATCGGGCATACCATCACTGGCTGGAAGCAAATGCAACCGGCATCCCAGAATCTAGTTTTACCATAAAGGATTGGTGTAGTATGAAGTGTGAAGTCAATAACGATTTTAAAGTGAATCATAAATATATATTATATATATATATAATTATATGGGACAGTCTCCGAGAAAATGGCCCTTCGCTATATAATTTTAAAGTTATAAAAATGACTCACGTTTGAATCGCTATAACTTCGTAACGGTACACGCCATTGACTTCCTATTTTCATCACTTCATACTACACCATTTCTATAAGGTAAAATAGATTTTGGAGTCTTGCATTAGCTTCGTGCCAGTGTTGCAACGTCCGATACTCCTTGGGGTTCAAACTGGCTATATCTTTCGGCAGCACGTCTCAATTAACTTCAAATTCGGTTTATACGCAGAGGGGTCCTGTACCTATCGATGTGCCCTGTTCGTTAATTTTTACTTGATCCGTTACGGAGATACAGCTGTGCAAAGTAATTGCACATTTTTCGTTCATTCCGCGCCATTAACCTAGTACAACCTGGTTCCCGATACTCCGAGCACATGAATATACAATAACCTCCCGTGTCCATGCCACTGTATTAACCTGTACAACTGAAGTATACCACCGTTCTTACAAACGTCAGTCTGAGTGGTTCTCTTCTATAATGGACAAGATTCGTTAAGCGATCGAAACGTGTGGGATTCAGCTACCGTCACCATACAAAAAACACGGTACGTACTACCAGTACCGATACGCGCGCACAACATTATGTAGAAATCGTGTCCCCGTCGATTCGGTCATACTCTTTGGGTGCCACTCATTGCGTGGCCATTCATAGGCTTACAACCTATACGTCAGAGCCATGATATGTATAATGCACGGTGTATCAGCTAGGCTATGGCATGGGAGAGGCGTGGTCGAGTTAAAGACACACACATGCAGCGCAGCTAGGCTGGAACACATGTAACCCTTCCTTATTGTCGGGATTTGCGTTCTGCTGGCACATAAATTTCAACGCCCACCGTTTTTCATTTCATCTGCATGGCTGGCACACACACACCCATGAACCAACACATACACACGTCTCACGTCACACTTATACACACTCTTTCCCCCACTATTCTTTTCCCCTTGCTGTACACCCTGTAAATTGTTATGCGCTACATGGATTCACTTATAAGCTTTGTCTAGTTGAACTTATGTCTTTCGGTTACAGTGCTTTCACTGGCCTACTATACAACCCTCTTTCCCAACTATTTGTATTCTGACTGATGTGTTTTTCACGTGTGTAACTGGATTGCATAGTGGTATAGGAGCATGGAGGCTATGGGGGCAAAGCCCCAACAATTTTTTCAGAGAAAGGCCCACCTCCCAACTCCTCCCCCCATTGGTTGTATGTGCTGGATAAATGTGTTGTATGTACTGGACTATTTGTTCCTGTCTCACAGTACCTGCCACATCATGACGTACCATGCCTCATGTCCCATATTCCATTACATGCATCCATTTACACACTCACAAACTCATATATACACAACACTCACAACTACATGTATCCCAAGCCAATCACTATATATGCTGAAGCTCTGAATGTGTACCATTGAGAGGTTTAAAAAGACTTAGGTCTTACTATTTTTTACCATCCTTTGTTATACCAGGGCTCTGATCTTTGTCTTTTGGGATAAAGCTGGAATAATATTCCTGCCGGGCTTATATACAAAAGTAGGTCTACTAAAGTTCCTCTTACAGAGTGGTAGATCTACAAGTAATATCACAAAAGATAAATAGCACAGATTCCTAGAAGGGGCCCATGTATAATGCTATACATACACACGCACACGCACATATACATACACACACACACATACACACACACACACAAACCAGTGCTACTTAGAATTAGTGGTTCTGGTGGGTATGACTGTCAGTTTGCTATGCCCAGATGCAAATCCACCCATGGAAGTCACCCATGGAATGTTGATGGTGGCAAATAGATAGGCTAATGCCTATGTGTTTAGGACTCTGCAATTAATGAGACATACCGTCACAAACTCTCTGAGGATCACAGCACTTGGTTTCATATTTTATGTCTGTTTTTGGATCTGGTGCAGTGCTGCTTCCAAACATATTACAGACCTGTGAGTTCCATAGGCTTTTACATTTGGTCATATGTGTAGCAACAAACTTGACAGTCATCCTCACCTCAACCACTAATTCTTCTTGTAAGTAGCATTGGAATTTCAGTGTGCGTGTGTGTGTGTGTGTGTGTTTGTGTGTGTGATGTGAGTGTTTGTGTGTGTGTAGCATTGGAACCTTTCTTTCTTGGAGGATGTGCAATTTATTTTTGTAATATGTTGACAAGCATTGTACGGTACGTACTACCAGTACCGATACACGTGCATAACATCATGTAGAAATCGTGTCCCTGTCGATTTGGTCATACTCTTTGGGTGCCACTCATTGCGTGGCCATTCATAGGCTTACAACCTATAACAGTACGTCAGAGCCATGATATATAGTGCTCGGTGTATCAGCTAGGCTGTGGGAGAGGCGTGGTCGAGTTAAAGACACATGCGGGCTGGAACACATGTAACCCTTCCTTATTATTGGGATATGCGTTCTGCTGGCACATATAACACCCACCATTTTTCATTTCATCTGCACGGCTGGCACACACACCCATGAACCACACCCATGAACATACACACGTCTCATGTCATGACTATTCACACTCTTTCCACCATAAGACACTATTCTTTTCCCCTTGCTGTAAACCCTGTAAATTGTTATGTTGTGTGCTACATAGATTCACTCATATGCTTTGTCGATTTGAACTTTTTCTTTTGGTTACAGTGCTTTCACTGGCCTACCTCTTTCTCAACTGTTTTTGTTATGTTTATATTCAGATTCATTCTCTTTATGTTTGGTCCTATATGTGCAAGTAACGTTACCTTCTATTTCTTTAGTGGTCATAATTGTATCAGCACAAAATGGTAATATGTCTTGTCAGACTCATGCCCTTCACTGTATGCTCATATCCCATGGCCTCCTCTACATGGTCATGTCCAAAGGCCTCCATGTCACTGATGTGGATGTATTTCACACATGCAACTGGACTGTGTGTTGCATGTATTGGACTGGTGTCAGTGGGGTAGGAAGCACGGGGGTCGTGGGGGCATATGTCACAATACTTTTGTCAGAGGCTCCACTATACATGTCCCATATACCATTCACTGTACTCAAATTGGGAGGGTTTTATGGACTCCTCTATTTCAGCTGATAGTGGTCATGAAAGTGTTGGAATGATGGGGGGCTCAAATGTCATGTCCCCATCAAGGTGCTCTTGTATATATACTAGTCCTGAAGCTTCGTGTAAGTAAAATACCAACTCCCATGGGTAAATAGAAGCCATGTCAGTGAATGCTCTCTGTATAAACTCTACAGTGGCCCAGTCTTTCCAAATCTTTGAGATAGGCTAAGCAATAATATTCACTGCCACTTATGCAAGGCTTCCCATCTGTCCACAGCTTGCACAAAAATAAATCCTCCAAAAAGGTACCAATGCTACAAGCACACACACACACACACACACACACACACACACACACACATACACACATACATACACACACAATGGTAGCTTTGAAAAAGCTTAGCAAGCTGCATTTGGACCTCCACCAATGGTAGCCCCTTTATGTTGGGACACCCAGGTCATTACAAGGCCACCAATGGATGCATGCTACTTGCTCCACCACATCAGGGCTTCCATCCCCACCAGTAGACACCTCTTTCACATGGGATTTCCCACCCACTTCACAGCAGGTGCCCCTTGCTCCTCCACATCAAGGCACCCCCTCTTCCATAGATGTCACACTTCGACGTAGGGATCTCTCTCCTTCCTCCTTTTTACCATTCCATCCAGGAGACACCTTCCTCCACACAGTATACCCCTCCTAAACTGTGTAACACCACTAATGGTCTTATTTCAAAATACTCTAAATTAGTTATGTTCTATCTCATGAAGAAAAGAACTGATGGAACAAGTAATAATAACATTATTTGTGAGAAAGTTGGTATATAGGATTGACAGGCAATAGAGGAAATATGTAATAGCCCTATATTTAGCACATTTGTAGGACATTATGTTGTTCAACTGTGTGCGTATTACATTTCCCCTTAGTAGACCCTTGTTTCCTTCCTTTTGCCTTCCAATCCTATATGCCATCAATTTTCTCATAGAGAACGTCTTTATTACTTGTATGTAAGACTTCCATCTCTAGGTGAGCAGATCTAGAAGTAGCTTGTCAACACATCACAAAAATAAATTGCAAAAGAAAGATTTCAATGCTACGTAGAGACACACACATACACTCACATACACAAATACACACACACACACACACACACACACACACACACACACACACGCACACACACACGGAAATTTCAATGCTCCTTAGGATTAGTGGTCCTTATGAGGATGGCTGTCAAGTTTGCTACACATACGACCAAATGCAAAAGCCTATGTAAGTCACCTGTAACATCTTTGGGAGCAGCACTGCCCCAGATCCAAAAACAGACGTAAAATATGACACCAAATGCTGTGATCCTCAGGTGGGTTTGTGATGGTATGTCTCATTAATTGCAGAGTCCTAAACATAGCCTATCTATTTGCCACCATCTCATGTTCAAATCAACATTCCATGGGTGACTTCCATGGGTGGCTTTGCATCTGGGCATAGCAAACTGACAGTCATACCCACCAGAACCACTAATTCTAAGTAGCACTGGTTTGTGTGTGTGTGTGTGTGTGTGTGTGTGTGTGTGTGTGTGTGTGTGTGTGTGTGTGTGTGTATGTATGTGTGTGTGTGCATGTGTATGTATAGCATTATACATGGGCCCCTTCTAGGAATCTGTGCTATTTATCTTTTGTGATATTACTTGTAGATCTACCACTCTGTAAGAGGGACTTTAGTAGACCTACTTTTGTATATAAGCCCGGCAGGAATATTATTCCAGCTTTATCCCAAAAGACAAAGATCAGAGCCCTGGTATAACAAAGGATGGTAAAAAATAGTAAGACCTAAGTCTTTTTAAACCTCTCAATGGTACACATTCAGAGCTTCAGCATATATAGTGATTGGCTTGGGATACATGTAGTTGTGAGTGTTGTGTATATATGAGTTTGTGAGTGTGTAAATGGATGCATGTAATGGAATATGGGACATGAGGCATGGTACGTCATGATGTGGCAGGTACTGTGAGACAGGAACAAATAGTCCAGTACATACAACACATTTATCCAGCACATACAACCAATGGGGGGAGGAGTTGAGAGGTGGGCCTTTCTCTGAAAAAATTGTTGGGGCTTTGCCCCCATAGCCTCCATGCTCCTATACCACTATGCAATCCAGTTACACACGTGAAAAACACATCAGTCAGAATACAAATAGTTGGGAAAGAGGGTTGTATAGTAGGCCAGTGAAAGCACTGTAACCGAAAGACATAAGTTCAACTAGACAAAGCTTATAAGTGAATCCATGTAGCGCATAACAATTTACAGGGTGTACAGCAAGGGGAAAAGAATAGTGGGGGAAAGAGTGTGTATAAGTGTGACGTGAGACGTGTGTATGTGTTGGTTCATGGGTGTGTGTGTGCCAGCCATGCAGATGAAATGAAAAACGGTGGGCGTTGAAATTTATGTGCCAGCAGAACGCAAATCCCGACAATAAGGAAGGGTTACATGTGTTCCAGCCTAGCTGCGCTGCATGTGTGTGTCTTTAACTCGACCACGCCTCTCCCATGCCATAGCCTAGCTGATACACCGTGCATTATACATATCATGGCTCTGACGTATAGGTTGTAAGCCTATGAATGGCCACGCAATGAGTGGCACCCAAAGAGTATGACCGAATCGACGGGGACACGATTTCTACATAATGTTGTGCGCGCGTATCGGTACTGGTAGTACGTACCGTGTTTTTTGTATGGTGACGGTAGCTGAATCCCACACGTTTCGATCGCTTAACGAATCTTGTCCATTATAGAAGAGAACCACTCAGACTGACGTTTGTAAGAACGGTGGTATACTTCAGTTGTACAGGTTAATACAGTGGCATGGGCACGGGAGGTTATTGTATATTCATGTGCTCGGAGTATCGGGAACCAGGTTGTACTAGGTTAATGGCGCGGAATGAACGAAAAATGTGCAATTACTTTGCACAGCTGTATCTCCGTAACGGATCAAGTAAAAATTAACGAACAGGGCACATCGATAGGTACAGGACCCCTCTGCGTATAAACCGAATTTGAAGTTAATTGAGACGTGCTGCCGAAAGATATGGCCAGTTTGAACCCCAAGTGGTATCGGACGTTGCAACACTGGCACGAAGCTAATGCAAGACTCCAAAATCTATTTTACCTTATAGAAATGGTGTAGTATGAAGTGATGAAAATAGGAAGTCAATGGCGTGTACCGTTACGAAGTTATAGCGATTCAAACGTGAGTCATTTTTATAACTTTAAAATTATATAGCGATGGGCCATTTTCTCGGAGATTGTCCCATATATATATATATATCTGGTTGAAGCAGCGAAAAGGTACCTTGCGTAAATTATTAACAAATTTCCAGGAAGGAGCATCAAAGCCCATGCGTGCAATAGAACTGTATGCGTATTTATAAATTGAGGACCCTGTAACTCCATGATGGACAGGCTAATTTCCAGTGTGTAAGAAAGAAGTTGTAGAGGACTTTGAATATGAAAAAGTATCCGCTAGGTTTCGCTAGACACGAGTGACGTTTTTAAATGACATTCATGATACTGCTGGATTCCTAGATGGAACCTACTCGCGTAGGTTCCGATATACGCGAGAGGCCATGACTTTTCGCATGAACAGTCCCATATGTGTAAATGCATGTGTTTATATGACAGGTGGATAATATGTGCTAAGTTTATAGACTGTGGTTATTACTCAGTAATACATTACCTCACTACAGCTAAAGCCTGCTGATCTTGATAAGGTTGCCAAACCACTAACAGCTGGTATTGTATCATACCAAGTTCAGAACTCTGACTCCAACATGCTACTCTATGACCTAGCAGGCCACCATACCTACTACTCAAGTCACTGCTCTCTACTGGAAGCCATTTCCCTCACCAGTCCCTCCACCTTCCTCATGCTGGTGGATGTCAGTATGGGGGGGATAGTTGGGATCACTAAACAGATGTACTACTGGTCTGCCATGATAAGCAATGTATGTCACCAATGCCGTCAACCATCATCTGTCGTAGTGGTAGGCACACATGTAGACATGGTTAAGAAGGATTATCTAGCAGAGCTTGGAGAAAAAATAAAAGAGCTAGGGAAGGATATATTTAAAGAGCTCATCTTTGAAGAGTTCATTGCTCTTAATGCCATCAAATGTCGTGGTGACAGCCTAAAAAGCTTTCTTAGTTTGCTTAGTAGGATCAATAATGAAGTGGGGCTACGTTCTCCAGCCATCTCTCTCACTAATCATCTGATGTATGCCTTCTTGAATGACAAGGTTCCTTCTGACAAAGAGGTTATATCTCTATCATCTCTCATGTCCCTTCTTGAAAAGGAAGCATCACGAGTCCTTCCAATTGAGACCTCTGAAATCATGAAACTCCTGACCACCTTGGGAGAAAAGGGATTTATTGTCTTTCTCCAATCTGATAATAGTAATAGCTGGATAGTTCTTGACCAGGGGACATTGCTTGAGAAGGTCAATGGAGCCTTATTTGCTCCTTCATACTTCAAAGAGCACCTCCCCATAGCCAGCAACACTGGGATCATTGCAATGGATGTACTTGGGAAGCGCTTCCCTAACCACAACAATGCAATGATTGTTCAGTTTCTAATTAAACTCCAGTTATGCCAATGCATCAGCCTAGAGGGTGTCAACACAAACATGGCACCTCAAGGTCCATCATCATCTGATCTGTTATTTTTCCCTCCTCTCATAAGTGAAGATAGGCCACATTTTGGTCCAGGTGACATAGCTACTCCTGAGAGATGCTTTGGATGGCTATTGCATACTGATAGTATCCATCAGTCCTTTCCGAATCGCTTCCTTCATACGCTCACACTGAAGCTTGCACATGAGTTATGTCTTGCAGACCAAAATCACAATGCAATTATTCAGGTCAATAATCGCCAATGCAAGGTGTGGAGGTGTGGCATTAGTTGGAATAGTGTAAAAGGTGTGAGCACTCTCATTGAGTTAATGGAGCAGTCAAGATGTCTCTTCTTGGTCATGTCTTTCCCTGATCCTGAATATTGCAATGAACTGGTTCCTGTTCTCCAAATCATCAAGGCCACCCTCAGTCAGTTCTCTCCATCCATCCCAGCCACAGAATACATAGTGGACCCTAGTAAGGCTAGCTCTGTGTTCACACAAGGTTGTTCTCTGGATTCACTGACAAGAGTTAAGCTCTCCCATCTTAGTGATGCTCTTAAAGATGGTCGCTCTACAGTAGCAGCAGACCCTGGTAACACTATCCTACGTCTAAAAAACTGGACCAGTGTGGAGCCATGTCTTCCTCGTCTTGTGTCTATTGCTGTGAATGGTAAGGTGTTGGTGATATGTACCGACATGAGATGTAATTTGTTTAATCCCTCTACAGGTACGGAAAATATTCAAGAACAGCAGTTTCCAAGAGTCTGTGGTTAGTTAACATAGTTCAGCATTATTCAGCTGTTACATAGCTACCTTCTGCCAATAATTGATCTTTGGATTGCCAAATCACTGGCACCAATTGTATTTATGAAATTGAGGGGGGAATATACTAATAAAAATTATTTGCATCGCATGTTAAAATAGTTCAATGCCTTACTAGCTGAGGAACAAGTTCATTTGATGTGTTAACACCAGGGACATAATGACAGAAATGTTGGAAATGTCTCTACAATTGTTCTGTGTTGTCACAGACTATAAATGTTATTCACATGAGCTACGAGCACTACAATCTCCCCAATCAAAGTTTGGGGCTCCAGGCCTAAAACCAACGCATTTATGTCTGTAGAAACAGTTGTGGTGTATTGTGGTTGACGAAGTGGATCATGCACTTTGCACACAGTAGTTCTAATCAATCTTTTCATGATCAGCTGGGATGGGGTGTCTGGACGTCCTGAACCCCTTGTGTTCGCATCTGACCAGTTGTTCTTTTTATCTATAGGAATTCCCACAATGATGGAATTACTGTACTTCAAAGGCAAAGAGAAGACATTCAATGTGGCTGTACATGTGGGAGCTAAGTTTACAGAATTAGGGATCATCCTTCTGAATGATGAGACTGGAGTTATTGTAGAGGCACTAAGGAAAGAATTTTTACTCAATGCAGTAGACATAAACATGGCCATTTTTAGGCAATGGCTACAAGGGAAGGGTGCAAAGCCTGTAGCTTGGTCAACACTTATAGATGTGTTGAGGAAGATAGGCCTGTGTACTCTGGCTAGTGATATCGAAGGAGAACTGATAGTGGGTAGTGTTATAGGTGCTAACAGTTTATAGGTTGCTGTATTGTGTGGCATTACCTAGTTACAGATTTCAGTGCATACGTTATGCTTTGTGCTTTTAATATGCTAATAGATAAAACAATTCATTTGTACAGCATGCACAATGGCCTCATTTCATGAAAACACTGCACGGGGGAGGAACAAGTAAACATGAACAAAAGGGTTCCACAACTTGTTTTGTATCAAATAGTAGTTAGGGGCAGCGATAGGATTATTAGTGTCAGGGGTTGTGTGTTGGGGGTGACTTATTTGAAGATTAATTATATGAAGATTTAATTGAAAGCTCTATTGCGCATCTAAGGGAGGCTGATTTAATTTTGATGTAAATCCACTTAAATTGCACAATCATCCACATCTGGCTTGTAGGAAGATGAATGGGATGAGGAACCAACACAGCCTCTTTCATCAAGGTCATCACTATAATAAGTTCATACTTTAATTGTGGTTATGGGTACTGCTATCAGAAACAGTGTCACTATTATTGCCAGTTACACACAAGAGGCACGCATGGCATAAATTTAATATGTCGCATTTCCTATCTTCTCAGCCCGCAGTACTGTCTTCTGTTATATGCTAGTAGATTAAGTTAATGGCACTATATATACCAATTAAAGCTATACCTTATCCACAGCACATTTAAAGCGATGCAAAATCCAATAAACTCAGTCTTTTCAGATTAGAGAGCTCTATAGTATCAGTATAATACATTCTATCTATTAAACTCACCTTGGAATGTCTTTACCCTGCATCAGGTATGTCCCTTAAATTTGAGTGAAGGCAAGAACCATTCATCAAAGCTGGCTCTTTGAAATCCCAACACTGCGTGATTACGGCCATGTGTAAAAGTTAAAAAGATAGTACAAATCCCACATACAATATTTCAGTTGCATGAGAGACATGATCTTAAAAGCTTAGCATCTGCATGGGTGTGGATGGATGCCAAAGGGAGGGTTTAAACTCATTCATTAAGGAATAGTTAATTACTATTTCACACTGCACATAAAGTGACTCCGGACACGGGGAAAATGCGTGAGATCATTTTGAGATTTTCGGGTGATTTCTAATTGAAATAATCTGGCCAAAATCAGCACCTGATCTACCAGCTAAATCATTAGAAATATGAGATTAAATCCTTTCAAAAAGCATACACCGATTATGTGAATCATTACAGAATCAATTAGAATATAAATGATTTATTCTGATTACCAAAGGATTTATAAAATGATTTACGAAGGATTTCAGCCGCTAACAACAACCATGCATTCAAATGCAAAACAAAATGTTCACTGTTCTTAATTCATATCATGAGTTCTGATCATCCATTTCGGGGGCATTTTCCACTGGAGGTTGTGAAGCATGTAACCTTGTAAGATGTTCATTTGTCAATGTGATGCGCTCATCAGCACGATCAGACTCTTCTGGTGCTCCTGCTATGTCAGCATCTTTGATTAAAGTTTGTGCAATGCCCTCTACATATCCTGTTTCGATTAGTCCTCTTTTAATTGCATCTCGAACTGCCTTGTCACGGGTAATGTTAGATCGTCACCTACGCGTAGGCGCGTTAACCTACACGTAGGCATTACAAATCACTTATTTCCGACAGGTGAACAGCCAGCCAACGCTTGAAATAACAACGATCAGTATAGCAAAGAGGGCTACTTGCCAAATGGCGGCAGAAAACAACGCCAGCATGCTGCTAGTATTCTGGCTGGGGCACGCCCCCATTTAGCTCGAGTTGCGCTAGCCTCATCCCCAGGCCGTCAATTAAAGATTAGGAAAAAAGACGGCCTGGTACCTATTGCCACTATGTTAGTGCGCATGCGCTGGCCAATGGTATTCGTATACTTAGTTCGTAACCCGTTCCGTAAACTAACTCATATCCGGTCCGCGTCGTTAAAGGTTTTTATTTATTAATAAAATGAAAAACATCGCACACGTGCCAAAAATTCATAATTTCATACACGGCTACGTGTATGTATGCGTAAAGGGATGCACACATATCCAGGGATTGGCAATCGACCACAACCCTCCGAGCCTTGATGTTGCGTTCAGCCAGATCCCTGACGACAGAGCTGAAGTCCTCCTCAATGGTATTCTTCCGAACCGCCTCATATGTGATGTTCGGTTTGTCAGGAGAAAAGAGAATAGGCCCACGCTTCATGAAATTCTGCCATTGCTTCGACGCAGACCGGATATGAGTTAATTTACGGAACGGGTTACGAACCAAGTACACGAATACCAGATTTTTGGTATTGGCCAGCGCATGCGCACTAACATAGTGGCAATAGGTACCAGGCTTTTTTCCTAACCTTTAATTGACGGCCTGGGGACGAGGCTAGAGTTGCGCCAATTTACAAAAACCTTGCTTGAAGCATTCTTCAATTTTTAGGCAGATATAATTTAAACTCTTTTTGCCACCCACACACGATTTCCAACTTTTATACTCTCTGTCATCAAGATCGTGGTCAATTTTTGTACGCTCCACCATCTCGATCGTGCATCTAAAGAGCCTATGGTTGAGTGTTTTCCAAAGCGGATTTAAAACGAAGCTCTATGCTTAAGTGTGTTACATTATTCGAGTTCGAAGTTTAATACGCCTTTGAACGCGAGGACCATAGGTCACAAAAGAACGCCTATGTGTTGCCGGGCTAAAACAGCCTATACGTGCAGGCGTTCCAACTATCATTAAATATAACACATTGCATGTCGTCGTTGCTGTCGCTTGGCTGAGCTGCCTTTTGTAATATGGTTTATCGCGGGGGAATAGTAGTCCCATGTCATATATGTCCTACATACATGTGGTGTATACCACCTTACAAGCCTTAATTCCCATGATTTTTGACTTTGAAGGAACCAGCAACTTGTTAAAAGTCAAACAGGCTTTGACAGAATTGAACTGATGAGATTGTCTTTCAATGACTTGTCAAGTTCACTCCATACAGTTAATTGTCTTTAGCTTATCTGTTAGGCCAGTATGCTGCATGAACACATCCTGTACGGCTATCTATGAACATAATGCTGCATGCACGATCAACTTACCAGTGGTATGACCTCGTTTGCTTTCACTGGCTCTTGTAATAAAGATGTTCACCAAACGTTGGCACATATATATATGCGGTGTTGCATGCAGACTGTACGGGGTGCTGTACGCATCGTTTCAGCATGGACGTACTGCGTTGGTTAGCGTTAGGATTAGGGATTCCAAGAGGAAAATTCTTGCCCGAAATTTAGCAAAGATGGCAAGATTTTCGCTTAGATTATAAATGAAACTGAAACCAAGATACATATGAGTTTGAAATCAATACATTCATAATCCGCTAGGCTTCCACTGGTTTTGTTAATTTCATGACCACATCCAATTCCTTCTTCAACATAATTGCATTTTTAGACATAATTAAATAGTGCATGAATACAACCCATAGCTAGGATGGATACCTAGATTATATGTTAATTTCAAACTCATATGGTTTCAGAGTTATCTACAATCTAAGCGAAAATCTAGCCAGCCTGGCTAAATCTTGGGCAAGATTTTTCCTCTGGGATTGTTTTTATTTTAAACTGGGGACGATAGGAACCTGGATGTCCTTTAACCTTAATTAATCTCCAGGCTCGCGTCCTAGATCTAGACGCGTTACCGTCCTAGATCTAGGACGAACATTGAAGGCTTTTGCTGATCACGTTTGGCCGAAACAGTGTGGTTTGAAGATTTCATTTTGAAGCATAGGCATCATACAGTACACTAGATATGTTCATTTTGATTAGTTTTGCTCAATGATGATATCGCAGCGAGTTGTCAACACTTTTAACTATGGATTTCTGTATAAATGTTTGTTCAATTTATCGGATGCACTTTTTGTAAGGTGCACGGATTATACATGTGAGTGTAGTTTAATTACAGAACCCTTGCTATTAATCACTGCTCTACACACTGGCACAGTTCATTGTTAGAATCGAAAAGCATGCCCATCTGTACGTATCATCCGGTAGTAACGCTGTTAATGATAAATCAAATTATCTTCTTTAATTAAAGTTTGAGAAGCAATGAGCTGCATATTCCACCATTTACACAAGCATAAATATGTGACAGTGATTTGTGTTATATAGGCAATGCTTGGAATTCACATTACCTGCAGCGACTACTGTTGCCTGTGGTATACTAAATAGTTAATTAACTTATATTGGGCAGTTATATAGGTAGTCGCTGCAGGTAATGTGAATTCCAAGCATTGCCTATATAACACAAATCACTTTCACATATTTATGCTTGTGTAAATTGATGGTGGAATATGCAGCTCATTGCTTCTTAAACTTAACCTGATAACATAATTGAAACTCATTCCTATGAAAGTAATATTTTATCCATGTTAATACCAGTCAGGGGTACAGGGAAGCTCCCCATCTGGGTCTGAGACTTTGACCAGAAGCGAACTTGACAAACTGTTATGACGAAAATGGTTGAATAAATGGTATATTTTTGTTCTGATCAATTGCAATTGATTCAGGAAGGAGTTGTCCGGACACTGGAGCCAAGTGTATCCACACTTCACCTGTTATTTTTTTCATCTTCAGGAATGCCCAAACTGATGGAATTACAGTCCTTCAAAGGCAAAGAGAAGACATTCAATGTGGCTGAACTGGTAGGAACAATGTTAGGGATCATCCTTGTGAATGATGAGACGGAAGTAAATGTAGAGGCATTCAAGAAAGAATACTTACTCCATGCTGAAGACATAAACAGGGTCATCTTTACAAAATGGGCAGGGTACATCCTCTTCCTTGGTCAACACTGACTGATGTAATGAGAAAGATAGGCCTGGGCACATTGGCTAGTGATATTGAATGTGGACTAGTGTAGTAGCTTATAGGCTGTATTCTGTGGCATCAACTAGCTTCAATTTTAAGTGTACAACATTTTTCTAGTTTTTGTATTTCCCGCTAATAATTTGCTTATGGATAAACCAATTCATTTGTTGTGTACATGAGTACATGTGCATGTCATCTCTGGACAATGAATTCTACTGCCAATGTAACGTTGATTTTTTAAATTGTGTGAGGGGGAAGTACAAGCGACCATGATCCAAAGGGCCGTGTCTTGTATCGTATCAAATAGTTCAGATAGAGCAAGGGAGAGGATGAAGGGTAAGCGTAATTAGAATGGTTATTAGGGGTTATTAGTGAGGGGGATCACCATGTAGGGAACCTTGTATGAACAGCAAAGCCTTTCATCAGCACCAGTATCCATGCAAGCCAACTTCTCCATTCTTGAGCACACACAGTCCAGATAAATAAATCAAGATCAGATCCTACTTTAGTTCTAACTCGTTAGCGATTAGTCCAGTTGATAAGCGTCAAGGGTGTGTTTAGCAAACGGAATGTCTCATACCTTAATGGTATTCCTGTATCATCGGAAGTCTCGCTAGAGACTTCCATATAGGTTTTGACCCCGACTATGAATTTAATTAAAATCCCGCGACCCTACCGTAGCTCCGTTCCCGACGATCGGATCGTCTAACTTGTTGCGGCAATCGATCTACAAGTCAAAACTGAGTAGTTTCGTTTTTGTTTCACGTCGTAGAACCGCGTGGTTGTCGAGAACGAAAAATACTGCTGTCCTCGTTCCCCTTCCAAAAATAATGGGCGGGTCGTCTGCTTCTTCTGCTTCTTGAGAACTCATAACTCGGGACAGGAACACTTTTAAGCAATGAAAATTGCACCAATAGCTTTAGAATTTGCTGGAGGACTCGCTTTTAGGCTTTGATACACAAAAACCTAAAAGCCGATATACGGTCTTATCAAGTCTAATTAAGCAAAAGTACCTATTAGGGTGTTAAAAAAATTAAGGAAACAAGTAAATAAAAACATTCTCTCTGAGAAAGTTGGTCATATCGAGAAATTGGCGGTCAAAAGGATTACGCGGTATTCGGTCATTGCGTAATTCAATGTCCATAGAAAATGTATTGACGCATTCAGAAAACTGCAGCGAACTGCAGAAAAAAAAATTATATTGACTACCTGCTCTCGGATTTGCGATGTGGGGACTAGTTGACATATTTTGTGTAGTTTTTCGCAACTTAAGTACCTATATCCGCACTTCCACATTAATTATGCAAGGTTTCCAATGTCCATTCATTTTTGTCTCATTTCCTTATTCAGTCATCAATAGTTTCAAAACCAAATGATATTTTCCTTACCTGCTAACGGATTACATGAGAGTAATCAATGCACTTATTTATCATTATTTTTTCAGAGCTTAGGGCCTTCAAATCGCTCTTCCTTTGAATGGTTAGTGAGATATACCCCACATTCAATGTGCCTACCACGATCATCACGTGCTACCCTATCGTCATCAGCCGTGCCCAGACCTGGTTGTTTTTGACGTTGTGTTAATGACCAACAGACTTACTAGCACAACCCCTTGTAAGAGTGGGCACTAATTGGGATTATATGTTGCAAAGACGGAGGTGGCGATTGCACAGAGGAGTTTGCCACTCATAGAATCGACACAGGATTGCCTGGGCATGACAACCAACCAGTCTTCTTACAGAAGCATCTTGCAAGTCTCAAGTCCTAGGTTAGCATGAATGTGACACGTACATGATTACAGTAGCTCCGTCCGTAATACTAGTAGGCTAAATGGTTGTGTACCGGAGCGTTGGGAAGCCAGGAAGTTAGGCGGGGGGTGGGGAATCGATTAATACTTCAGACAGCATTTATCCGGGGGGCCAAATACGGGGGGAGGGGGAGGGAAGTCCGTCAGGTCCCCCCCTCGCGTTTAGCGGGCCAAATACGAAAAGAGAGACACTTTCGGGCCTAATGCATTTTTATAAGTACCATAACTAGAAGAGGCGGAACTCAAGCATCGAACGGGGGAGGGGGGTGGCCTGATAAAGCTTACACGTAGTGAGGTAACGTCATAGATCTCTAAACTATCTACATGTATGGTAACGTCTGGTACAAACGGTGGAAGCATCAAATGTACAATAGCAGTCATACACTGGCGGTACGCACCTTTCCCATTGAAAATGAATGCCTTATATTAACTCTTAACTTTGCAACAGTTTAGTCCGACTTTAAGTTGAGGTGCATAAGATTTGTGTCAACTATAACATTTGAAAACTACCATGTTTTCTCTGCCCCATATGTGTATGTACGTACATGCACGTACATGTATATTTGACAGTTTCAACGAAAACGGCCCATCACATATAATTATTATATTATACAGTGACTGTTATAAAAATTCTTTTGCGTTTGAATCATTATAACTTCCAAATGATTAATGCTATCGACTTCCTATTTTCAAGACTTCATACCACACCATTTATCTATGGTAAAATACATTTTGGGGCCTTACACTTGCTCTGTGCCAGTATTGCAATGTCCAATACCTCACCGAGTTCAAACCTACCATAACTTTCGGTAGGAGTAATCAAATCGCTTCAAATTTGGTTTGCAAATAGAGAGGTCCCTAGGGACATGCACATTTTCCTGCTTGATATAGCGGGACACAACTTGCCGTGATAGGTACAGGAACCTCTCTACCCACAAACCGTATTTTAAAAGTGATTTGATTACAGGAGAACCGAAAGGTATTTGGCGGGTTTGAACCTAGTGGGGTATCACACATTGCAATACCCCAAAATGTATTTCACCATACAGAAATGGTGTACTATGAAGTGTTGAGAATAAGAAGTCATTAGCCTTAACCGTTCAGAAGTTATAGTTATTCAAACGCAAGGGTATTTTGAGGGACAATTTTGTTGGAAACTGTCCTATATATATAAATGTGTGCATACATGTATGTGTTTTTTGTACATGTATATATGTGAAAATGTATGTATCAGTGTGTGTTTTATGTGTATGTGTACATGTATGTGTGCATGTTTTATGTATGTGTGTACATGTATGTATTCGTGTATGTTTTATGTACACATGTATGTGTTTTATGTACACATGTGTACTTGTATGTATGTGTGTTTTATGTATGTCTGTACATGTACATGCATATGTGTATATATACATATGTGTACATGTAAGTATTAATTTATGTGTGTATTTTATGTATATGTGTGTGCATGTGTATACAATTGATCGTTTGAAATAATAATAGCACCATAAACAAACATGTACAAAATAAAATTCTATGTTCTTGACCTTCATGTTTTCTCAGCCTTGTAGAGACTCACTGATGAAGAACCATGTGTGTAGCTATGTTGGTGATTCAGTGTCAGCGCTCTTGAACTATTTGACATGCTCCCGCCTGAAAGAGTGCTGCAAGATGTAAAATAGGTCACAGTCAAGTTGAACTTTGATTTAGGAGTATCGAAGTTAGTGATACATTAGTGTGGGCCTATTGCTTTCTGGCCACTTAATTATATGTAATCTTTTGTTTTAAGTAATGAATTGCTTCCGAACGTGATAAACAGATCTTGTTAGGACTGATATTTGTTTTATGGGACACAAATATAAGACACAGTCTCCCTGTCTGAAGTAATCTCTGTGGATGCTATCACAGCCTCACCCGTCCACCAAAGGGTATACTGTCAAAGAAACTAGAGGACCCACCAGTTCTCATTGTTGTTGAAAGCATCATCACCTGCTGACAAGGCTCGGCTGCTCTCTGTGTCAGCACCTCATGCTGCATCCTGGCTACTGGTCACACCTCCTAGTCTTGACCCGAACTTTGAACCCAATGAACTGTAATTCTCCATCCAATGGTGGCTAGAGATGGAGATGGCAAGAGGCTCCTCATGTTCTTTGTGCCCTGGCGCTACTACCTGTAAACAGGGTGGTGATGTTGTCACTGCATGGCCACAACCATCTGCGTAACGTGTATGTTGAGTTCTGCCATCGTGCCCATCTTGGAGTGAGAGTAGAGTCGGGCAGTGGCATTACACCAGACCTAAGCCATACCCAGCCAGCAGATGTACTTGTCCTCAATTGGGAGAGAGGGAATACATCCACTGGCCGGGCGGCTTAAGTCTGGTGTACTGCCAAGATGGACATGATGGCAGAATGCAGATGGTTGTGGCCATGCAGTGACAACATCACCACCCCGTCTACAGGTAGTAGCGCCAGGGCACAAAGAACCTCTAGCCGAGTCCATCCCTAGCCACCATTGAAATTACAGTTCATTGGGTTCAAAGTTCGGGTTAAGACTAGGAGGTGTGACCAGTAGCCAGGATGCAGCATGAGGTGCTGACACAGAGAGCAGCCGAGCCTTGTCAGCAGGTGATGATGCTTTCAACAACAATGAGAACTGGTGGGTCCTCTAGTTTCTTTGACAGTATACCCTTTGGTGAGCTGCTGCTTTCTTCCTGGTATGTGTAAGGCAGCTGCAGGTCTAACTGGTGGCAAGCATCTTCCAGAAGGTCAAATAACTTCACAAAGATGCCCTGGGTAATGTGGAGCCCAGGTAGGCACACTATTTTTGAAAGTCAAGTTGCATCTTATGTATGCTACTCCCATCAATCATTTGTGTACCTGATCGATGGCGATATCAAAAATAGGTTCAGTCACACAGTTCATGTAGCTTCACTTTTTTTCTTTTCCCTCCAGCAGCCAAGAACTGTGTGTGGCTCTCTTGAATGCGCTCCAATGATTGCAGTGGATAGTGTTTCGATAAAGAAGGTTGTACTGCCATTTGCGTCAGTGGAATCTCAGACTAAGCAAGGGTACTTCCCTGTAATAATCGGATTATATAATATATATATGATCTCTTGCCGACAACATACCAGTTGCGCCGGGATAAGCCATACAGCTTGGTAAGAAACTCATAGTCACCACACATGAACACCTTTATAGCTGGATGTATATATATGCATTTAGACTACACTTAGTCATAATCAGAATTTACCTCCACTTCATACTCTGCAGCTGCTTCGCCTGGTCTCTGAAGCAATCCAGTGCACTGTGTAAGTTGGCTGCACTGTCAGTAGCTGCAAAACAGCAGAAGACACAGGTGTTATGGATTGAGTTTTGTGTGGGGACATTGACGATTTGGAAATTCATTTTGATGGTGTGCATGCCCTCCCCTTAATTTTGGTTATTTGTCACAGGAGTAATGCATCAGTAATATGTAGGCCATGCACTGTGGTATACATGTCACTTTACCTTCTAAGCACCCTTAGCTTTGACCATGGCATTCCAAGGCCAGCTTTTATAGCCAATGCTTCCTCTGCTCCAATCGCACTGACTATACCAGCCTCTTGGAAACATATTTGCCGGTCAGATGTGCTAGTTCACTCCGAAGAAGGGCAGAAGACTCCTCCTGGCTCACTATTTTTTGGATTTTTTTGCATCTGTATGCATCGGCGCTTGATGGTCCTGGCACTTGCTGTCTTGATAGGAGTGCAGGCCTGGGTGATGTGCATAGATGTGAGGGTACATGCATGTTTATGTATGATGGTGTCATAGAATTGATAATATGCTTAACTGTTCCTCCAGTATGAAAATTTTGTAATGGGCTGAGAGCAAGTGGAAGCCAACGTTTTGAACACGCACGATGCTATCTGCACTTCAGCCTTCGTTGGTTCACCATTGCACGGGTGTATGCCATACTCAGTAAGCCTTAATGTCCTTCCTACAGGTTGACACTGGAGTGCTATGTCCATCAATAGTGTCTGGATCAATTGTGGTGCTGCCTTCAGCTGTGGTGCAGTTAGTGGAGTGTCCATGAAGCAGCATGGACATTTAACCCCACTACAATTGAACACCTTGAACCACTCGACCATGCAGGCAGTGCACACCAGTGCCCTACATGGGAGCTCCAGAGGATGGTGTAAAATCCCTCAGGCATATGGGACACTGTAGCCCACTAAGTGGTCATCCAGTAAGCATTCAGTGGGAGGGGCTATTGCACAAATGTCAGCAATGATCTTCTGTGGGCTCTATTTGGCTGGACGACCACAGGATGGTGATGTTTTAGCCCTTGGTGGTTTAGGGTGAATGTAATTAAGAAAAAGGTGATCACAAATGTTTTTTATAATGTGTTTCACAATCAACTGCAGTGTGCGGCTTCCACTCAAAATGGACTGTGCTTGTAAATGGTGTGTGCTGCTGATCTTGTGCTACATGTAGCAGGCATTTATCCAGCACAATTTTACAACTGTAGCAAAAGGAAGGAGGGTGAGTGTTAACTATGTAATTGCTGATGTTAACAGCAAAGACAGTGTACAAATGAGCTGCAAACTCTTGGCAGGTATATGAGCTCTTTGTTTTCTTTTCCCTAGCCTCCACCCACACACTCTGCAACGCTCTTTGACTTTCGTTGTGTGGTGCTCCATCCAAAGCCACACCTATTATTCATATAAAACAAATGTCCTAGTTCTGAACATTGTATATATGCTCTCCCACATGTGTTGTTGAGTGTTTATAATCACGGATCCTGTTCTGTGGGTTAGTTCGATCGTACACCAAGCTTGAAGTAGACCCACCGAAGTTACATGGGCGTAAATACGGGCTGCGTGTAACTATTAATCAAATCAACTGCTCTTGCGCGTTGATACTTTTTTTTTGACTAGACTGGTAGGGTGTGTGCGGGAGCTATTTATTTGAGCGGAATTACTTAGAACATGTGGCTCGCCAAACAGACATGTATAATGCAAGGTACGAACATTACAGCTTTTGGCTTACACGGTATTGTCACATCAGACAAGAGTGTAACCTACCAAGCCACCATACCTACACACCATCACATGTACACAGACCATCACCTACATACTATGATGACATACCAGTACACCTCACACATGTGGATACTCAGCGGCAAAAATATGACCAAATGGCTGGATGTTATATTATTACATGTACAGGCATCTGTGTTGCTACACACTCAACAGGTCAGTTTTTATAAAGTGGGAAGGAAAAGTTTACATAATCACCCACAACTACCTATATACATAGTTTTTATCTAAAAGACCAAGCCTCCTGTCTGCTTTCAGCAAGTCCATCATTGTCCAAAGTTCAATACCAGCAACTATCCACATTCACACATACAGTTCTTACACCACCAAATACAAATGCCAAGCACACCACAAATCTACATGCATGCATCACATGAAGTCTGCAGAGCCTTGTAGCTACTTGATGACCACACAAAGCCTGCAATGTCCCTTCTATTTGAGTTGTTGCTGAAGCTTTTTGTCATGCTGGCTATATCACATTGACCATACAGCCATCTAGGGAGCATTTCATGTGGAGTAGGATAAATAAATAAAAAGAAACTGTTAGTGTTCTTAGCCTATCCTGTTGATCACTACCCCTTTATGTTGGGCAGATGACCTCTGATAGGGGTAGGCTTAAGAACACACCACATGTAAGGCAGAATTATGGGTACAGTAGCGGCTCGCACATTGCGAAAAGTAACAGCTCGCACATTGCGAAAATAAGCCCTATTCATTGTGATGTTAGGCCAGGGTTAGTGTTCTTTGCGTGACCCAATCGATCGCTGCAACGCACCGCTAATGAGATTCACGCGGCCCAGGAATCGCATTAGACGGTAGTGTATGTAAACCACCCACCTGTTGATCATCCCAGAAAATATTGTTTTATAATTAACCCTTTAGCTGAGGAGAAAACACTTGAACGGAATGGCTTTACCGTTTTTTTTTGTCCACGATGACTAAGGCAGCTTGCGTATTTCTCCAGCAGCTATGCATGTAACACCCTGACAATAAAAGGTGCATAAATATGCTGCAGCAACCCATACATGTAAACCACCTACATATTAAAAGCATGTACGTTGAGTAGATACACACATGTACGTATGCATGTGCATCTTGAATGTGATATGGCCTGTGTGCAAAAGTGAAGGGATAACAGCCAGATAAAACAATAACTGCATCTTACCATACAATCATGTTGTACAGATACTTATATCCCAAGCTGAGTGAATTATAATGCATACACACATTGCGCCTGAATTGTGCTGTAGAGAACTTAGTGCATAAGTTGGGTTATCTAAGTGAAGCAATCCCACCGAGCCACACGAATCATTTTACTACGATGAGCACTGGCTATGAGTCAAAAGGTCATATGCACCTGAAGGGACAAAGCAACAATTAACAAAAAAGGTGAAGTTTCATTGACCACTTACCCTTGTTAATGTGGTTTATAGTGCGTATAATCCCCGTTCGTAAACCCGTGCTGCAATGACCAATCAGTGCTCATTCACTCGTGTCCTTTATATATAGTGTACGGGTAAAACACCCTACCTACATGTACATGTAGTACTCCAGACAGGCCCTACTATTAGTAACTTTCTTTTTCAACATACATCCTAAATGATGCATACCCACGATAATAAATTGCATCATGCACGTGCTTTATGTGATCTTATGGTAAGATGCAGTTTTAATCCCTTCACCTTTGCACACAGGCCATATCACATTCAAGATGCACATGCATACGTACATATGTGTGTATCTACTCAACGTACATGCTTTTAATATGTAGGTGGTTTACATGTATGGGTCTGCAGCATATTTATGCCACTTTTATTGTCAGGGTATTACATGCATAGCTGCTGGAGAAATACGCAAGCTGCCTTAATCATCGTGGACGGCGGATCCAAGGGGGGGGCTATGGGGGCTGTAGCCCCCCCCCCCTTTCGGATGAGTAACGAAAATAATTACGACTAATTAACTACATGTATATACGCGCTCACTGCATGTATTTTTATAATGCTATACCTGTATTAACTTATGTGCACAAAGTGAAGCATCGTACCTACTTGAACCGAAATGGTATTTAATTAGTGCCCCATGCACAGATTTAGAATACAACTTTTTTATAATAAGCCCCCCTTTCAAAAATCCTGGATCCGCCCCTGATAGAAAATACAAGAAGAAAAACGGTAAAGCCTCGGTTCTCCTCAGCTAAAGGGTTAAAGTACATATTATAATTTTTGGGATGATCAACAGGTGGGTGGTTTACATAAACTACCGTCTAATGAGATTCCTGGGCCGCGTGAATTTCATTAGCGGTGGGTTGCAGCGATCGATTGGGTCACGCAAAGAACACTAACCCTGGCCTAACATCACAATGAATAGGGCTTATTTTCGCAATGTGCGAGCTGTTACTTTTCGCAATGTGCGAGCCGCTACTGTACATGTATGAAGGGAACTGCATATGTTATCTTGTTGTTACATGTAGTACATATGAGTTGGTGTATGGGGTGCATGCCATATTGTTGCCCCTTGGCAATACATGTAAGTGATACAACCTCAGAGTTGCCTTAGCAACGAATTTTTAAAAATCCCCTTCTAAGGTTTTTATCAAAGAAACCCAGTGTGTGGGACTGTGTGCTGGTGGTAGTGTTCACTGTTATGCTCACTGTTCTAGTGTGTGATGTGTAGTGTGTGTGTATGTGTGTGTGTGTGTGTGTGTGTGTGTGTGTGAATTTAAACTCATATTGGTCTAATGATCTGTAGGCTAGGTGGTTGGCCGGCTATACGCTAGGGTGCTGGTGTGCCTGTGGGGTAACCTGGTGTGTACATGCTGTTATTAAAGGATAACAAGTGACACAATCCATCATCGAGAAAAAACATCAGTGGGGGGGGGGAACAAATGTTAAGTTGAAACTTTTAGGAGGACTTTATACCAAGCGAGCCAATTCTGTGCATGGGTTGTGTAACTTGTTATCCCTTCATTGCCAAGAGGGGGCAAAAATATGGAAGGTGTGGGGCACTCCTGCCCCATCAATGAAACTATACTGGTGTGTAGGGTCATTGGGAATGTGCACACTGTTGCTAGTGTGTACTGGTATGTGGTTGGTGGAGAATATGAGTTGGGTGTGTATGCTGATGGGAGGTCATATAGTTGCGTATGCTGGGAGTGTACACTCATGTTGGGGGGGGGGGGGGGGGTTGTTATTGATGTGTTGGGTGAGTAATATAGAATTCTGAGTGGGACTGTGTTTTGAGTCATGGGCACCCCCCCCCCCCCCCCTTTTGAGACTCAATGGCGCCCCACCCCCAACCCCTTGTAATAAATGCTTGTGAAATATTTAACCCCTGTCCCAGTATTCATTTCTACTTACATGCGCCCCCCCCCCCCCTGCCCATCTCCCTATAATTGGTGCCCCTCCCCTCACCTCTGCCCCCCCCTCCCTCCCCTCTTGTAGAAAAGCTGGGGGCACCCATGGGAGTGCACACTTGTTAGTATCTGTGGATTATGTGTGTGATGGTGAGTATAGTACTTGTGCAGGACAACATTAACTCACCTGTATGCTTGATCACATGGTGGCCATGTTGCCTGAAGTCATACTAGCTGATGTTTCCCAGGAGATGAAGCCAGTATGCTAAAACCCAAGCACCATACAATGGTAGATGTAAAGAGCATAGCATACATGTATATACAAATTTATGCACCCCAAGAAGCCACAAGACACATAAGCAAAAAGGAAACTCAAGCATTAAATAATTTGAGACTCACCATTCCTTTCATGTAGCACGGACCACCCCTATTAGGCCCATACGAATATGCGCTTCTAACTTTTAATACGGCTATTTTCAGACAGCACAATACGAACAGGTTGATATCAAAGGATGAGGTCATGATTGTGGCAGTTCCTGAATTATGGGGGGAGCAAATTGATTGGCTGGAAAGAGTACGGTGTCCCCGGCCCCCATAGGTGTCAGCGCGTTAAGTTACAACTAGCAAACGTGGCGTGTACTATATGTAAGCATATAACTGATGCATATCCGCCACTTCTGTAACAGTAACAATATGCCATTCTGCACTTAGTAAAAATCCGAAATTGTACATAACCCACCTTTACAAAAATGTGGTTGGTCGTCTATGTGCTAATTGATGCGCATCCACCCCTCGTCGGATGGGGTGGGGCTGGCCTGAGGTGGATACATGTATGAGTTTTTTAACGAAATGCTAGTTATTGAAGCTAACGGCAGTGTTGAAATTATAATTACCTGCGATAGTAATTAAATTTTTGTCTTGATTTTTGTATAACGTTACATACTTACAACGCAATGAAAAATAAAGTTTGAAATCAGCCCAATTTTTAGTATTTTTTGAGTTTATTTAGAATTCAATTTGAAATAAAAATGCAAGATGACCGCCGATGTATGGGCCATTTCTCCATATGTGGGATATAGGTTTTGCAGGCAAATAGTATACTGGTGTAAAAAGCAAAGAAACAAGTTTTATCAGAAGGAAAAATGTAATAGTCCTATATTTAGCACAGAAACAGCATATGCCTTAGTCGAAGTGTGCTAAATATAGGACTATTACATTTTCCCTTCTGATAAAACTTGTTTCCTTGCTTTTTACACCAGTATACTATTTGCCTGCAAAACCTATATCCCACCAACTTTCTCAGAGAGAATGTTTTTATTTACTTGTAGTAAGTTAAGGTTGCTAAACACTGTGGAAAATAGTTTTTAATACAGTATTGCATGTGTAACGCCAAGATGCTGTCATTATACGGATGATAGTGAGCTTTCTACATGTATTGAAACTTCATTGCATCAAGTATAAATCCTTGAGTGCTCCTTGAAATGCTACTATGCCTTCCCCATTCACAATCACCCACCCCCTTCACATAAGACAAAATGAAACCAATGTCATCAGATATTATGTTGCATGTCATCCATCTGGCAAGTAGCACAACTTGTTCTACTTGCTTGCACGGAATTACATGTGTTATTAGGGACATGTCAGCTTGCATTGAGAGCATTTGAGGATACTTTTTCATAAGCTGCATGAAAGTGGTTGCATTTAAAATAGGTGAGCCGCTTTGAACAACCATGTGGCAAAACAGCTACAGGGGCAACGAACCTCTGACGCTAACATCACTCCCTGCTCACAATGAACAACACAAAAACACAAGGCACAAGCATATTCTGTGCTGCATACTCGTGGCTATAAAGCCTTGACATCACCTGGACCTCTGTCTCCTGAGGCCCAGTATATCCTTATTTGCATCCTCCCCATCCTTTCCTTCCCTCTGTTGCTCTCCTCTGCTATCTTGTTTATGTGTGCCTCTGTCAAAGCAGCTGTCAAGTAAAGTATATCATAACCAAAGTTGACAATCAAACATGCAGGAGGTATTTGAGAATTTATCCAAGCAATTATGCTATTACACATTTCATACAATAATTATTTTACAAACTGAACCATTAAATGCAATACAATTAAGCTATCAAATTATTCGTTTACTACAGTTCCACACAAATATAGCAGAATATTCCCTTGGGCTGAGCTCCTCTTACCTCCCTCAGCAGGATATCTTCTGACACACTGCACACCCACTCATTCTAAGGAGCCAATGTGACCCTCATTGTCCTCAAAGACGAGCACGTGATGTGATTACATGCCAACACCTCAATTATTATCTCCTTAAACTTATATATTAATGACGGGAAAGTAATTTATGCTGGGAGTCAAATTATGCACTTAATTGACACTTGCTCGTCTAATTGTATACTCATTGTGTATCCTAGCCCAGCTAGCTTCATAGAACTGACTATAAGAGTATATCGGCATGGCTATGTCGCTGCTTTCAGATCCCTTTAGAGAAGGCTCAGTCTATTGTTCTCTGGAACCACCTTTGTCTGGTCGGTTGCGAAAGTCACTGAAAAAGATTTGACCGTACCAGGCCAGGAGTCACCCAATACCGCGTTGTTGGCTTGGATGGACTTCTGATTGCCGTCATAAAGGCTTCTCACCTTTCTAGTGACGTCGGCCAATCCGTAAGCAGCTCCTAGGATTTGCACACCGTATGGTAGGATAACGAATTCATGTTCTTTGCAAGTGACAGTCTGCACGGTTCTGTAGGTGACCGCGAGAGATTTGACGGTGCCGTACCAAGGGTCGCCGAAAACAGAGTTCGAGGCTTCGATAGTGGTGACGCCCCTGCTGACTAACTCTCTGACCTTTTCCGTGACATCCATGCCGCCGTACGCCGCACCGTGGACTTCGATCCTTTGCATTTTAAAAGTACTACTATTAGTATTATCACACTGGCGAAGGAAAATGTACACACCCTTTTTATACCTGAATTTTACCTTATTTGGTAATGGCAGCGATGAATATAGTTTTCAGCCCTACCCGCCCCTGCCTACGGCCAAGCAGACATGCGTCGCGCACACCCACTTGTGGGAAAGATAAGTTGACATTCATGATCATTTGGAACTTTGTACGCTTAACCATAGATCTACCGATGTTATCTCCGGTTAACATTTTGTTAACCAGAGATAACGTTTTCCCTTCCCTTACTTTCAGTCATATTCTTAGCATCTTTTGAAGCATATATAGCAACCAGACAACCTCGGTTGTGATTAGCATCCATTTGGGTACTAGCGAAACAATTTTTTACTTAATGTGTCACATATATAGGCATATAGCGTATGAAAATGTGCAATTACACTGAAGCGGTCACAGTTGCCGTCGATTTACAAAATAGAGCGTTAACCAAGGTAAACATCCGTTGTTTTTATACAGACCAAAGCGGTTAAAATGCGGAAAAAACCTAACAAATGCTTGGCTTTGCTTTCGCCAACTAGTGCTAATTATAGTCACACAATAAGCTCTTGAAAATCGGTGCTGCTGTTACCGCTCGTGCGGACAAAGTAATCAGCTCTCGCGCTGCAGCAGCACGCTCACGCTATGGTAAGATTAGAATATAGTAAGGCCAAGCGTGTCACTGGAACTATCAGAGGTATCAACGGTAGAGGTCGGTCTCAAAAATGGGTTGTTTTTTCCCCTACCTTGAACAAGTGTACAGAGTTTTCATCTCGTTCACTAGAAATGGTAGGATCAGGCTTGCCAACGCCTAGTAATTGCATTGATGTGGGTTACAGAGTACGATTGAAACGAATGTTGTGGATGTACGTGTGGATGAAGAAGTGAATGCTGTGATGTAGGTGTGATGACGAAGTGAATGCTGATCGCGAAGTGGATGCTGTCATATCATTATTAAAAATAATTATCTGAACAAAACAAGCCGTATAGCTACCTAATTGTTTACATTGTGGTTTTAAAAGAAATTCATTAGCTCTTACAACCAGTACTATTAACCTAGGTACACACTGATAACTGTTAGCTCCGGCGGACATCAGTGTTAACACTGCGCGGTAGATCTATGGTTAATACGAAGCGACAAGTTAAGATATCGTGAGCATTCTGACTGTAAGTGGAATTTGCATATGGTTTCAAGTTTGTAGCAAGACTGATCACAGTAGCTGCTAAAAATAGATTAGTGCAACAGTTTTACTTTTGGCTTCTTTGACACCGTGGAATAGGTAAACAAAGACCTTTGATGGGAACGAGCATCTCGAATGTTGAGATGGCATACCACCCGACCCCCGCCCGATCGAGCAGTTTGACTGTGCGTGAGATTTTTGTGCTGTGAGATTTTTGTCAATAATACAGTAGTGTTATTAAATAGTACTTACCGGCAAAGCCGCAACCACATCAACGATTGATGCGTGGATCGGCTCCTGCACAGATAACACTCCATGCATTAGCCCATAATATGTCCATATTTTACATGTACATGCATCATATTGAATCAAGTACACGCATACACATACAGCCAGTGCCGATTAAACGCCATGGTTACGTCATGTCATTATCAGTACTGACATAGATATTAGACTTTGAACACTTGATGGATGTTCCAGTCTAATATCTATGGTACTGATCCAAACAATGTTAATGGTTGAATGCCAACACCTCTCCTCCGGCCATCTGCAGACCTATAATGGACATGGGGGTGCAGCGTGTGTTAACAATTATATATAGTACACTAGGAATTGCGTAGTGCTGTGAATTGTTATGCTAACACATATAGTTGTAAGCACCATCGTGCAACAGCTTTTTTCTCATCTCAACTCCCCGTGCAAGCGCTCCCGCCTAAAGTAATGAAAATATGCAGCATAAAGTCGTGGTTAATATAGCATATAATCTTGCTACAATGACCATTGATTGCTGAAGCGTCAAACAGCCATCAAGTTCAAAGATTGATAACTATATGTGAAGTGTATTTAATTAGTGTTCATATCTACTGATAGAAGAAGCTACATGTAATGACAAGATAGAGATGAAAAATATATATTTACAAGACGAGGAAAAGGTTGGAAGATCTCCAAGCTTTCAAACCTCAGTCAGCCAGGCCATGATGGAAATTAATGCCTGGCGTGTGTGTCATTCAAAATCACGTACTACCTCTGGAGTATAGGTAGAGGCTGCATGGAGTATATACCTCCAACCAGCTGATACTTTGCCGTTAATTATAATTATGAAATCCTACAACGACGGATGAAATTTATACTGTTCAGTTCACGAAAGCATGCAACATTGATTATGATCTATCGCTTTCAAGCAGCAGGGTAAGTTGCAATAAGCTAGCTCATAGCAAACGCGACTCCCTAACTACTACCACCCCCTAACTACCACCCGATACCGATGACACTTGCGGGTTATCAGTTTATAGAAGGCCATGTACACTAAAGTGCTACTCTGTATCTGTCAGAGACTCCGAGATGCGTGCATGGGACAAGTCCCTCCAAGCCACCACATTCAGCCAGCCACCACTGCTTCCCACGTAGGCCTCCTCCCCTCTCCAACACCCGCAGGATGTCTCCCTCCTCACAGCCCAGCTCTTCACTGCACTCAGGGTGATGTGTGAACACGGCAAAGACCAGCCCTTTGTTGGCCACTCCCATTGACTTGTAAACACCTGTAAAATATAAAGAGGTCATTGCAATTAATACACATAACCACACCCACCCACCCCCACACCTTGAGGGGCTGTCCCCAGACCCAACATCCCATTCACACACAAGATATGACTGCAAAGCAGAATGTTGTCTAAACAAAATTAAATGTAAATAGGTCAGACAAAGAGATTGACTAAAAGAACTTGCTCATAACCGAACACTCGACTGACCGAACATGCCACACCCAAACTTGTGTCATCACATGACACACCATCTTCACCAGTGGCAATAGAAGAAAATAGGATAATAGTCCAGTAACTGAAGTACAAGCTTCACACCCTCAATACCACACCCCCAACACCACACCCATTGTTGTGTGCCCCACCCAGTACATGCTGTTGAATTAAACATTCCAGGCACCTTGCTGTAATGTATAAACTTTTCAGTATTGTTACATATACACAAAGTAAGATATCCCTATGACTTTAGTTCCCACTGTGGGCCCAATTATATGAATGCCATCGTTTTGTCACAAACTGTGAGGCTGCATCGAACATAGAAGCCTTCGCAAATCATGCATAGACAGTAATGCCAGGCGACTATCTCTTTTTAAAGAGCAACATTGCCCGTTCATGGATGTAGTCTTTAAAGACGAAGAGACCAACTGGTAGTAAACGATCCAACAGCTTATTAGAATATACATGTATGCATAAGATGTATATGACTGTCACCTATATTGTTCTTTAAGCCTCATTGTTCAGCTATATTGAAAGTGAATGCTAAGTAGATTAGTCACAAGCAAGCAGCTTCACCTTAAGATCACAGTCTCTGAGTGTGGCAGTGACTACACATCATTTACCAAGCATGCATATAATTGAGCAGTCACATGACTAAACATAGCGGGTGACATTGCTAACATTTCCCTGCACACACATGCACACACACACATACCTACACATACACATACACCCACACACAACACTGCCCACATACCACGGAGATATCCAAGGGTATCCTGGTTATCCTGGGTATGGGAATCACTGCACTCCTTCTCAGCTATCTGCAGTGCATTTTCCCCAGAAGATGTCTCCATGAATAGGGCCCCACCATTTTGAACAAGCAGCTTAGTGGCCCCAAGATGACCATATGCTGCAGCACAGTGGAGTGGTGTCCTGGGGAGGAGAGAGGGGTAAGCGATCTGGGGAGGAGGAGAATGTGAACTGGTCTGAGGAGGAGGATGAATAAGTGGTCTGGGGGTGGAGGAAGGATAAGTGGTGTCCTGCCAGTGACTACCACACAATCATGGCAGTGTGGCCGCCAGCCAAACCACACCCATCAACCCATGTGATTACCATCCGTCCACATCCTGGGCATTGACGTCACATCCCATCTCAACGAGGTACCTCACAGTCTCCAGGCTGCCAGAGATCGCCGCATTGTGCAAACAGGTTAACCCCTTGACACTAGATACAGAGCAGGACCCAAGCTGGGAGGTACGAGGGTGGGGGGCAAGTGACGAAAAAGGTTATTAAATGCATTAATTAATCAGTGGTTATTGTAGGGATGCCCCACCTCCCTCACACACTCCTGTAGCACGTCCAGCTGCCCCTCTATGGCTGCATCAAGTATGATGTCCTCTGCCTTGAACCTAACGCGCTTCTGTGGGTGGAGCCTGGCGGGTCCTCCGTGAGGGTTGTGGCGGTGGTGGTGGGGAGATGAGCCCCTGTGTTTGGCAAGTGGGGAGGGTGTGGTCCCCCGGCTGTCTGGGGACCCGGCCCCTTTCCTCTCGTCCTGCGATGTGCTCAGGTACCAAAGCCGGTCCTCACGGGGGAAGAGGAAATCGACTGTCTGCTGGGATGCCCCGCCCACTTGTGAGGCTCCGCCCTCTTGAGAGGCAAGGTCAAATTGGGTGTTTGTCAAGACATGGTCACCAAGGGCAACATCTGTTTTAGGGTGTGGGGGAGGGGGGTGGGGGGAAGGGGATGATAAGTTGCCATGGCAGTTATACACATGTGCATGATCAGAGGGTTCACCTTTCAGCTCATCCTGTGATGTATTCAGATACCACACCCCCTCTTTGACACCACGAGGACTATGAAAGTGATGGGCAGGTGTGGAATGGGCCACCACAGAGGGGGGGCTGGGAGGGGTCACCACAGAGGGGGGGCCTGAAGGGTCCACTGCAGAGGTGAAGAGCTTATCGTCACCAAAGTCCAGCTTCCTCCTGTGGCCACTCCCTGTGCTGGTACTTCCGTCATGTTCCTTCATCTTGAAGGTCATGCTCTCCTCCTCCAGCAGCTTCTTGGTTCTGGCAGCAAACAGGCTGGACTGTCTCTTCTTTACTGTTGATGGAGTTCTGTTGGGTCTCTCCATATCAGAGATGGTGTGAGGGGCTGGTGTCAAGATTGAGGTGGTGGGAGGAGCTGGTGTGAGGGTCGAGGTGGTGGGAGGGGCTGGTGTGAGGGTTGAGGGACGTCCCTTTCCTTCAGGATAATGGCTAGGTCCTTGCCGAGAAGGCTCTGTTTTGATCAAGGACATAGATCCTTGTGTGGTGGATACAGCTTGGAACAGTGAAGTAGTCAACCCTTCCTTTGAGGATCCATCTTGCAGTACCTGGAGCTTGCTCCTTAATATGGTACTCAGCTGATCTTGTTGCTACACAGAATAAGACATAGCAGATATATGAAGTCCCATAGTACAACATGATCACACATGAAGAACCTTGCTTCACATACCATTTAAACGCCCAGGTATCTATTTGGGACTAAAAACACTAGTGTTGAAGTTTCACCAATAGAAAAACCAGCACTGCTGTAAGGGTGGTTGAAGGTTGCACACATGCTTGGACAATCGATGATTGTAATCCAAAAACCTGGCAATGCCAGGGTATGTCGTTACAGTGGTGCTGCTGTTTTTATGAGGGGTATTCATGTTTGTTGTCCCAAATAGACACAGTAGCGTTTATGATTTTATGGTACTGTTATTCAACAAACACAGGGGCCAATTTTAATATTACATTAGCCGTGTACTAATGATACACAGGTATTTACATTAAATGCAAGCCCGTATCACTATGTTATAGCTACAAAGAAAAAATGCATGGGTGGAGCAGGAAATGGTCTGGGGACTGCAAGTTTGGTACCAGAGAGGAACAGATGACTCACTTCCAGTTCAGTTCTCAGGGAGGTGATCTCTGTCATGGCCTGCACCCGCATCTGCCCCACCCTCTGCTCCAACTGGGTGATCTCCCACCGCGCGGCTACCAACGTCTGCTGCAGCTTCTGCTCACGTCTGCCGGCTACCTCAATCTGATTGGACAGATCACTGCGAACAATGTTCAGATCGGTAATGTCCGTAGCTGCAAAGAGGGCAGCACCATGGATACATGTGCATGTACACACGATGGAGGACTATAACCAATACACAGGTAGTACGTGTATTATGGTGGCCCAGGTGAAACATTCACGTCACCAAGGTGCAGTAAGAACACAACTAAATTCACTACCTAGTAACACCACACCACTTGCTAGTGAGGAGATTCATAATACAGTCCATGGATGAAACGGTTTAAATACATGTACATGATATTGGCGGCAAAGGAGAAATGTGCATAAATACAAGAGCTCTGCAAACGCTGATAGGCGCTGGGTGAAGGTATGGGCTGGAGGTATGGACTGGAGGTATGGGCTGGAGGTATGGGTTAGTGGTATGGGCTGGAGGTATGGGCTGGAGGTATGGGCTGGAAGTATGGGCTGGAGGTATGGGCTGGAGGTATGGGCTGGAGGTATGGGCTGGAGGTATGGGCTGGAGGTATGGGCTGGAGGTATGGTATAGGGTGGAAGTATGGGATGGAAGGGTGGGAGATATGCAGGTGGGATCAACAGTAAGCTGCTACCAACCTATACCTCCAGCCCATACCACTAACCCATACCTCCAGCCCATACCACTAACCCATACCTCCAGCCCATACCACTAACCCATACCTCCAGCCCATACCACTAACCCATACCTCCAGCCCATACCACTAACCCATACCTCCAGCCCATACCACTAACCCATACCTCCAGCCCATACCACTAACCCATACCTCCAGCCCATACCACTAACCCATACCTCCAGCCCATACCACTAACCCATACCTCCAGCCCATACCACTAACCCATACCTCCAGCCCATACCACTAACCCATACCTCCAGCCCATACCACTAACCCATACCTCCAGCCCAGCTCTCTCAAACTTACCAATCTGTAGGTTGTCCCTCCTTAGTCTATCCAGCTCCTGCTCATGTGTGGCTGTAGGGTCACGTGGTCCCCACAGTGGTCCCCTTGTCTTTAACCTCTCCAGCATCACAGAGTCCAGCTCCATCTGCTTCATAGTGGCCATCCTCTTCAAGGCATCTCTCATCCTCACCAGTGTCTGTGTGTGCAGAGATATGTGGGTTAGGCGGGAGAGAGAAGGTTGCGAAAGACAGAGGAAGGAGATACGTTGCAAAGACCAGGAAAGAGCTAACACGTTACAGGAGTATACCTGAAGGTTAAAATCAGAGGGGAGGAGGGTGGGGAGTATATACCTTTGTGCTATATTGTTTGCCGTTGAAGTTACCCAGTTCTGTTAGCTTGCGCAGGTCCAGCGGTGGCTCTATGGCAGAACCAGAAAGTCAATTCCGTACACATAAACATGCACACACACAAAAAGCGCGCGTACTTTCCTTCTTCTTCGCCCTGCTGCTGCCGTTGCTGAGGACCCGCCCCACGAGCTTCAAGTCGCCAGGAGAGCCCCATTGCCTCACCAGGTTAACCACCTTCTCGTTCTTGCGCACTTTTCGCTCTACGTTGGGGGAAAGGGCGTGGCTTTTAATGTTAAAACCCGCTTTTTTTTTATTTCTATAGCTCACCGCGCCCCCTCCAGCATTCGTACAGGTGCAAGCGCAAGGGCTGGTCTGTCCCCTCGGCAACGTAGCCAAGCAGTTCTTCTGTCACGTCCGTACAAGTGTCTTCGGGATACACATCAAGGGAGATTGAAAAATGTGGCCACCGGTGTCCAACGATATTGAATTTTACCGCCGTTGTTTGTACTTGAATGGCTTCCTCCAACTCCATTACATGTACGATATCCAATATTCACTGCGTGGGGACGAGGCTGTGCAGCTCTCAGGGAAATTTATAAAGCGATGCTGTCACAGTTCTTCATCTTGTCTGCCAGGGGCGACACTATCGTCTTCAGGGACTGTATCCTTCGCGTCTCCTAGGGGCAGGTTTGGGGTAGCGCTAAATATGAGGAACGTGAAGTCGCGGGTGTTTTTTTTTTGGTTCGTTTGTTTTTCACGAAGCACTTAACCCTCGGACTCTAGACAGAGCAGACGCGCCCAAATCGACACCGGAGCTCTTCTTCAAGCAGGTTAAGACGTGGAAGGACTCTAAGGACTCCCTACCTCCGCCGGCCATAGTAAGCGGAGGGCTTTCTGCCCGTGTTTTTGTTACCACGTCCCAAATATAGGAGAGTGCTGATGGAGTGCATTTCGTGTACGTTAGGAGGAACGGGCTGTTCTTTGTGGCGGCTACGAAATTCAACGTCGCTCCGGCTCTTGTCCTGGAGCTGTTGATAAGGTAAGCGCCCTTGTGTTTAGTTCATTTGTTTGGGGGCGTGGCATATTATTATTGTTATTATTATGGTTAGGACGTTTGACTGGTTATCTAATTCGTTAGTATTTTGTTGATTAGTCCACTACCAACATGTTCACACACACACACACACACACACACACACACACACACACACACACACACACACACAATTACACACAACCAGAATTGCTGGTCTCTGCAAAGATTACTGTGGTCTGTTGAATGAGGAGGCTATTAGACTTAACTTTGTCCTTATTTATGAACTTCTGGATGAGGTCTTGGTAAGGACGGGGGAGGAATTGCAGGTTGATTACATCCTCACTAAATGGCACGCCATCAAATCCTGTTGTTTGTAGGTGCATGTGTATATATGTGTAGAGAGAGGCTACCATACTGTGGGCCCCCCCCACCTTAGCAAGAAATTAATTAATTCTATTGTTGACAAGTGACTTACCTAGTTGCTAAGCAACAGTGTGTTGTTTGTATGCACAGGACTTTGGCTACCCCCAAGGCACGTCCACGGAGATGCTAAAGTCCTATGTGTGCAACGAACCCTGCGAGGTTCTGATGGAGAAGGAGTCCTCTGTGGTCAACAAGAAGACACTCCCCAGCTCAGCCGCCAACAAACCTATTGCCTTATCTGTAGACTCCATGGTACGTCCTCTGGTCCCCATCCCTATAGCCCACCCACACCCTGCCACCTTGGATACTTATTCTCCACCTCAGCTAGTAATGTGCTCCTCCCTGCATCTCTCCTCCCCCTCCTCCCTCTCCCCCTCCCCTCTTCCCCCTCCCTCCCTCTTTCCCCTCCCCCTCTTCCCCCTCATCCCCTCCCCCTTCCTCCTCCCCTCATCTTTTATACATGTGTCCATCAGGAGATGGATGAGTAAGGAGTGGAGAGGGTGAGGTGAGGGAGAAGAGGGATAGGGGTGAGGTGAGTGGGAGTGAGAGAGAAAGCTCTAAGTTCTTGAGATGGAGGTGTTGGTGAGGGAGATAGGTGAGATTGAGAGAGAGGTGGGAGGGGAAGTGATGCAGAGGGGGTAGGAGGGGTCACGAATGGTTACATATACAGTAATGTAAATTATTTTTTAGTGTCCCCTAATTTTTATTTCTTTATTTTGCAGAGGAAGCAGAAGAACGAGTTGTTCATTGATGTCCTGGAGAGACTGACAGTCTTAATAGCTCCAAATGTTAGCTCATGGCACACATCACTTGACACCCACACCATGATGTCTTATGGCACACCATCATGTCATAATTATGGCACACATCACTTGACACCCACACCATATTAGATATATGCATGCACTGATCTAACAACTTTGTCATCCTCTTCCTCCCCCCATCCTCTTCCTCCTTTCTTCCTCCTCCCTTCATCTTCCCTCCTCCCCCTCCTCCTCCCCCTCCTCCTGCTTCTCCTCTCCTCCCCACTCCTCTGATCCTACAATACCGCAGGGAAATGTTCTGCGGTCACATTTAGATGGCTGCATCCTAATGAGAAGTTTCCTTTCTGGCACAGCAGGTGAGAGCATACAGCCATGGACCAGTGGTGAACATGGCAGCCAGTGGTGAACATGGCAGTGTTCAGAGCATACAGCCATGGACCAGTGGTGAACATGGCAGTGCTCAGAGCATACAGCCATGGACCAGTGGTGAACATGGCAGTGCTCAGAGCATACAGCCATGGACCAGTGGTGAACATGGCAGTGTTCAGAGCATACAGCCATGGACCAGTGGTGAACATGGCAGTGCTCAGAGCATACAGCCATGGACCAGTGGTGAACATGGCAGTGCTCAGAGCATATAGCCATGGACCAGTGGTGAACATGGCAGTGCTCAGAGCATACAGCCATGGACCAGTGGTGAACATGGCAGTACTCAGAGCATACAGCCATGGACCAGTGGTGAACATGGCAGTGCTCAGAGCATACAGCCATGGACCAGTGGTGAACATGGCAGTGTTCAGAGCATACAGCCATGGACCAGTGGTGAACATGGCAGTGCTCAGAGCATACAGCCATGGACCAGTGGTGAACATGGCAGTGCTCAGAGCATATAGCCATGGACCAGTGGTGAACATGGCAGTGCTCAGAGCATACAGCTGTGGACCAGTGGTGAACATGGCAGTGCTCAGAGCATACAGCCATGGACCAGTGGTGAACATGGCAGTGCTCAGAGCATACAGCCATGGACCAGTGGTGAACATGGCAGTGCTCAGAGCATACAGCCATGGACCAGTGGTGAACATGGCAGTGCTCAGAGCATACAGCCGTGGACCAGTGGTGAACATGGCAGTGCTCAGAGCATACAGCCGTGGACCAGTGGTGAACATGGCAGTGTTCAGAGCATACAGCCATGGACCAGTGGTGAACATGGCAGTACTCAGAGCATGTAGCCATGGACCAGTGGTGAACATTGCAGTGCTCAGACCATGCAGCCATGGACCAGTGGTGAACATGGCAGTGCTCAGAGCATACAGCCATGGACCAGTGGTGAACATGGCAGTGCTCAGAGCATACAGCCATGGACCAGTGGTGAACATTGCAGTGCTCAGACCATGCAGCCATGGACCAGTGGTGAACATGGCAGTGCTCGGAGCATACAGCCATGGACCAGTGGTGAACATGGCAGTGTTCAGAGCATACAGCCATGGACCAGTGGTGAACATTGCAGTGCTCAGACCATGCAGCCATGGACCAGTGGTGAACATGGCAGTGCTCAGAGCATACAGCCATGGACCAGTGGTGAACATGGCAGTGCTCAGAGCATACAGCCATGGACCAGTGGTGAACATGGCAGTGCTCAGAGCATACAGCCATGGACCAGTGGTGAACATGGCAGTGCTCAGAGCATACAGCCATGGACCAGTGGTGAACATGGCAGTGCTCAGAGCATACAGCCATGGACCAGTGGTGAACATGGCAGTGCTCAGAGCATACAGCCATGGACCAGTGGTGAACATGGCAGTGCTCAGAGCATACAGCCATGGACCAGTGGTGAACATGGCAGTGTTCAGAGCATACAGCCATGGACCAGTGGTGAACATGGCAGTGCTCAGAGCATACAGCCATGGAACCAGTGGTGAACATGGCAGTGCTCAGAGCATACAGCCATGGACCAGTGGTGAACATGGCAGTGTTCAGAGCATACAGCCATGGACCAGTGGTGAACATGGCAGTGCTCAGAGCATATAGCCATGGACCAGTGGTGAACATGGCAGTGCTCAGAGCATACAGCCATGGACCAGTGGTGAACATGGCAGTGTTCAGAGCATACAGCCATGGAACCAGTGGTGAACATGGCAGTGCTCAGAGCATACAGCCATGGACCAGTGGTGAACATGGCAGTGTTCAGAGCATACAGCCATGGACCAGTGGTGAACATGGCAGTGCTCAGAGCATACAGCCATGGAACCAGTGGTGAACATGGCAGTGCTCAGAGCATACAGCCATGGACCAGTGGTGAACATGGCAGTGTTCAGAGCATACAGCCATGGACCAGTGGTGAACATGGCAGTGCTCAGAGCATATAGCCATGGACCAGTGGTGAACATGGCAGTGCTCAGAGCATACAGCCATGGACCAGTGGTGAACATGGCAGTGCTCAGAGCATACAGCCATGGGACCAGTGGTGAACATGGCAGTGTTCAGAGCATACAGCCATGGACCAGTGGTGAACATGGCAGTGCTCAGAGCATACAGCCATGGACCAGTGGTGAACATGGCAGTGCTCAGAGCATACAGCCATGGACCAGTGGTGAACATGGCAGTGCTCAGAGCATACAGCCATGGACCAGTGGTGAACATGGCAGTGCTCAGAGCATGCAGCCATGGACCAGTGGTGAACATGGCAGTGCTCAGAGCATACAGCCATGGACCAGTGGTGAACATGGCAGTGTTCAGAGCATATAGCCATGGACCAGTGGTGAACATGGCAGTGCTCAGAGCATATAGCCATGGACCAGTGATGAACATGGCAGTGTTCAGAGCATACAGCCATGGACCAGTGGTGAACATGGCAGTACTCAGAGCATACAGCCATGGACCAGTGGTGAACATGGCAGTGCTCAGAGCATATAGCCATGGACCAGTGGTGAACATGGCAGTACTCAGAGCATACAGCCGTGGACCAGTGGTGAACATGGCAGTGCTCAGAGCATACAGCCATGGACCAGTGGTGAACATGGCAGTGCTCAGAGCATACAGCCATGGACCAGTGGTGAACATGGCAGTGCTCAGAGCATACAGCCATGGACCAGTGGTGAACATGGCAGTGTTCAGAGCATATAGCCATGGACCAGTGGTGAACATGGCAGTGCTCAGAGCATATAGCCATGGACCAGTGGTGAACATGGCAGTGCTCAGAGCATACAGCCATGGACCAGTGGTGAACATGGCAGTGCTCAGAGCATACAGCCATGGACCAGTGGTGAACATGGCAGTGCTCAGAGCATATAGCCATGGACCAGTGGTGAACATGGCAGTGCTCAGAGCATATAGCCGTGGACCAGTGGTGAACATGGTGGTGCTCAGAGCATACAGCCATGGACCAGTGGTGAACATGGCAGTGCTCAGAGCATACAGCCATGGACCAGTGGTGAACATGGTGGTGCTCAGAGCATACAGCCATGGACCAGTGGTGAACATGGCAGTGCTCAGAGCATACAGCCATGGACCAGTGGTGAACATGGTGGTGCTCAGAGCATACAGCCATGGACCAGTGGTGAACATGGCAGTACTCAGTTAATACCATGCCCTTTGTAATATTGAGTGGGTTTGTGATGCCTTATAAGGAGTAGCAATATATGATACCATGTAAGGAGTGGTTGTAAGGAACAGCCTACCTTGTATTTGCATCATCCACACAAGACTTCAATGGTGTGCATTATATAGGGTTAAATCATTTTATAATCAAAATGTTGTGGGTCTTTCCATACTGCAGACATTCAGTTGGGACTAAATGAAGACCTTGTGATTGGGCGTCAAGAGGGAATTCGTAACTATGGAAACGTTGTGTTGGATGATTGCAACTTCCACGAGAATGCAATGTTGGAGACGTTTGACAGAGACAGGATGTTGACCATTGTGGCCCCAGAGGGAGAGGTGGGTTGGATAATGGTACCCCATAAAGTAATAGTTAACTAGCTATTACCTTGAGGCTACTTTACTTCTTTAGTAACCATTATCTTAATGTTCAGCTAACCATTCAATAATTTATCTCACATTGGTGTAATCTATCTATCCTTGGTGTCATTCCTATTGGTGTCATGGAGTGTCATCTCCCTTTGGTGTCATCTCCCTTGTCATCTCCCTCTGGTGTCATCTCCCTTTGGTGTCATCTCCCTCTGGTGTCATCTCCCTCTGGTGTCATCTTCCTCTGGTGTCATCTCCCTCTGGTGTCATCTCCCTTTGGTGTCATCTCCCTCTGGTGTCATCTCCCTCTGATGTCATCTTCCTCTGGTGTCATCTCCCTCTGGTGTCATCTCCCTCTGGTGTCATCTCCCTCTGGTGTCATCTCCCTCTGATGTCATCTTCCTCTGGTGTCATCTCCCTCTGGTGTCATCTCCCTCTGGTGTCATCTCCCTCTGATGTCATCTTCCTCTGGTGTCATCTTCCTCTGGTGTCATCTCCCTCTGGTGTCATCTCCCTCTGATGTCATCTCCCTTTGGTTTCAACAGTTCACTCTCATGAACTACCGCATCAGTGCTGACTTTCAGAATGCCATTCCTTTTGGAGCATACACCACCATAGAGGAAGGGGAGGTGCCCAAGTGAGTAATGTGATTGCGTGGTCTGGTTGCCATGTTCTCTGTCCCCTCTAACTAAGGACCTTGCTTGTGTCTGTTCACCTCAAGTGTGAGATTCCAGCAAAGTCGTAAGCCTTAAGGCCATCTTGTTACCATTGCCATCATCCCTCCTTCCTCCCTCCCCTCCCTCCATCCCTTCTCCCTCCCTTATTCTTTCCCCCTCTTCCTTCTCCCTTCCTCCCTCCTCCCTCTCCCCCTCATATCACTTCTAGCGGTGCTACCAATGTGGTAGTTAGGATACCTGTTCCCAAGGCAACCATCAGGTCAGTGATTATTCAGAGCTTAGTACCCTAGCACTCCATCACCATGGTTACCTCCACTATGGCATATTTCTGTATGGGACACCGTCCAGCGTAATCACCCTTGTGATGTAATCCTTCACAAACGTACATGTAACAAAGCACTCACGTTGAAATGAATGGCTAATTATAAATTCATTGCCTTATAACTTAATGATGGATAGTCCGATTTTGGGTGCGTAATGATCATTTCATAGAGGCTCTTAGAAAGCAACAAGCTGGACATTGTCCCCTATGCAGATATGATTAATGATTTCACATGGTGACTGTGGGGGAGGAGGGAGTGGGAGGAGACACTAGGTGTGTAATGTGGGGCTACACAGCGAATAGTCAGCAGTATCTGGGCTGCAGTGATGTAAACATGTACTATAATGTGCATTATTTGGAGCGTTCCACTATAGCGCATCTTGTCAACAATTGGGCCCAGGCCTATCTACTGAATTCAAGCAACAGGAGAAGGTCTACCTCTGGAAATTGAAGAAGATAGATGGAGGGACAGAGAAGGCACTAGTTCTGAAGGTGGAGAGTAATGGTGGGGTGGTGTAGATAGGAGTGCAGAGTATCCCTAATAAGTAGGATTCAGACGTTTTGGATGGGAGGTGGCTATGCAGTATAACAAATCATCACTGCATACTTATGTGTCTATTATTTCAGCCCGCACCCCCATTTACACATCATTCCCTGTTCATCTCTCCTCTCCCTTTAATCCCCCCACCCATCCATAGCTATCCCTCTCAGAGATGAGTAAAGCGGCAAGGAAAGAGATCAACGCCATCAGTGTGGACTTTGAGATCCCGATGTACCTCTGCTCGGGCCTGCAGATCAAGTCTCTGAGGGTGTTTGAGAAAGGGCAGCTGGCCTTGACCCCCTACCGCTGGGTGAGGTACATCACACACAGCGACTCTTATGTCTTTCGGCTTTGATTTCGGCACTGTTAGAACCATACCTACATGTTTGCTTTTTTTTTGCTATTTATAGTAATAGAATTTATGAGTATTTGCATCATGAACTGTGCTATGCTCCACTTCAAGAAAGGGCGGGGGTGAAAGATGGATGGGAATGTGTACAGTACTAAGGAGACTACTTTGGTCATCAGGGACCCCTTTAACTAATACCTATTTCCTACTCTATTATACCCATGTGAGAACACGCATTGCCATATTTTGGAATAGCAACAGTTGACATATTATAAGCCACATATGGCCAGCTTCATTGGCTGGCGACCCATCAGAGATAAGGGACAGTGGAGCTGAACTGGTAAGATGAACCAATTTTCCCGGGAGAAAAAAACGGCGTAATCGCACGTAATTGTGCGTGAAAAACTGCCATAAACGCGCCAAATTACGCGGTCTTCAAAACGCTGTATCTTCTTCATTGTGCAATACAGTAGAGCTACATTTTGCATATATACAAAGCGGTCCTGTGTCTATAGAAGTCCAAAGATGATGCAATTTGCGATGCATCGTTCCGAAGATATCGAGAGTTACATTAGTAACTCTCATATAGGATTTGACCCCGATTATGAAGTCATTAAAAAAACGCGACCCGCTTCTAACAAGACTCCCGACGAGCGGATGGCTTACCTTGTTATCATCGTCGTACAAGAAGGCAACAACAAGCAGTTTCGTGTTTGTTTGATGTCACAAAACCGCGTGGTTGTAGAGAACAAGAACTCGTACCCAGTCCCACGTATTTCTCCTTCTTCTTGTTCTTGACCACGCATAACTCGGGATAGGAACACTTTTAAGAAATGAAAATCACACCAATGGCTTCAGAATTTGCTGGCATTTCCCCCTTCTGTGGTCAAAACGTCTCGAGGCTACATGACATATATCGGTGGTTGTGTTAGCAAATCACGTATAGCTTACTGCACTGACACGACTCGGATAGGTCCTACGTCGCTCTTTATACGAAGTACTAGCAGTATACATCAAATGTGTACGGTCTGGGCACTACACGTAGTGGTAATTAACTGTGGCGGTTATGTATTTTTAATAACGTGCACGTGCGTACTACACGGCCAACAATTTGAGTCCGAATCGGAAGCGAATACACTGGCGTGACGTGAACGTGACCATAGTGACGTATCATCGCCGATCGGCACCGCTTTTTTTTTTTTTACGTAAGATTATTTGGCGTATCGGTAACGTGAACGGGTCCAATTCAGGAGCGTGAACCTTGCCGTAAAGCAAGTCATGAGAAGAATCCGATACGGCAGCGTTTTACGTATTCCTCTCGTCCTATATATACCTTCCTGACTCACATGAATGTCACAATTAATAAACACAGAACATACACATAAACAAGCATCACGTGTCTGTGTGCATACAATACACATTCAAACAGTACAGGTCATTGTTCCAATCATGTTGAAAAATAGTTTTTGTGACAGAGACCTGCTGTCTTTCAACAGTTGTTGTAGTGCTGGAGTCTATATCCATGATCACATTGAAGTACAACAGAAACAGACCTGACGACTTGCACTGAAGGGATGAACCTCACAATACTTGTTCGTGTCATCAAAGGGCAGACATGTTCAGTTAGGAGTGGCACTCCATCAGGTGTGACAACAGGTTCCATGTGACGCACAACACAGTACGTTGTGGTGGTGTGGACTTGAAAACAGCCGATCAGAGCTCCTATCTCCTGTGTAAGTTGCAGTTAAAGATAATTCTGCATCCTTAACTAGAATAATAACTTACAATGGAATTGGCTTGTGAATTGTGTCACACACATAGATCAACTGCCTGTCAGAGCCAACAATCGCACCACTACTAAGTACTTGTTGCACTCTGTCCAATCCATGAGGCAGTAGGACTGTAAAGTTCTCTGGAAGCATGTTAAGGGATATCTTTCCAATCTCTACAATGCTCAACATTGTAGAGTCAAGACTGCATTTTGCTGAACTGGATTGCTATCAAACAATGATTCGACAATGTATTAAGTACAGAGAAAAATTAATTAACTTGCCATATGCAGTGTTCATATATATATTTATCCTCTTTGGACTCCACACCGTACAGATAGTCTTGGGCACCATCTTTTCTGGATTGAAATTCCCGCAATACGCCATCCTGAATACGTATAAGGGAGTAGTAAATATAAGCATGAAATGTGTAAATGCGCGTACCTTAGACAGGGCCAGCCAAACTTCTTTTTCTGATGGAGACAAGGAGACATACGGTGGCCCGGTAGGTCGCGTACCAAAACATTAGACATAAGAGCGATTTGGCGTAAAACCAAATCGGATTTGGCGCAAAGCGTATGTCGCGCAAAGCGTATGTCGGATTTGGCGCAAAGCGTATGTCGGATTTGGCGCAAAGCGTATGTTGGATTTGGCGCAAAGCGTATGTCGGATTTGGCGCAAAGCGTATGTCGGATTTGGCGCAAAGCGTTTTTGGAGCAAAACGTTTTTGGGCGTTGCCCCAGACCGGATGTCGGACAACGGAAGTAGTTATTTACGGCAGGCAGGCAGACAAATGGTGGAGGTGTGTGTATGGGATAGTGGAGGTGTGTGTAGGGGATGGTGGAGGTGTGTAGGGGATGGTGGAGGTGTGTGTAGGGGATGGTGGAGGTGTGTAAGGGATGGTGGAGGTGTGTGTAGGGGATGGTGGAGGTGTGTGTGTAGGGATAGTGGAGGTGTGTGTAGGGATAGTGGAGGTGTGTGTAGGGATGGTGGAGGTGTGTGTATGGGATAGTGGAAGTGTGTAGGGGATGGTGGAGGTGTGTGGAAGGGGTGGTAGAGGTGTGTGTAGGGATGGTGGGGGTGTGGAGGAGATGGTGGAGATGTCTATGGGATAGGTAGAGGTGTGTAGGGGATGGCGGATGTGCACATGTGTTGGGTGATGCATATATCTGTGTGGCATATGTGCTTTTACTTCACCATGTTATGTGGATCCATCCTCATCCTTTACTCCTCCCCTCCACATCCTTCAACCTCCTCTCCTCCACATCCGTCACCCCTCCTCTCCACATCCGTCACCCCTCCTCTCCACATCCTTCACCCCTCCCCTCCACATCCTTCACCCCTCCCCTCCACATCCTTCACCCCTCCTCTCCACATCCTTCACCCCTCCCCTCCACATCCTTCACCCCTCCTCTCCACATCCTTCACCACTCCCCTCCCCTCCCCTCCCTCCACATCCTTCTCCCTCCAAGAAACATGCCAATATTAATTTGAACATGGTGATTTGTACCCATAGCTACTGTATGTATAACTACAACGTGTAAACTAAATGTATTGTAATGATACACTGCAATCATGAAACTAAATTGAAGCAAACTTAAAAAAAGGACAGCATTGATGATGATTCAGTTCCATTACAAAAAGGGGCATGGCGTGGTTAGGGTGGAGTCAAAAAGGTGACGGGGGCATTATATGTCAATGTTGACGTGGGCATCAGTTTTTGGTGGCCATGGTGTTCCCATCTTCATACATTGGCTGGCCCCATGCATACCGCCCAAGGTTGCCATGCGACCCTGGACATTACCCGGGAAGAGGTGGGAGGCAGCTGCTGTGGACAGAACCCCCTTGACGTAACGATGGAGGGAGGCTGAGGCTATAACCTCTGTCTCGTTGTATGTGTGTGTGTGTGTGTGTGTGTGTGTGTGTGTGTGTGTGTGTGTGTGTGTGTGTGCGTGCATAGCATATGGTATGGAAGTAGGCATTTCAAAAATCCAAATGGAGCACACCACACCTGAGATGGCTATCTGGAGCTTCCTTCATGCCCCAAGGGTTGACACACCAATCTCTTTGAGATCTTCCCCTGTCTGAGTGTCATGGTCAGGAAAGTGGTGAAATCCACCTGTAGGGCCCAAGGAGGGGAATGGAGAGGTGAAGGATGTTGAGGGGTGAAGGATGGGGAGGAAAGGGGTGAAGGATGTGGAGAGGAGGGGAGAAGGAGAGGGGGAAAGATATGGAGGGGAGGGGAGGGGTAAAGGATGTGGAGGGGAGGGGTGAAGGATGTGGAGGGGAGGAGTAAAGGATGAGGATGGATCCACATAACATAGTAAAGTACAAACTTAAGCACATATGCCACACAGATATATGCATCACCCAACACATGTGCACATCCGCCATCCCCTACACACCTCCACCTGTCCCATAGACATCTCCCCATCTCCTCCACACACCCCCACCATCCCCTACACCTACACCATTCCCTACACACACCTCCACTATCCCCTACACACACCTCCACCATCCTCTCCACACACCTCCACCATCCCCTACACACCTCCACTATCCCTACACACACCTCCACCATCCCCTACACACACCTCCACCATCCCTTCCACACACCTCCACCATCCCCTACACACACCTCCACCATCCCTTCCATACACCTCCATCATCCCCTACACACACCTCCACCATCCCCTACACACACCTCCACCATCCCCTACACACACCTCCACCATCCCCTACACACCTCCACTATCCCTACACACACCTCCACTATCCCCTACACACACCTCCACTATCCCCTATGCACACCTCCACCATCCCCTACACACACCTCCACTATCCCCTACATACACCTCCACTATCCCCTACACACACCTCCACCATCCCCTACACACCTCCACTATCCCTACACACACCTCCACTATCCCCTACACACACCTCCACCATCCCTTACACACACCTCCACCATCCCCTACACACCTCCACTATCCCCTACACACACCTCCACCATCCCCTATGCACACCTCTACTATCCCCTACACACACCTCCACTATCCCCTACACACACCTCCACCATCCCCTACGCACACCTCCACCATCCCTACACACACCTCCACCATCCCCTACACACACCTCCACCATCCCCTACACACACCTCCACCATCCCCTACACACACCTCCACCATCCCCTACACACCTCCACTATCCCTACACACACCTCCACTATCCCCTACACACACCTCCACCATCCCTTACACACACCTCCACCATCCCCTACACACCTCCACTATCCCCTACACACACCTCCACTATCCCCTACACACACCTCCACCATCCCCTACGCACACCTCCACTATCCCCTACGCACACCTCCACCATCCCATACACACATCTCCACTATCCCATACACACATCTCCACCATCCCTTACACACACCTCCACCATCCCCTACACACCTCCACTATCCCCTACACACACCTCCACTACCCCCTACACACACCTCCACTATCCCCTACACACACCTCCACCATCCCCTACGCACACCTCCACTATCCCTTATGCACACCTCCACCATCCCCTACACACACCTCCACTATCCCATACACACACCTCCACCATTTGTCTGCCTGCCTGCCGTAAATAACTACTTCCGTTGTCCGACATCCGGTCTGGGGCAACGCCCAAAAACGTTTTGCTCCAAAAACGTTTTGCGCCAAATCCGACATACGCTTTGCGCCAAATCCGACATACGCTTTGCGCCAAATCCAACATACGCTTTGCGCTAAATCCGACATATGCTTTGCGCGACATACGCTTTGCGCCAAATCCGATTTGGTTTTACGCCAAATCGCTCTTATGTCTAATGTTTTGGTACGCGACCTACCGGGCCACCGTAGAGACAGCACGAAGAGAGCTAACTGTGCAAATGCTTTAAAATCTCTACCAACGAAGGACTTGTAGTGCTTAGCAATATCGGTAAACATTTTACCTGATGTTGGGAAGGCAGAAATGCGAGCTGAAAGTTCTGCATGCTCTTTCTGTGCTAGCTTTGCTATTTTGGCTCGTAGGAGGTACTTATATGGTCCTAACAGCAAGGTGTGCGAAAGTTCCACAGGAATGCACCTAAAAAATCATTAATACAATTGTAACAATTGCCAACAACGTATTAGCTAATACACCCATGTAAGTCTAATGGAAGTTTAAGGAAATGATTATACTCCTCACATACACCATACTCGGTTCGTAAGGTGTGTTTTACCTTTCTGCCATGATCTTTTGCTGTAGCATAATTGTGTCACATCTTCTCCGTCTCACACCAACACATATATGGTCATCCCTTGAGTCAGTCTGAAATAGAACAAGGATGTCATTTTTATCTATACCTTTAATACCACTTACCATACACACCTGACAGAACTTGTAAGTAGAAGGTCCTAGATGGCTGCATATCTGTGCTGCACGTGGGTTGTCGCATAAAAAACAGATTACTGGAGCCAAGATCAATGGTACCATGACAACCGGAACGCCACCACAACACATAGACGTGGTCTTCAGTTGGTGTGGTGTCGTTTATGCTATGTAGTCCTGTCCAGTAACATAAATATAACATCTTTCCGTACAACATTTAATTTACCTCCTCAGCAAGAGCAACAAGTGACTTTCCATCCTCAGTGCTCTAGTAGATGTGCCCTATCCATGTGTGTTGGCTTGTGGGAGGATGAATGTGATACTTGAAACTTGTATCTGTTACACATCTGCTATGCTGCTCATTTGGATGGCTCTCGAATATCTGTACATGAAAATGCCTGTCCGATGGTATGAATTATGCCATAAAGAGTTCATGCATAGCTTACCCTAGTAGGTTCTGTAAATCCTTGGTGGAGACGTTGCCTCACCATTGTGCATGGTTACACTTGGAAGGGATGGGCACAGACACAGAAGTGTATAGAAGATAAACGTCAGGTTTTTGTGTCCCTGTAAAGCAACATGCTTAACATCACACAAAAGCGGAAAATGCACAAACCATTGGTCGAGGGTAGTGAGTAATGAGATACGCCATCGCTGCAGTGTTTAACATAAATGGTTCGTACCGCCCGTCGAGGTGAGGGTCGCATAGATGATGCTTAAATAAAGCTCGCCGCCGACTTCGTCTATAGTATACCAACTTTAATTTTCTTTCACATCAGGACGACAGGCTTACCCTCATCTGTACTAGGAGTGTCACCATCATCCTTCGAAAGCGATGTAGCTTCAGATGAACCTGTTTCAACAAGCCATCCATGCGGGAACTACGTTCCCTTTCCACGAGTTTACAACATTCGAGTCTTGTTTCATTATCCAGATGGAGTTGGGGTTTTAGGTGCCTTTCGTACTTTGACTCACTAGAACTCAAAAGCTTTCCCACAATTGAAAGCAGCAACCGCCATTTTATTAAAATAATAGCACGTGACCCAGTCGTCTCGGCGAAAATTACAACCACCACAGCCCAAACAACACACAACAATTTCAACTCCTGAGTACTAGAGCACAATAATCCTATACAAGAGAAAGAGTGGAAAACAAACAATCATGGAATCTGACACAGCAAATAACTATGAAGCATTAGGACATGAGCTCATCGAAATTACTACACAGCATTAACGAAACACCAAGTAGTGCTGAAACATAATGACTTCATTACTCAACACTGGCCTCATTTAACCTTGAAGATACATATTATATACCCGCATTTTTGTATCACTCATATTAAACTCATATTCAGGAGCTAGGAGTTCTGTGTCGATGGGAGAATGAGTGTGTTCTATCGTAACAACCAAATTCAGCACCATACACAATTAATTCACTTGCCGATACGCTTTTGATATCGCAGCCGTAACGCCGAAGAAGTTTATAGCAATTGGGATACGCCAATTATTTTACCCGGGCGTATATCACCCGATCGATTCACTGATGTATTGTTTCCAAAATAAGGTGCGTAACGCCAGTGATAGAAATTCAGTTGCGTATACGGTACGATCGTCGTAGGCGTAACGCCTGGGTGTGACTTCATTTGGCGTACCGTTTCCGGTAGGAGTTGGCCGTGTATAATTGTTATTCGATCGTTGTAGGTTTGACGCTCTTTGTAACTTACTAGTAGTGAAGTTTTTTTTTTTTCAAAATGCCTTCATGCACGTCAGGAAAAGAAGAAAGCCAAACGACGAGCATAGTACCTCAAAACTAGAGACGACGTATTAGATTCAGCCCGAGCGGAACTACAAAGCAGAGCCTGAAAAGAAGCGGGCCTCTCAAACGTGAAAACTATCGAGCAGAGCCTGAAAAGAAACGGATCGCTCGACGCGCAAGGTATCGAGATGCGATTAGTGGGGGGGGGGGGGGGGGGGGGGGGGGGGGGGAGAGTGCTGTCTGCTTCTGGCCCGATACAAAATGCGTTTGTGGGTTCGATCGCGCTGGGGCGACAATTAATAACCTCTCTTCTATTTCAGCCGCCCCTTAAAAGCCCCCTCAGACCCTGAAAAGGAACGGACCTCTCGACGTGCAAGGTATCAAGCAGATCCTGAAAAAAGACAGCGATATTGCCATAGTCCTGAACGTGCATCTCGCTCGGCGAAAAGAGTTAAGGTCACTCAATGGTATGTCGTACCTTTACAACCTCCCTCTCATATCAAGATGGATTACTTAACATGCTATACGGCTCATAATCGGGTATGAATAAAAATCAATGAAACAAGTAAATAATAACATTCTCTATGAGAAAGTTGGTGGCATATAGGATTTGAAGGCAATGGTGGTGTAAAAAGGAAGGAAACAAGGGTCTAGTAATAAGGGAAAATGGAATAGTCCTATATTTAGCACATTTCTATATGTAGGATATAGTATGTTGTTCGTGTGCTAAATATAGGACTATTCAATTTTCCCTTATTACTAGACCCTTGTTTCCTTCCTTTTTACACCACCATTGCCTTCAAATCCTATATGCCACCAACTTTCTCATAGAGAATGTTTTTATTTACTTGTTCACAATCAAATTAGAGAAGATTTCGCGGGCTTCAAGTACAAAATCCCGCGAAATCAAGCCATTACTTGAATATGAATATCTACGGAACGATGCATCGCAAACTAAAGCATCTTTGGAATTCTACGGACACAGGACTGCTTTGTAAATATGCAAAATGTAAAGTGGAAACCGTGATAGTTGAATATAATTTATTTTCCTACTCGTCAATGTTTGAAATCAGTTTTATCAATAATGACTTGAGCTATAAAAATTCTAATAATGCAGTTTCGTTGGCAAACTAGTTTTCCAAAAGATTTTGAAATTGTAGCTTATCACGTGACACCTTACTTTCTATTTTGGGGAATTTGTGTTCCTTGTCCTGAAAAAACATTTTTAGCTGATTTCTCCCCTATTCGGAAACAGATCAAGCTAAACATTGGCAGATCACTACCCCATATATAACTGCACTACTTGGTCGGGCCGAAAGTTGAATGCGCTAAACGGTTCGAGGACCGCGGCTGCAAATGTGTTGTTTTAGAGGGAAACGCATCTAGCTGATTGTCGCGTACTGCTTTGATTTTTGGCTACCGTACCTAAACAATGCATAGAAGACAGGTATCTGTATCTGAAACGCTAGTTTACCGAGAAGTTTCGTTTACTCTGCCGCTAAAATGTTTGCCTCGAACGTTGGCTCTTCGGATGAATAACATTATAATTATTGACCGTATTGTGGTTATCGTGGTTATGATTGAGATCGAGCAAGTTGAAAACGGTTCTTTTCAGAACCAAACGGAGAGTCCATTAGCACGCAGGCTGCCACGAAGAGCTGGCAGACAGGGATCACCCCTTTGGGAAGGTTTGAAGCCAAGGAGCACTCCAAGAGGAAACCCTAAAGCGGCAGATTTGCAGCGGCAATCGTTGTTTCGTGCCAGAAAGCTCGAGCTGGCGAGCAGAGCTCGGAGGACTGCTATCAGAAAGTGCAACCAAATAACTTGCGTTAGCCGAGTACATGCAGACGTTGATGCTAGGACACTCGCATTGAGAATGTACTAGCTACATCGAGCTGAGCGAGGGGATTTCTCCAAGAAATGCAAAGAGAAAGGTCAACAAGATACTTCTGATTTTAATGCAATCACCGTGAAAAGATGGGTTACTGCCTGATGAGTAGTTGGAGTTACAATATGAATACATGCATACATGTACATTTATAAATGTGTATACACTTCAAACCTTCCCAAAGTGGTGGTCCCTGTCTGCCAGCTCTTCGTGGCAGCCTGCGTGCTAATGGACTCTCCGTTTGGTTCTGAAAAGAACCGTTTTCAACTTGCTCGATCTCAATCATAACCACGATAACCACAATACGGTCAATAATTATAATGTTATTCATCCGAAGAGCCAACGTTCGAGGCAAACATTTTAGCGGCAGAGTAAACGAAACTTCTCGGTAAACTAGCGTTTCAGATACAGATACCTGTCTTCTATGCATTGTTTAGGTACGGTAGCCAAAAATCAAAGCAGTACGCGACAATCAGCTAGATGCGTTTCCCTCTAAAACAACACATTTGCAGCCGCGGTCCTCGAACCGTTTAGCGCATTCAACTTTCGGCCCGACCAAGTAGTGCAGTTATATATGGGGTAGTGATCTGCCAATGTTTAGCTTGATCTGTTTCCGAATAGGGGAGAAATCAGCTAAAAATGTTTTTTCAGGACAAGGAACACAAATTCCCCAAAATAGAAAGTAAGGTGTCACGTGATAAGCTACAATTTCAAAATCTTTTGGAAAACTAGTTTGCCAACGAAACTGCATTATTAGAATTTTTATAGCTCAAGTCATTATTGATAAAACTGATCTGAACCTGCGGCAGCAGGTTCAATATAGGATTGATTGAGGGTTGATGAATGTCATTAATAAAACTTCACTAGCGTCTGGAGGGACAACGGAGAAACGGATCGCTTATCTCTTTATCGCGATGGAATGAGAGCACAACGATCTACAGTTCTACGTTTGTTCCGTGTCATAAAACGGTGTGGTTATAGAGAAACAAACAATTTCCTGTTTCTCGTGCCCAGTCCTAAAATAATTCTCCATCGTCGTCGTCGTCGTCTTCTTCTTCTTAGGAAGGTATAACTCGAGCTAGGAATGGTTTTGGAGGACGGAAATAGTACCAATCGCTTCGAAATTTACCGGCACGTTATCCTTACATGTCATATAGACATACATATATCAAGTTCTATTTATTAATAATTTTAGGCAGTTATAAATACTCTAACCTGCACTAAATTTATTTGGTGTTCCAGTTTAATATATTAGTTGTTACGTTGGCTAATAGTGAAGTTCTTTTTCCAAAAATGCAAAAGAGATCTAAGCAACGAGCGGAATACCTCCAAAGCAATACGAGAACAAAGCTAAAGCCCGAGCGCTCTACAAGGCCAATCCCAAAAAAAGAAGGCCTCTGTACGCGACAGCTACAAGGCCGATCCCGAAATGAAGAAGGCCTCTGTACGCGACAGCTACAAGGCCGGTATTGAATCTAAGCGATCTGCTAAAAGGTGGCGATACGAAGAGGACCCCAAGGAGAACCGTGCTGCTCAAAGGCGGCGATATGAAGAACCTCGAGGAGAACCGTGCTGCTAAAACTAAAGGCGGCGATATGAAGAGGACCTCGAGGGAAATCGCGCTGCTAATAGGGAGAAATATCAGCTACCATTAAAGCATCTGAAAGGAGTCAGTATTGAAATGATCCCGCTGTCTGATTGGCTAAATGTGCTGCCGAGAGGACGCGGTACCGCAGGTTCACAGAACTACCACTACCACCCAAAGGTATGTTATGGCATGTTGTATTAACATTAAAAAGCTGTGCATGCAACATTTGTACAGCATAGTCGGGCGGCCCTACTACCGCGTTTGGTTGGGCTTGTCACCCTTATTACCTGTGGGTAGTAGGGCCCGCCCGATAATGTACAGCACGGATCTGCACAAAACCATTCACTTCACATGTAAAGCATGCATGGTGACTCTACTGTGTGTACAGTAGTGTCTATTGTTTTAATTTGATAAAGCTTCCTTATCTGAAGACTTCCTTGTCTAGCCATGAATGTTGCAACTGTATGAATATAGTTACAGTTGCGAGGGCTGAGAACTAAATAGCTGCAACTATATCCTTTTCCCATATAGCTACTCCTTGTATAAACCCAAATCTCATGCACCAATGGAGTATAATGGTGGTCTTGAAAAAGCTATTCTTAGGGGTAGTGATCTGCCTGTGCAGCAGTAAGTAAGATAAGCCACCATCAACTTCTAGCAGCACACTCACATTTATGTAGTGAAATAAAAACAGACCTTCTGCCCACACTTATAAAGCTGCAGACCCTGTCCACAGATAGGACCTCACCTGAGAACATATCCTTATCGATCGATCTACATGCTGCCATGTACTGCCATGTAGTTCACTTCCTTAGTTCCCACACTACCCATCTATACAACTTAACTGCATGTAGGCTACACCTCCATGTTTAGATGGGACCATTTTTACTGGATCAAATTTGACCAATAGAATTTTAGCACAACTGACACGCATACACCCCTTCCCTCCCTGTCATTAATATGATGGAATTGGACTAATATAATTATAGCACAGTCTGCACACGTGTTAAGGCTTTGCAGGTATAAAAGCCACTCATCCGCTAGCAAAAAGAGGTAAAAATTTAATAATACTCTATGTAGATGTGTAAAGGCTCTGCACTTTGCTTTAAAAAATAAAGAATTTAATCATACTCTCTATTACGTATATGTAGATGGCTGACGACCTTCGCGGGTTTTTCACCAACGAGGGGTCGGAGGAGGAAGAGTACATTTATCCTCCAACTCCTCTCCCCTTCACCCCACCATCTCCAGAAGCCCCGCTTCTGCCACCACCACCAGCAGCACTGCCCACACCACTACCAGCAGCTACTCCCGCCGACACCACCAGCGCTGCCCCCACTGGCGCTCCTACCTGCACCATCAGCCCTGCCCCACCACCAGCAGTACTATTAAAGTTATTTGTTCTTGCATTAAGAGATAAAGGGGATCATCCATCCTCTTCCTACATTTGATTATTGACTATGATACTGCTATGACAGGGTGAAAAAAAACTTATGAAACAAGTAAATAAAAACATTCTCTAACGAGAGAGTTGTTGGTATATAGAATTGACCAATGGTGGTGTAAAAAGCATGGAAACAAGAGTGACAGAAATATTATTGGAAAATTGAAATAGGCCTATATTTAGCACACAATACAACACACATGCCTGAATAATGGGCTAAATATAGGCCTATTTCAATTTTCCAATAATATTTCTGTCACTCTTGTTTCCATGCTTTTTACACCACCATTGGTCAATCCTATATACCAACAACTCTCTCGTTAGAGAATGTTTTTATTTACTTGTTTCAAACATTGATGAGTAGGAAAAAAAAATTATACTCAACTATCACGGTCTCTACTATATTGCACAATCAAGAAGATACAGCGTTTTGAAGACCGCGTAATTTGGCGCGTTTATGCCGTTTTTCATGCACAATTACGCGCGATTACGCCGCTTTTTTCTCCCGGGCATGCCCAGAAGGAATGCAACCTGGGGGGTCCAATGAGTCCACAGTAGTCCACTGGGATGCCTTGGGCTTGGCACACTTTTGTAGTAAAAACTGCACAAAAGATGGGATCACCGTTTGGTGCTCCAAAGTTCGGCTTGTGGGACACCTTCATTTCCTGAGGAAAACCCAACAAGACGGTACGAGAGAACAGTTCATATTTGGCAGGGTTAACTTAATTTCCAAGAGGGGGACCCAGCTTCTGAACGCAGATTATTATTGGATGTTTTGTCTCCTAAGTAAATACAGCTTTATAATGCTACAACAACACCATAAACATTACAGGTTGACAAAAATAAATAAATACACAAACATACACTGAACACAACTACATGAGCAGTTACTTTTTTGGTGCGAGTGAACCAGTAATTATTTATATACCAGCTTGCACCCGTGAAAAATCACGGGCTGATTATTTATTTTTAATTTACCACCTATTCTAGCATTCGGTTAAGTGGTCTCTGTCGATTCTTTCCTACAATGTGCAGACAGTGACAGACTTACCTTTTTCAAGTTCACACATTTTTTTCTCTGCTCGTTGCACACATTCAAGTTTTATTACAACTATGTACATGTAAACCAACATGTACCACATTCATTGCATGTGCATTAATATTAATGGAGATACTCATATGAAAAATGCATGCAGCCACTTGTGCAGTTTTGCATGCATGTAGCAAAATAGTGTAACTTGCCATTCTGAACAAGGATCTACCATTCCTGGCCCTAGAGTTATGACCACACTCCCTTCTATGAATGTCCTTTACTGCCTTAGGCTAGTCTGGGGGTCCTACATCCTGCTAGGGTCCCCAGACTAGTCTTAGGCATGGTTTGGCATGTGGGTAGTGTAAGTGGGGAGCATGTGGTTAAGCGTTTAATGTTAGCTTCCATGTAGGCCTAGTTTACTAGTTCAGAAGATCAGTTCAGAAGATCAGTCAGTTGCCTGGTTGTTACCTAGCACAGCTACAGAATGTCTCTTGAGTCTTCAACGAAACCACTTAAAATCATTCTTTCACACACACATACACACACATACACACCATGTGCATTGCTATTGAGAGCAAACATGGTAGTTGTTGGGCACATAGATGTTTGAATGTATTAGTATGTAATCATATGTACTTGCATAACCTTAGCATATATATGTGTGTGTGTGTGTGTGTGTGTGTGTGTGTGTGTGTGTGTGTGTGTGTGTGTGATCTTCACTAGAGGAGCTGGAGCCTGTATGGCAGCCATGGTCCTGAAGATAATGGTTACCAATGGTTACCAGCATTGAGGTCACCTGAAATCACTAACACCACCAGGAGTTTGTAACTGTCCCATCTTGGGCACATATTGACATCGCTGGGGTGATGGAAAGCCGTGGGGAAGTCCCTTTTCTTGTAAAGGAATGATCGGTATGCTAGTGTGGCTTCTTTTATATGCATGAACCAAAGGGTGTGCCCATCAAGGGACACATCTCCACCATAAAAGAGTGTATTTAAGATGTGTGTGTGTGCGTGTGTGTGTGTGTGTGTGTGTGTGTGTGTGTGTGTGTTATCTGTGTTTGCTTGGTGTATGTGTGTGTTGATGCTGAGTGTCTTAGTGTGTGTGCGCGTGTGCGTGTGTGCATGTTATCTGTGTTTGCTTGGTGTATGTATGTGTGTGTTGGTGCTGTGTGTGTGTGCATGTGTGCATGTTATCTGTGTTTGCTTGGTGTGTGTGTGTGTGTGTGGGTATGCCAGCATTCTAGACCAAGGGATTCACCACTGTGCACATACCAAATTATATGTGTGTACAGTGGCATTCCTATTTGGCCAATTGTCAGCTGATATATGGTAGTGCTGCCAAATAGATAAAAACCCACCACATAAAAGGACTGTTGCCGTGGGGAAGTCCCTTTTGTGGGGTCAGGTGGGAACAGGTCATGTGTGTCAGGCAACTAAATTGATGTACTGTAAAATCACACCCCTCAGAGAGAGAGAGTTTTGGGTTGTGAAGATGTATGAAAAAATCATCAAGACTAGTGTAAAGCGCAATATATATCCTTTTGAATTGACCACATTTCAAGTTGCATTGTCCTTATTTGGAAAGAAGAAAGATGTGTATGTAGATGCAGTTGTTGTGATAAACTGAGAAAGAGGATTGTGAAATGATTTTTGTGGACAAACTCATTAAGATGGTTATGTTTCCATTCGTCTATTGTCCATTTCCTTTTGTCATGCCCTAGCCCTTGGTTGTCCTCAAAGATATGTATTCGCCTTGTGCGGTTATGCTTGGATGGTAGTGTAAGCAGTGTGGTCTACGACAGCTTGGTTTAGCGCTCCTGTGTACTGCGGCCTATGGTTTCCTCACATCCGTACACAAGCTTCGTCCTTGCCTGCATGGCAAACCTTTGCCGACGGTTGGAATATGCGCCAACTACACGGACATACTAGTATAACGTACAATGATCGAAATCTGTCACGAGTGAAACATGCACGGCATATATTAACTAGATAGTTATCATAGGTATGACACGTTACTATTCTGAGCATGTCTTGAAGAGCCAGTTTGGTCGTTACAGCTTGTTCTTCTTGCACTTAAAACAGCTTCATCCTCCAACCGCCCTGCGGAAAAGAAAACGATTTCAATGTAGCGCGAAATTTTATACAAAGGATTAGCCACAGCTGTCTAACAGGGTGTATGAACTCACCGTTTTGTGTTTTTGTGTCTGTTGTGAAATATTTCTTGGAACTGGTTGCATACATGTTGGGCGTTGCCCGACAGTGCGTTCGAATCGGTCAGAAGCTAGGCATTTCAATAAACGACTTACGATAGCGCTTGGTTATGAACTAGGAAACGTTTCATTACGTACTGTCGGTACTGTGAACAATATACATGCAAGCTTGGTTCAGTAAGGACATAAATTCATAGAATTGCTACCGACATACAGGAGGAAAACTAATGGATGACTCGACATGCTTCTTTGTGGAGCTCCTCTCGGGCTTATGCGTCACGAATATGCTTTTGTTTTTTCCATTTAATGCACTTAGCGTGGACATAGTTATAGAATCGTATTGTCTGCAGTTTCGTACTGTTTCCTCGATGGTACGTACAGTGCAAATTATAATTATATGTTTAGCAATGTTGCATCGCCACAACTATTGTGGGATGGACGGAGCTGAGGGGTTTCATGGCATCATATAATAATAATAAACGCGCTCGTGCGACTTTACCGCATGAAAACGTGACCAAACCATCCGGACCAAAATGGGGGTGGACTTGATATACAGAGCTCGCGTTGGAACGTTCATATATCGAAATGCGAGAGGCGACAGCAACGTGGAGTTACAGAAATTAGAAAAGAAAAGAAGGCATTGTGTTGGTAGTGATGTTAATCTGTGGGGAGATGGTAATACAAATCCTTATTCCGCTGACGACATACCATACGATGGGTGTGTAAGAACTTTATTACCAAAGTACAGGTTGGAACAGCAATTGATGATGGAGAACCCAGTGACGTATATGGTCGATATAGAGCAGATGCTGTTGCTGATATCCGGGGATATAGAGGAGAACCCCGGACCTCTCACTCAAGGTGAGTTAGGCGCCTACACACTAGGCAATCATACACTAGGCAACAATGAAACACTAATTATGAATCATGTTTTCAGTTAAGCACATAGTTTGCAATAAAATCTTACTTAGCGTTGCACACAACATGTTGCCTAGTGTACGTTCGCCTTTATAACTAATTTACTCACTCCGGTCCTCTAGACTCTCTGGACTCGCAGTGCAGTGTTGAACACATCAACACAGTGGCTGTGACCTGTAGCTTTGACTGGAAGGTGGTAGGCAGACGTCTAGTGGGTGAGCAGGCCATTTTAGACATTGATAGGGAGGAGCAGGGTGAACAGAGAAAGAGAGACAAGATGTTTCAGAAGTGGCTGGAAATGGAAGGGACCAAGGCAACTTATAGAGTGTTGATAGATGTATTTGAAGAAGTAAAGAACCACCAGGCAGCTGAGGCGGTGAAGGCATTGGTGCCACCTATAGCTGAAGGTAGGTGATGTCATTGCATATATGAAAACATAAGTTTTAGTAGGTAAATTTGAAGAATTAAAGAAGCTTCTGGAAGCTGAGGAAGTGAAGTTATTGGTACTGCCTATAGCTGAAGGTAGGTAATGTCGTCGCATATTTTTAAAAACATAAATTTCACTGCTCATAGTTTAGTTATATCTGAACATATACTGATATAAGGTCAATTGATGGTGTACTTAATTTTGTATGATTAGCTGTATATATGCTAAAATGTTATATACCCACATAATAATGTACAGTATTTTGTACATGCCAAAGTAGTAAACGTTGGTACAAGTGATCCGAACAATTCTGGCTGCCGTGGTGATATTATGCCTCTGTATACAACACATGGTTAATTCTATTTATTCCTCGTAATGAGTACATTGTTATTTTACATATTGCAGCTCAGCAGGACCAGCAAGCTGCAGCATGTGATATAAGTATCCTATCACAAACAGCTTCAGTGAACGGTAATGGTATTAGTATGTGAGAACCACTCATTGGTACCTTTGTAGGGTTTCCTCCCCTTAATAAATGGTGGGGTTATTGGTGCACTATATTTAAATGAGTTTGCATCTATTTTGGGAACTTTGGTTCCAACCCCCTTGTCTTTGAATGATGTGTAATTTAACATTGTGGCTTTTTTGGTGCATTTATTTCTTTTGTTTATACATTAAATTAGGGGGAAAAAGAAGGATGTGTGCTTAGGAATAGAACTGAATGTTAACTACACAATACAAATGTAGGCATACTTCATAGTTGTATCATTTTGGTGATGCCATGTTGAATAATTTTGGATCAAAAGATTACTCAATTCATCCGTATGTGATGTGTATTACAACAGCCTAATAGTGCAAAAATGCTGAATTACTATAAATAATTACTCCTTCTATCTAACTTTCAGTAAAACACAATGTGCTCAAGGATAATTGTGGCTGTGGAGAGTGCAACTTCAAAGAGCTAATAACTAATGGATGTCCTAAGCCACTTAGACATAAATTTGTGTACCTTGACTACAACACACTTACAAGGAATGAAAGAGGTACTTTACTACTTAAACTTAAGGAAGATGCAGATATTATTGATGAAGCCTATTTTTCTGTGGTTCATCAATTTAACGATTGGATGAAAAACAATGTATCTGTTGAGGATTACAGGGAAATCCTTTCAAGAATTCCAGGTACTATGAAGAATAATGTACCATTATTAAAAGACAGATGGAAGGAGATCAGGGCAGCAGCTGACCACCCTGACTGTTCTGCACTACTCTCTGACTATCATACGTGGTTCAATTGCTCTGTTTTAAAAATTGTATTGCAGCGTGCTAAAACAATAACCACAAATGATCCAACAGAGGTTCTATCTATCCTTCGGTCCTACACAGAAAAGATGCTTGAATATTCCAAACGAAGCATCTTTGAATGTCCATCACCATCAGATATGTCATCTACAAAGGGAACCACTTACTGCATATTTAAAATGATTGATCATCAATTACCTGAAGAGAAGCAGTTTACTGTGAATGAAATTGAACTCCTCACAACAAATATAATGGTGCAGTTTAATATAGAAGAGTATGTACTGCTGCTACGCACCTTTACTGAAGGATGTGTTGAGCTCATGTATTCAATACCACTCTGTATGTATGCTGAACTGTTCCCTTTGAGTGAAGACCAGTGCAGATATCTTACCACCCTTGGTTTGTCAGAGATCACAACAAAGGACTACTACTATAAGCTGGAACACGTAAGCAACATCTTGCATGTGTGCATGTATTAGATCACCACATATTGATAAATCATTAGCTCTAAAACTCCAAGTAATGTATACAGTACAGTTTAGTGCATGTTTATTGTGACAATCTGTGATGGAGAAAGCGTACCTTTAACACTGCAACGCAATGTATCAGATTTGGCTAGCATTTATCAGCAGATGCTACAGGACAGCAATGCAAGAACTTTTCAAAAGCTTACTAGGTGAAAAGGGGAGGAGGTGCACTGACAGGTCTAGAGCGTGAAGATGAAAGGAAACGACTAAAGGCACAGTGAGAAAAAGAATGTCAGGAGCATTTAGCGTAAAAGAATGAGAGAGGCAGAGAAGAGAGGAAAACTTATAGCTTTGCGACCAGGAGTTGCGGACACAGGTGGAGCTTTTAGCAAAGATGTTCAGGTCTAAGAAAGAGGCACTGTTACCTGTTACAGGCAGCTGTGCTGCAGATCAGGAGCTACGCGTGGCGAAACTCACTGATTGGAATGATATTGAAGCCTACCTCATAACATTCGAGTGTTTAATGTCGGCGTACAGCGTCGCCAAAGATGGGAGGATTTTCAAACTGGTGCCTCAGGTATCAGGCAGGACACAGCAGGCCATGGGGTGCTGACTGCGGAGGAGTTGCTGAGCTACAATGGGATAAATGCGACAATACCGATGAGACATACCATCAGCAGTTCCTGGGAGTCTCCAAGAGCATGGGGAGTCACACTGTTATGTGTCTATTCACTTGTGGGACTTGGCAAACAAGTGGCTCATGAGCTTGACAACTGTGCACAGAGCAGGTCAAGGAAGTATTGTCCTGGAACAGCTACTTTATACCCTCAGTCCCTCTGTCAGAATGTGGGTAAAAGAGCGGAAGCCACAGACTGCTCTGGAGGCAGGACATGACTACTCTGAGGCCAGGAAGCAGACTGCCAAGGAGAACAGACCAGTTAAGGACCCGCGTTTACCATCATCCAGCGTGAAACCAACTCAGGAGCAGGCTGGCAAAGTGGAAAGTGACAAGACATCACCAAAAGAGAAGTGTTACTTCAAACAAGGGTACTGACACAGTGACCACCAGTCCCTGGTGACCTGTTACAATTGTTATAAGCAGGGGCACATTTGCCTCAAGATGTTCAGAAAAGGCCATATATTGATGTGGTGGTCTTCTTCATCACAAGGCTGCTCTACAGTAGGCTGGCTTGGTAGAACGGATGGTGGAGGACATTGTATGAACACAGGGTGCTCAAAGACCCTCATCCTCCATACCCTTGTGCATCCCAGGAAAAGATGTTGCAAGGATAGGTTGTGTGCTCATGAGGACAATGCACTGTATACACACTTGCAAAGGTTGATGGAGGTGGAGGCAGCAGTCTCCAAAACACTTCCTGCATCTGTTTTTTTGGGCACAGATATAGTGCAGTTTGTGAGAACCAACTTCCATTATGGTAGGAACCAGGGAGGGTACAAGGCACTGATGATGGTGGTGCGAGCAGGAGCAAGGAAGCAAGAGGTGGAGGAATGAATCCAGCAGCAGCAGGAGGAAGACTCTGGAGTCAGACCAACTCCAATAGCCACTGAACTCGCACAGAAGGTGCAGAGGGGAGAGGAACCCACAAAGGGGTATACAAAGCTTTATTCTTTGGACGATGAATTGTTTGGTGGAGGGTGATCCAGAGACAAGTTGACAAGAAGTGTGAAGAGGATGCAGAGACAACACCAGCAGGACATGCCAGTGAGAGCACCCGATATGTCTGTAGTGGAACTCCAGAAGCTGCAGGAGACAGTGCCTTCAGGTCAGATCTATGTGTGGCACGACAGCCACAAGAGTCAGAGTCACACGACTATCACTGTGAAGGGTTATTGTTTTGGCGATGGAAGCAGAGGCGGGGTAACCCAGAACCAGCAGTGGAACAGCTGGTACTACCCATGCAGTGTACAAAGGCAAGATATTCCTCATTCTGCTCCATCAAACCAACAACCTGCTGCATCTACTCCTGCGGAACAATCAGATGCTCCTGCTAATCAAAGCGTCTCTACAACCCCAACAGTGACCACACCATCTCATAGTCCTTTAAATGAACCTAGGGTGAAGCTTACAAAACTGTCGTTGAAGAAGTTTAATGGTGAGCCAACAAGTTGGGCATTGTTTTGGGATGCCTTTGAGTCCTCAGTGCCTGAACTCTCTGATATTGACCAATTCAACTATCTTCATCCCTGCTGGAGGTTTGGCTGCAGATTCCATTGCTGGTATGTCATTGAACTCAGTGAACTATGCTGAAGCCATTGTAGTTCTTAAGAAGCGATTTGGAAACAAACAGCAGATTGTGAGTACATTGACCAGTTGCTAGCACTAGAAGCTGTCACTTCCTTACATGAGCAAAAGGGACTCCATCACCTCCAGGATAGAATGGAGGCTAGTCTAAAGACATTAGGTGTTGTATCTGAATCATATGGCAGCCTGTTATCATCAGTTCTCATGAAGCGTTTACCACAGGAGCTCTGTATATAATAGTTAATAGACATGTTGGTGACGATTGTTGGAACTTTGAGGTTTTGATGCAGATTGTCGAGATGGAGATTCAAGCAAGGGAGAGAGCAAAAGGTGCCATGGCTGCAGCTGGTACAACACCACCTGCAAGGAGATCTGTAAGGTCAATCATACGGCAGCCACATTCTTGGTAGGTGATGGTTCCTTGTTACCAGTTTGTTGTTATTGTGAACAGTCACATGTATCTGCTTCCTGTACAACTGTGAACTCCACAGAGGCAAGGAAACATGTCCTTCAGAAGAGTGGCAGATGCTAGGTATGCCTCAAGAAATGACACGTGCAAGGAATTGCAGATCGTCTCTCAGGTGTTCTGGCTGTGGGGGTAGACATCATGCAAGCATTTGCTTTGCAACTCATGGTGATAGTAATTCAACTCTGCCAGACTTTGCACCAAGATCACCACAGCTCCAGAAAATCCAAACCACTAACCCAGATAGTCACACACCGCATCCTGTTGGGACATCAATTTCAAAACAACAGTCTAATATTATCAACATGAATACCACTGTACTTTTTCAGACTGCAACAACTACTGTGTATCCTGTTGACAGACCAGCCAATGGTGTCATCATCAGATTGATACTTACCAGCGGCAGCTTGGCCCCTAACCCTAAATCCGGATTTTTGTTTGGATTTTTGGTAGAATTTTGCTTTTGGATATAATTTGGATTTTTAAATTTTATATTAAAGGATTGCCTGCTTTTTTGTGGTGGCAATGGATTTTTAGGAAAGATTTTGCACAATTCTTGCCTTGTGGCCCATGAACTGCCTTACAGTCAACGGCAGAACTAAAGTCCAAGGACACTACAACTATTCTGGTGACTCGAGTCTGGAGTCAGATGAGCTTGACGAAGTCATTGAAGTGCACACGACACAGATATTTGTGTTTCAACCTGAGCATGTCACTGTCAAGCGCGTTATTAACCTTATGGTTGTGTATCAACAATGATCGTGCTTCTGTCAATTTGGCTTCCGTCAACATCCTATCTCCCTTTTTCCGGAGAGCCATATAAACGTTGGGTGCTTCAGCCATACACTTGCCAATGCTAGGGATCAAATTAAAACTCCTTCCTTGAAGTCCTTTCTACAACACTTTAATTGTATGATCTCTTGGAGTGCCTCAGCATGCCTGAAATTTTTGGTCAGCTATTTACAAACTAGTTCACGGTGCATCAATTTATTCATGCATGTGTTCAAGATGGAGTTTGTGTAGCCTCTGCTTCTCCAGCACTTCACATGCATGACCAGGACATCAATTTGCGCATTGAGCTTGCAAGCGCTGTAGATGATTTTCTGCATGCCTATCGTGCAAGCGTGTCATGTCCTTGAAGGTGATGGATTTTTGGTTCCAATCACATATGACAAGCTTCTAGAGTTAAAAGCTCACATTGAAATTGTACAATGGCCTAAAGTTTCCCGACTGGCAGCACAGTTTGATCCTCATGATGCAGCTCAACAAAACACACTGCTTCAACATGCTAAGCAGTGTATCAATCCTGGATTTGCCTACTTCAAAGACTACTTCTTTGAGTTTCACACATGAGAAGATCTGAATGAGGCCATGGATTTCTTCAAAAGTGTTCCACTGCTCAATCCCCCCCCCCCCCCCCCCCCCCCCCAGATTCTGTGCAGTGTACAATACACAAAAATGACAAATTCAGGTTTCTACATGATAAGCAGCTTGTTAGTGAAGCCCCAGCTTATATTGCCCTTGCAAATGACGTCCATCAGGACACTGACCTCATGCAGTGGTGGCGTCAAAACCGATCCGTTGTACCTAATTTCACATATTTAGCATTTCGCGTCATGTTAGTGCAGCCAAGCTCAGCTTGTGTAGAAAGGGCTTTCTCTCAACTTCGCAATTTGCTTACAGACCAACAAGAACAGACCTGGAAGATTCTGTTGAACTGTCGGTAATGCCGACCTTCAATGAGGCATCTCGTAACTCACTTCCTGATGAAGTGAGCGATAAACTTTGTAGATATTTCAGCAGCGTTTAAGTGGCTTTTGTGGTGCTTTTTGTTGGATTTCTTTTTACTTTTTCTGGGATTTTTTTGGAGGTTAAAGATTAATCAAAAATCTTCTATTTATAGATAATAAGTGTGATTTGTAATAGGCTATGTGTATACTGCATGTATATGGTAGAATCTGTACGCATCGACTTCCTTGCCATATCTATGAAAGGTTTACATGCATATGTACAAGCCTGCTTGATGACCATGTATACATGTATGTGTGGTACCTTGTAACCACCATGTTGGCCGAACTATTGTACCCATTCCAGCATGGTGACACTCCAATAGACCTTGCTGCAAGGGAAGGTCATACTACTTGTGTGGAACGTCTCCTTTCCACTCCTGTTATTGATGTGAACATTAAAGATAAGGTAAGTGGGTTCACTCTATATATTACCAACTGTCTAACTCATGTAGGAGACAAGATGGATGGTGTGTTGATGTTTGAGAGCGGGATTAAATTTATCACCATATACAGTATTGGCACCCTAAATTAAAATTCAGCACACACCCCCCCCCCTCTGGATAAGCCTCTGAAAGAATAATCACGGTATTCTGATACGTCCACTATGAGAGTAAAATAAATAAAATATTTACGATAAAGTTAAATAGATATAGCATACATGATACAACACTGAAGCGGTAGGGTAAACGAGCACCAATCAAACCAAAAAGCGGACTAATTAGAAGATGACTCCGTGTCAATACCATTACGGCTTGCATCTTTGGGACATTATTGTTTGACCTATTCCATGTGCATGCGGAAGCTTGTGATTTGACAGTAAACTGGTACGTATGCCTGGTTTTTGATTTGAAATCCCTAGTAAGCCCCCCCCCCCTCCCCCGAGGGTGGGGGGGGGGGAGGGTTTCACATAACAATGATAGGTGCGAAGAAATGTGAAACTTTCACTGCAATAGTGATATGCAAATTTAAACACGAGCCCCCTGAGGCGGCACTTTTGAATTCGTGAAACGAACGTTTCGTTTAAAGAAAGAAAAACTTGTGGATGCTGCAAAGAGAAATGATATTTATAAAGTGACGAGATTGATAGAAAGTAGAATATCTGTTAAGTCAACTAACGAGGTGAGTATACATATATATAATCTCATAGTCATGTATAACAGTATGAGCAGTATTAGACCAAACGCATTGTTGCCTTTGTTGTAACAGTTTATCAGATCTCATCCTGGTCATGGCCATGTTTAGCATATTGGTACAATGCTGTACTTGTACAGATGATAGCCGTGTAGAGTTTTTGATAGGCTCCAATCCATGATAGAGATTAGAAGTAACCATGGCATATCCATTGATCAATTTAATTTAGTAAGGGTAACTAGCTTCAATTTAGTAAGGTTAACTGGAATGGAGAACTTCTCTTTAACTGTCCCTTTCTTCAATCCTGTAACAAGAGTCTGCGGGGAGGGTGTATTGATAATGCCATTCATGACATACGAGTGCTACAAACATGTATGGTATATTTGTCATCACATCATTGCTCTCTTAGTGTATCCCATCTATAATATGCGTTCATGGAGGAGGTGAAAAGGGTTAAATCATATGTGTTTATAGTCATTAGGTCATTTGCTGAATGGTATAATTATAGTTTTCCAAAACAGAAGCCGTTCATTGTCTGTATGTATTGTAACAAAGGGACATTTTCTCTTGAACTGTACCACACATGCATGTGCATGTACATTATACCCACCACGTTGACTGAACTGTTGTACACACTTCAGCATGGTGATACTCCATTACATCGTGCTGCAAGGGAAGGTCATACACCTTGTGTGGAACATCTCCTTTCCATTCCTGATATTGATGTGAACAGTAGAAACATGGTGAGTCAGTCTATTGAAATTTAATAGACATTTATGTATTGAATGGTATATGGCAGGATGGGGGACCATATGGGTTGTGAAGGAAGAGGAGTGGAGTACTAAGTAGGGATGAAACACATCTGCTATGTATGGTCCCCTCTGTATATATGGTCTCGCTTGGCTATATATGGTCCCCTCTCTGCTACACATTGTCCCCCTCTGCTGCATATGGTCCCCCTCTGCTACATATGGTCCCCCTCTGCTACATATGGTACCCCTCTCTGTTACATATGGTCCCCCTCCTTTGTAGTCATTACCATATCTATCCTTCATGTATTTAGCCACCCACTCCTTACCCATAGCTGAACCAAACCTAAGGGCTATGCCCAATTCTGAAATCGTAACGAAGGTAATAGCTAAATGAGCACTTGGAACTTGCAATTGACATTTCTATTGACATAATTGCATGACGCTTAGAATAATGATTCTCCATAGCTGACAATGATAGAGAGGAGTTCTAATGGTGACTTGGGTGTAGAACTCTGCCATGTGCCAGAAGCATCTTGTAATTAACAGACTTCATTATCCCATTATCCTTGACACTGAATTCATTTCTGTCTACATCTGATTAATCAAAACTTCCCAGGGATTCAATTTCTTTTTCATTAGGTCATCAATGTCTAATGAGAATTCGAATTTGGCATTCAAGATGTCCAAATTGAGCAAATTTCATGCATAGTTATTTCATATATGCTATTCTATCAATTGGCACAGGCACGGATTTCTGTTGCAATATAAGCCTTTCCTCGGCTTATTGTCAGTACACACTGCAATGCTATTTGTACCAAACAGGCGCCCGCGCCCAGGAACAACTGCTCCCATCCCTACTCCACTGATAATGCATAATTACCATGGTGATGTGTACTGACCTTTTGTGGATGTCTGGATCCACATCACATATTTGGGGATATGCCCATGGGTGTAGCATTCCCATCTCATGTGCTTTAGAATTTTGATCTCTAACGGAAAAAGCCTTAAGTGATTTTTGCTGTAGGAGGATTGATGGGTTTTCAATGAGGCACACATCCCTCACTCTCCTAGGAGCTGGGTTGTGTGCAAGATGGTGTTTTATGGCAAGATGGTGTTCCTGTGCCCCGGTCCTTTATGGATTAAATCAAATACAACAGTGTTTGGGATTTATGATCGATGGGACTTACGGGCATGTGATAGAGGCTATGGGACATGGGCATGAGGATATAAGTAGGGCCTGTTTTGTATGAAGGAGAATGCATCTTGTTATGTATTAATAGTTTCATGTACGAATGACCTTGCTTATGACCATGACATGTATACATGTACATTGTACCCACCGTGTTGACTGAACTATTGTACCACCAGTATGGTAATACTGCATTACACCTTGCTGCAAGGGGAGGTCATACTACTTGTGTGAAACATCTCCTCTCCGCTCCTGGTATTGATGTGAACATTAAAGGCAAGGTGAGTTGCAGATGCTGCAAAGAGAAGTGATATTGATAAAGTGACGAGATTGATAGAAAGTAGAATATCTGTTAAGTCAACTAACGAGGTGAATATATATATATATATATTATCTCATAGTCATGTATAACAGTATGAGCAGTATTAGACCAAACGCATTGTTGCCTTTGTTGTAACAGTTGATCAGATCTCATCCTGGTCATGGCCATGTTTAGCATATTGGTACAATGCTGTACTTGTACAGATGATAGCCATGTAGAGTTTTTGATAGGCTCCAATCCATGATAGAGATTAGAAGTAACCATGGCATATCCATTGATCAATTTAATTTAGTAAGGGTAACTAGCTTCAATTTAGTAAGGTTAACTGGAATGGAGAACTTCTCTTTAACTGTCCCTTTCTTCAATCCTGTAACAAGAGTCTGCGGGGAGGGTGTATTGATAATGCCATTCATGACATACGAGTGCTACAAACATGTATGGTATATTTGTCATCACATCATTGCTCTCTTAGTGTACATCCCATCTATAAGATGTGTTCATGGAGGAGGTGAAAAGGGTTAAATCATATGTATTTATAGCCATTAGGTCATTTGCTGAATAGTATAATTATAGTTTTCCAAAACAGAAGCCATTCATTGTCTGTATATATTGTAACAAACGGACATTTTCTCTTGAACTGTACCACACATGCATGTGCATGTATATTATACCCACCATGTTGACTGAACTGTTGTACTCACTTCAGTATGGTGATACTCCATTACATTGTGCTGCAAGGGAAGGTAGTACTACTTGTGTGGAACATCTCCTTTCCATTCCTGATATTGATGTGAACATGGTGAGTCAGTCTATTGAAATTTAATAGACATTTATGTATTGAATAGTATATGGCAGGATGGGGACCATATGGGTTGTGAAGGAAGAGGAGTGGAGTACTAAGTAGTGATGAAACATGTGCTATGTATGGTCCCCTCTGTATATATGGTCTCCCTTGGCTACATATGGTCCCCCCTCTGCTACATATGGCCCCCCCTCTGCTACATATGGTCCCCCTCTGCTACATATGGTACCCCTCTCTGCTACATATGGTCCCCTCCTTTGTAGTCATTACCATATCTATCCTTCATGTATTTAGCCACCCACTCCTTACCCATAGCTGAACCAAACCTAAGGGCTATGCCCAGTTCTAAAATCGTAACAAAGGTATTAGCTAAATGAGTGCTTGGAACTTGCAATTGACATTTCTATTGACATAATTGCATGATGCTTAGAATAATGATTCTCCATAGCTGACAATGATAGAGAGTTCTAATGGTGACTTGGTGTAGAACTCTGTCATGTGCCAGAAGCATCTTGTAATTAACAGACTTCATTATCCCATTATCCTTGACACTGAATTCATTTCTGTCTACATCTGATTAATCAAAACTTCCCAGGGATTCAATTTCTTTCTTCATTCATTAGGTCATCAATGTCTAACGATAATCCGAATTTGGCATTCAAGATGTCCAATTGAGCAAATTTCGTGCATAGTTATTTCATATATGCTATTCTATCAATTGGCACAGGCACGGTTTTTTGTTGAAAAATTTCTGCGGCTTATTGTGCAGTACACACCAATGCTATTTGTACCAAACATCTAGGCAAGGCGCCCGCGCCCGGGAACAACTGCCTCCATCCCTACTCCACTGATAATGCATAATTACCCTGGTGATGTGTACTGACCCTTTGTGGATGTCTGGATCCACATCACATATTTGGAAATATGCCCATGGGAGTAGTATTCCCATCTCATGTGCTTTAGAATTTTGATCTCTAACGGAAAAAGCCTTAAGTGATTTTTGCTGTAGGAGGATTGATGGTTTTTGAATGAGGCACACATCCGTCACTCTCCTAGGAGCTGGGTTGTGTGCATGTTTTATGGCAAGATGGTGTTCCTGTGCCCCGGTCCTTTATGGATTAAATCAAATGCAGCAGTGTTTGGGATTTATGATCGATGGGACATATGGGCATGTGGTAGAGGCTATGGGACATAGGCATGAGGATATAAGTGGAGCTTGTTTTGTATGAAGGAGAATACATCTTGTTGTGTATTAATAGTTTCATGTACGAATGGCCTTGCTTATGACCATGACATGTGTACATGTACATTGTACCCACCGTGTTGACTGAACTATTGCACCCACTCCAGAATGGTAATACTCCATTACACCTTGCTGCAAGGGGAGGTCATACTACTTGTGTGGAACATCTCCTCTCCACTCCTGGTATTGATGTTAACATTAAAGGCCGGGTGAGTCAGTCCATTGAAAGTTAATAGACCAAATAATATAGTGTATGGCAGGATGGTTACTGAGAGGATTTTGAAGGAAGAGAGATGAGTATGAAATAGTGATATATCATGTCCGCCTGTGAATGTCTTTGATCTTCACAGCAATATAACAATAGGACTAAGGGGGAGGGAGGTGGGATGCCAGCCTCAACACACTTTTGAATTATGTGTTCATGTTGATAACAAGCATCCATTCAAAGCAATAACTGACACAGTAATTTATTTATACATGTAAAAATCCACATTCATACATCTTGGCTAAAGCTAATAAATTCTTCTTATTTGGTCAGAGATGTTTAATAGTTCCTTCCAAAGGGGATGGGATTAACAAAGCTAAGCCTTTCCAAACCACACACGCGCACAAAGTTATCTGATACTCTTAGTGAGTAGCAGATAACTTCTTCTTAATGATGTCTGTTGTATTTTCGCGGAACAACGTGGATGTTAACAGATCAGAACGAACAAAATCACGACAAGAAATGAACTACACGAGAACAAAGCAATAGCATGCACACGAGAGTATTCGGACACGTGATCCTCCGGAAATGCAATGAATATACTCAACCTTCAATTATGCACACACAACACCTCCCTGTCAGCCTTGAAGTACGCAGGTGAAAGGTGATATCCCTAATTCTTGTTCCTGGTGCTGCGGCGAGGGTTGTTAAGACCATACTCATTCCATGTGGGAAGTCGTGGGTTACGTTGAGTCTTCTTTTGCTTCGCAAGCTGAGGCACTTGATCTCCTTGGTCTAATGGTTCAGCAGTCTCTGGCATCTCTGTCTCTGCAAATGGAGGGTCATTTGAAGGTAGTGGTTCTACTGAAACCTGTGAGGACGTCACCAAGGCAGGAAGCTCTCCAGAATCTGAATCCTCTAGGGAGCAATAGCGATACTGCAGCTGCTCCACATGACGTCTCCAAGTAGCCCCATGAGGGGAAACACGAACATTAACACTTCGGGGGCCAAACACTTTGGTCACCACTGCAGGTACCCAACGTGGATCCTTGTTTCGCCGAGGTCCACAGTACAGGGCATAACAAGGGTCGCCGACATTGAAAGTGTGAGCCACTCTGGCCACTTGGCTGTTGGAAATAGAGGGTGGAGACTTAGAAGTTGCTGTCGCCTGTTTTGCTTGGGCAATGTGAGCTGGGGAAGGAATGAGGACGTCAATTTTGCACCGGATCTGCCGTCCATTCAGAATCTCACTGGGAGAGTAACCTGATGTAAGTGGCGATCTGCGATACTGCATAAGAAATTCTAGAGTTGCTGCTCTTGTAGGCAGAGATGATTTGATGAGTGCTTGCTTGAAGGTTTGAACTAGGCGTTCAGCGGCACCATTTGTTGCTGCATGATACGGAGCACCCGTCAGGTGAGTGATACCCCGCTCTTTGCACCAAGCCTGAAACTCTTCTGATACGAAGGAAGTGGCATTATCTGTCACCACAGTGTGAGGATAACAAAAATGAGCAAAGTCCTGCTCGAGTAGTCGCCTTGGTTGAAGTAGAACTGACTGGGTGAATGCACGGAGACTTAGAATACGCATCGATCAGTACTAGCCAGTTTGTTCCCATGAAGTTAATGGCATGATCCAGATGGAGTCTGCTCCATGGTTTTTCTGGTACCATCCAGGGGTGATTGGGAGCTTTGGCTGGCATGTTGTGGTGTTCAGCACATGTTGAACATCGATGGCACTGGTTCATTATATCCATGTCAATCCTTGGCCAGTACACAGCCGTACGGGCCAGCTGTTTCATCCTCTGCATCCCGAAATGACCCAAATGCAGGAGTTCAAGAACTTGAGGTTGAAGGCTAGGAGGAATGATGACTCTGGAGCCAAATAGCAGACAACCATGAACAGTTGAAAGTGAAGCTGAGATTTTCCTGAAATCTTCCACTGAGTAGTCCTTTCCATGATCTTCAGGCTCTGCCTTAGGTGACCAGCCTTCACGTGTAAAAAGCATCACCTTTGCCAGTACTGGGACTTTGGCAGACTCCTTGGCTAAGACACATGGATCAGTGGGGTTAAGCTGAAGGCTGATTGTCCGAATGGCACATACTGTGTCCACATCTGCATCACCTTTCTCTCCATCGAAACTTGGGTCAGGACCAAATGGAAGACGGCTGAGGGCATCGGCATTCCCATGATCAGTGGTCTTCCTGTATTCAATAGAATAGCTGTACTGATTGAGAAGGAGTGCCCAACGTGCCAGCCTGTTGCAAGAACTGGGGTGGCCTTGTTTGGTCCAAACAGGGCCAGAAGTGGTTTGTGATCGGTCACCAGAATGAAATTTCTGCCATACAGGAACTGGTGAAATTTCTTGAGTGCAAATACTATGGCCAGAGCCTCTTTCTGAATTTGGCTGTACCTCCTCTGGGTGTCCGTTAGGGTTTTGGAAACATTGCCGATAGGATGCTCACTGCCATCTGGATAGCGGTGGAACAGCACAGCTCCTAAGCGACACTCAGAAGCGTCACAGGAAATTCCGACGGGAAGTGAAGGGTCAAAATGGGCCAGCACAGTGTCTGTGCAGAGTAAGTCCTTGAGACTTTGAAAGGCTGCTTGCTGTTCTGCTCCCCACTCCCACTGGACATTCTTCTTGGTGAGTCGGTACAGAGGATCAGTAATAGTAGCCAGATTTGGAAGGAATTTGCTGTAGAATTGGATTGACCCTAGGAAGGAACGTAGACTGGAGACATTGTCTGGGGGTGGCATCATCTTCACTGCATCTGCCTTGCATCCCTTTGCAACTCCTTTGCTAGACAGTGTGTAACCCAAATACTCAACGGAGGGTTGAGCGAATAGGCACTTCTCTTTACGGCAACGGAGTCCTTTGTCTTGGAGACGTTGAAGAAGGGCACATAGGATCCGCAGGTGTTCTGATGCATTAGATCCACTGATCAAGATGTCATCCATGTAGCTAGTCACACCTCCTGGATCGCCAATTAGCTGGTCCATTATCTCTTGAAAATAGCCTGGGGCCGAACTGATCCCGAATGGGAGATGAAGTTGAAGAAGCACTCACCTGTGTGTACTCAACGCTAGACGCTTCTGGCTTTCCGGTCCTAGCATGACTTGATTGTAGGCATCAGCAATGTCTACCTTAGTGAAACCATGTCCCCCACTCAGCTTGCGCATGAGATCCTCTGGTAGGTGCATTGGGTAGCGATGTGGTTCCAGCTGTGGGTTGACTGACACTGAGTAATCTCCACACACACGAATTTTGGCCTTGGCCTGATTAGGAGTGCACGATTTCCGAATGGGAACGAGTCCCATATGAATTGAATTGGACTGGCTTCCATACTCCTTGAGCAATGCCCGCATCATATGCTTGGTTCAGATCTTCCAGGAGAGCAAACAGCTGGAAATCCTTCAGACATCCAAGCTCTGGCTTGAAGAGGTCTGGGAATTCCGTGCAGAGCTGCTCACAGGCCTGTTGAAGGACTAGGTCTGGTTGAGAAGAAATGGAGAGGACAGCTTCATCATTGAATTGCTTGTCTGCTGAAGGTATGCTCAGTAGAGCCAGAATGTCCACACCTAGCTTGATGATTGCATCTCGTCCCAAGAGGTTTAGCCTTGGTGTCTTGCTGACAGTGAACTGAATTTTGCTGCTTCTGGGTTTCTCTCCTTGCATTGATACTACAGTTTGAAATGTTCCCAATGTAGCCAAGGGTTGTCCATTGGCAACTTCGTAATGACAAGAAGCTGGTGCCAAAGTAGGCTTTCCTATCTTGGTCCACACCTCAACAGAACAGAAGTTGTCCCCCGCACTGGTGTCCACCTCAAAGGTAAAATCCTGGCCTTTGATCTGAACGGGTTGTCGCACTTGTGGGATTGTATCAATGACCTTAACAGTCTGAATGGAGTGTTTTGAAATAGTTCTGAGCGGTTGCTGTTCCTTCCTCTTCTTCAGTCAGGCTGCTTGAATATGCCCCATCTTCTGGCAGTAGTTGCATACAGTCTCTTTGAAAGGGCAGTCCGTAGATCCATGATCCGTCTTGCCGCACCTTGGACAGATTCCCCTGGGGAAATCTCTCATGTGAGTGCCACCAGCTGCTGGTTTGGGATGCCACGAAGAAGGCTGCTGCTGTGATGACTGAACTTGGTTGACCGGGGAGGAGTAAGGACTAGGGCTTCGCTGTATCGGTTTGGCTCCATATCCTGTCTCCTTAGCTACCTTTGCAGCCTCCTCAGTCTCCTGTGCTATTTGAAGTGCCTTAGCGAATGAGAGTTCGTCATCCTTCACCTTAAATAGGGCCTTCAGTACGGCTTCATTGTTCACCGAACACATAAAGCGTGTGCGCATCGCCTCGTCTTGAGGGTCCTGAATTGAGGGGAAATCGCATCTGACAGCATCATGACGTATCCTGGCAGCCAGTTCTTGAATCGTTTCCCCGGGCTAGCGCTGCATCTCCGACCAGAATTTAAACCGTTCGCGGACCACATACCTCGTAGGGTCGAACTGGGTTTTCATGAAAGCCGCAATTTCGTCCAGAGTAAGCGCGTTCACGTCTTTGGACGGGCTCTGTTGGCAAACGAGATTGCCCAAAAGCTTGTACGTAACTTTAGACTGATTTGTCAGGAATATCTGAGCAGCCCTGTCGTCTGGAACCGAATTCGCACCGAGGTAAGTCAAGAAGCGCGCCCATTAATCGGACCATAATTCTGAAGAAGTGTCGAAAGGAACGAAACTTGGGATTGCTGCCGCAGGCGGTTTGGAAACAGGTTCCGAAGTAAGTTTTCCCGCTAGTGTTGCAAACAGTGTCTCCATCTGCTTTCGTTCAGACTCCATCTGTTTTCGTTCAGTGTCCAACTGCTGACGAAGTAACTCAATTAGTTGCCCGGTCTCAGACATAGTAGATCCTGCCGACTACGCCAATTTTCTGTTGTATTTTCGCGGAACAACGTGGATGTTCAGAGGCGGATCCAGGGGGGGGGGGGGGGGGGGGGGGGGTTTGAGGGGGTTGCAACCCCCCCTTTCAAACTCGTAATGAATAATTATCATTAAGCGAAGTAAAGATGGCTGAAATTCGTAATACAACTGCGCAAACAAACGGCATGTACGTTAAGCAATGTTGTGCGCATGATATAATAAAAAAGCGTTGGTGGCGGGAGCGGAGCCCCGGACCCCTCCCCCGCAAGTTAGGCCAATGGAGTTATGGAAAAGTTCCTCTCACATCTAGTTTGGAGTAAAGCCATGTCTGGCTATTACCACCCCACATGGGACAACAGGGTCATTATAACTGGGGTACATAAGTGTGTGCTTCACATCTTCAGATCATGATGTGATCATTCATATTTGTTTAACTGTGGATGAATGTTACTTGAACCAGTTTATGAAGTTAAATGGTCTAAGAAATATACTGCACTGAATAATTAACTTTACCATGCAACTTCACAACTTGGCAGGCTCATACTTTTACCATTCTTTGTCTGGTAGTGCAGGGGCGGATTCAGAGGGGGGGTTGAGATGATATTCACAATCAATTTTAACCATATATGGACTCAACAATACCATATATGGTGAAAATTGATCGTGAATATGATCTCAACCCCCCTCTGAATCCGCCCCTGTAGTGATATTCTTGGCACCATATTTAAGCTCAATGTAAGCAGAACCTATTTATAGTAAAAACCTTTGTAGGTGTTGAAAGGGTTAAATAAAAATAGTTATAGCACAGATTTCAAAATTCGGATTGTTTCCAGATTGATAAACAGGAATTTTTTCTATGGTATTAAAGGACCACTAATATTATTATTTATCAAAGAAGCTCTAGGGTCCCACTCTGCTACATATGGTCCCCCTCTGCTACATATGATCCTCCTCTGCAACATATAGTCCCCCCACTGCTACATATGATCCGCCCTCTGCTACTGCTACATATGGTCCCTCTCAGCTACATATGGTCCCCCTCTCCTACATATGGTTCCCACTCTGCTACCCTTTCTGATACTGTATGTACATGTGTACATTGTACCCATCATGTTGACTGAATTATTGTACCCACTCCAGTATGGTGATTCTCCATTACACCTTGCTTTAGAAGGAGGCCACACTACATGTGTGGAACATCTCCTGTCCACTCCGGGTATTGATGCGACAATTGGAGGCAAGGTGAGTCAGACCATTGAAAGTTCTTAGATGTTGTTTTATAAGTAACTGTAAGGATAAGAGGAATGGAGTACTAAATAGGGATATTTCCTTCTGTGGATGTCTTGATCATTAGTATACACTAATTGGTATGGGAGGGGTGTGTGTGTGCATGATATGATATGTTACGTATACGTAACGTATCATGGAACATGCACCCATATTGTATCTTACATTGATGTTTTGTAATTATGAAGTGTAAATTAATATGATAGGGGTGTTGGTAGTTTTAATGTAAAAACTAAATTGACTAGTTCAATAGAACATGCTAATATAGTATTTTTTGCATTTTGACCTTCAGCTTGGATAGGCTTACGGCTTAGTTGCTTGTCTGCTTGATGGGAAGGACTTCTAAAATTATTACTCCCCACACCTTCTTATTGGGCACTCATTGCGTCCCTTACAAATATGCGTATACAAAACAGAAGGTACTGCAAAACTATTTATGGTTTTCATCTTTTATTGGAGGCATTCTGTGGTGTTATGACACCATCCGGGGGATGTATTTTGACATGTACAGTCATCAACAAATATGACTAATCCACCTGCTCCTACCTTTACCCCTCCCTCTCTCCTATCCCTCTGTACTCCCCTGTTGTCTCACCATCTGAAATTTTCAATAATTTCTGGGTCATTCCGTATCCTGGGCCGCTCTATTGTTTAGATTTGGTGCAAATACATATTTGTGTGACTAAAATGAAAGTCAATTTGCCCCAAAAAATAAATAACATGAATGGTTTATGAAATACACCAGTCATGAAAATCAGTTCTGCTTTGATGAGTAAGAACTCATTTCTCACAGATAATGTGTAGAGATATCCCCAAAATTAATGAATGAATGATTCCCAAAATAACACGCACTTCTAAATCACACCATACACAATATCAATACACTGCACACCCTCCCATTAAATTTTGTCAAAGTCTGTCAGGTGGCCTACGAACATGCATATGATAATGGCGAGTAGGAGTCTCTGATTTAACAGGAAGACTTACTGGAGCGGCTGCCTTAAGTGAAGAGGAGCTGTTTATTACCAAAAATGTTCTCTGCTGCCTCTGCCTCAGTTTCCACTTCCGACAAAGGTAAACGAGATAAACCATCCACGTTTCCATGTGCTGTGGTAGATTTGTAACGAATGTTATAAGAATATGCTGACAACTGCAATGCCCATCGCTGCATTCGAGCAGCAGCCAGAGATGGGATGGCCGACCATAAAGGTATTGGTGAAAACACCTAATGCCAAAAATGATTGACAAAGCTTCCTTTTCAATTTGAGCAAAATTACCTTCACTTGTAGACAAACTGCATGGCACGTAGGCCACAGGTTTTTCTGAACCATCCGGTAAAACATGTGAGAGCACATCTCCTACCACATAAGCTGAAGGATCCACAGCAACAAGCAATTGCAACTTTGGATTATAATGTGCCAAAAACTGGAGCTGAAGACAGGCTCTTTTTTACAGCTTGAAAAGCTTTTTCAGTCTCTGGACCACATCCACTCTGCTCCTTTCCGTAAAAGAAGGTTCAAAGGTTGCACCAAAGAGGACAAGTTGGGCACAAACTTCCTATAATATGTGGCTAAACCCAAAAAGCAGTGAAGTTTCTTGATATTCTTCGGTTTGGGAGCTAATTGGATTACCTCCACTTTACTAGGAGCCGTATGGATTCCTTCTTTGTCCACAATATGCCCCAAATATTCCACAGTTGACTGAAAGAAGACACACTTTTCTTTCTGAAGCTTAATGCCTTGCTGATTTAGCCTAGAGAATACTTCCTCCAAATTCGTCAGATGCACATCATCAGAGAAGCCCGTTATCAGAATATCATCAATGTAACAAATGACATGAGGTATACCCTGCAGAATGGCATCCATCATCTTCTGAAAGATGCTGGTGCCGATGCCACACAAAATAGTAAACGAGTATATTGATACAACCCCTTATGTGTGTTTATAGTTAGATATTTGCGAGACTCAATTTCCAGCTCTATCTGTTGGTACGCTGCATTCATGTTCAACTTAGTAAATTTCTGCCCGCCTGACAAAGTGGCCATCAAGTCTTCTGGTCGTGGCAATGGATGCTGGTCGATTTCAAGACAGGGGTTTATTGTGACCTTATAGTCCTCCCACACTCTAAATGCTCCATCCTTCTTTGGAACAGGAACTATGGGTGCAGCACAAGTAAAGAAAGACATTCTCTAACGAGAAAGTTATAGGAATTGGAGGCAATGGTGGTGTAAAAAGGAAGGGAACAAGGTTTTGAGAAAAGGGTAATGTGACAAAAATCCTATGTTTAGCACTTCTTTTGGTTCTGTTACATTTACATGTGCTAAATATAGGATTTTTGTCTCATTACCCTTTTCTCAAAACCTTGTTCCCTTCCTTTTTACACCACCATTGCCTCCAATTCCTATATCCCACCAACTTTCTCGTTAGCGAATGTTTTTCTTTACTTGTTTCCTCTATTTTTTTATCAATTATTAATATGGCAAGTGCCCCCCCCCCCCCCCCCCCCCCGCTTTAATTACCATCACGAGCAGACGCCCGCTTTTGTTTGGGATCACTGTAAGGAACGCGGGAGAATTCTAACTCGTCGTTTCGTTGTTTAGCTCTTCTCTTTTGTTTGCACAATTCTAAATATACGTAAATGTCGCCATGGGAACGCTTCTATTTTACGCTACGCATTACGTAATGATTACGTATATCAGTTTTATGCTTTATTCATATAACCTGAAGATGTCCTTCCAGGAGATTCTAAAGCGATTGGTATAATTTGCGCTCTTTAAAACCATTCCTTACCCGAGTTGTACTTGCGCGAGAAGACGACGACGACGACGACGGAGAAGAATTGGCCTGGGGACGAGGTAAAACACGTGCTTTTTTGTTCTCTTGAAGCAAACAGTCTGAAAACTGGAACAAAACATTTAAATGACCATCTTTGCCTTCTGGTTCGATAGGAACAAAGAGCTAAACTATCTGTTTCTTGGTACGCGAGTTGTACGCTGGTTGCGTTTTAATGATTTCACGACCCGGGTCAATCCCTATATAGGAACTACTATCGTAGTTCCTGATAATCCACCTTCATGAGTATATCGTCTTTTTCCAATTGGTCTAACTCTTGACCAACAGTATTCTTGATAGCAAAATGAACAGGACGTGCTCTGCCGTAGCCTGAAATGACTTCATGATATGCCAGTAGTTCCATCAAAAACCTCTGGATACTTACGTAACATGCTTTCAAGCGTCCAATGCATACTGAACGAATTTACTAACTCCATAGACATCCAGTCAAAACGCACTGCCTTCAGCCAGTCCCGACCGAACAAAGTTGGACCAATCCCCGTTCACTACATACAAAGTAAGGGTACCTACATAGCTCCCATACTAAACCTTCGCTTCTCTTTCCCCCTCTACCGGTATCCGTTCACCTGTATAAGTTTTCAACAGATTTGCAGAGTGATTTAATTTGGCTTTTGGAAAAATCAAGTTATGACTTGAACTGGACATTAGTGTGACAGCTGCTCCCGTGTCTATGTCCATTTTAACTTGCTGACCTTCTATTTCAACAACCACTTTAATGTCTAATGTATCGGGCTTCCTCCCGGGGGTACAATTGTCTACCGCGGTGTACAGATAATAAATTTATTCACGTTCTTCCAGTTTAACATCCCATTTATTTGACGGTACATGCTCGTTGTTCAGGTCCTTTGGAGTTTGACCCGAAATCTCCAAACTTTTTCTTCGTTCCGAGTCAGCGCGTCAATGTGAAGCTATTCAATTGCGATACGCGTGGGCAGGGCTGCCGTAGGCCGGCTAGGGGTCTGGCCTGAGGCCGGCCGGCCTTCCAGTCCGGCCTGACAGGTCGGCCTGGCAGGCCAAATTAGTAGATATTATAGTTTATAAATGTCAATCATTAATTTTATTATGTTATGTTATTGGGTTGTGAAGCGTGGCTGTCGGTTTCTACAATTCCTATACCTTATGCTCAGCGGCTCAAACCTGTTTCAAACCCGGATCTGTGGGAATACAATCCCGAGGAACTCGTGAGATTCGCGCCATTGCGAAGGTTTAGTAGTACTGTAGTAGTGTAAACACATCCGCTATCTGGTCTCATTCCAAGGTCCATACATCAAAGGAGCAGGCCTACGCAGATAAAGCGTGGTGTGATTAGTGCCACAGGCCGTTCTCCAGGGAACACTGCACTTTGTCTAGACACATTGAACGGCATTACAAGGATGAACAACAATGTGCATGTGTGTAGCAGTCTTCACAAGTCGCAACACAGTTAAGGAATATGATGCTTGGCTTCGACTCTTGGAGAACAGATCAGTAGATGTCATGGCCTCTTTAGATCGCTTGGAATGGTGTAAAATGCACAACACACATTTTCCCACTATTGCAAAGCTTGCTCGAATGTACCTGGCTATTCCAGCATCATCCGCTCCATCAGAGAGCGGAGTGTTTTCAAGAGCCATTTTGATCCATGAGCGACAGCGATGGAACCTGCATGTACTTCCCCAACCGGTGGAGGCATTAATTATGCTAAGCACAATGCATGGATGCTTCGAAAGAAATAAGTCAATGCTATTGCTCAATGTGCTATAAATAATAAACTGTCCCATACTTATTCGCATCTCAGTATGATGATTATTATTTCACAATCGATCATCTTCACTACATTAATATTTGAATTCTGAACAAGAAGTAAGCTTGATCTGTACATGTACAAATGATTCATATACTATATGCATGTATTGGCACAATAAGGGGCGTGGTCCGGCCTGACATGCCAGGGGTCCGGCCTGACAGGTCAGACCAGGTCTCTGGCTAGTCAGGCCGGCCTGACAGGCCGGCTGGCCTTTAGCAGCCCTGCGCGTGGGTACTTTAACGTTGGTAACTCAACCAAATGCGACCTAGCAGGGCTGAAATAACACGTTTAGGATGTTTGAACGAAAATATGATGTTTTATAGACCACTCGTTGAAGTCATTAGCTCCCAATCCATGACTTGTCTACTGGCCCAGTGAATCGGCTTATTATAATACTATACGTTCAGACAACACATGGAACTTAGAAGTGTTGCCTTCTGAAACCACTTGTTGAATCACACCTTTCTTGTTGAAGTATTTCTTGACCTTGCCAATAACGTGTGTGTGAATCTTCAAAGGTCTTTTCTTTACCTCATTTACCTTTTTCTTTATACCAACAAGGGCCTCAACTTCATTTTCTGAAGCAGCCTTAATTCTCCCTAAACTCTTGCGCATTCCGCTCAGCTGACTCCGTGGCTATGGCTATTTACACCACTCGCCGGAGCGGTGTAAATTCTTTTTGGACAATAAGTGCTTTTGCGCCGCCATATTGTGTATACCACAAACCACGCGGTCATGAAGGGCTTCCTCTAAAAAGTTACCAAACTCACACAACGGAGCCAACTTCCTCAGCTCCACCACATAGTCTAAAACAAATTCTATGAGACCTCGCTCCCTTCTGTAGAAATGAAAACGTTGAGCAATGACCAGAGGTTTGGGATCAAAATGAGTTTTACAAAGAACTGGTAAAGAGGAATTCATAGGATTTTCCAGAGCTAACACATTCCTCAACAGTCGCGATATCATTAGCATCAAAAAACAGCTGCACCCTTTCCAAATAAGCCGAATTACTCTCCTTATCTGGTTCGAATTCCTCGATTTTTCCATACACTGCCATTGTACAAAACGATACCAAAGGAATCCCACCCTTGTAGCCACTGTAGAGTTTTATCCCCATAAATGATTCCCAAAGTAACGTGCACTTCTAAATCACACCCCTCCCAACCCATACACAATTTCAATACACTACAAACATGTATGGTATATTTGTCATCACATCATTGCTCTCTTAGTGTACATCCCATTTATAATATGCGTTCATGGAGGAGGTGAAAAGGGTAGAATCATATGTGTTTATAGCCATTAGGTCATTTGCTGAATGGTATAATTATTGTTTTACAAAACGGAAGCCATTCATTGTCTGTATGTATTGTAACAAAGGGACATTTTCTCTTGAACTGTACCACACATGCATGTGCATGTACATTATACCCACCATGTTGACTGAACTGTTGTACACACTTCAGTATGGTGATACTCCATTACATCGTGCTGCAAGGATAGGTCATACACCTTGTGTGGAACATCTCCTTTCCATTCCTGATATTGATGTGAACAGTAGAAACATGGTGAGTCAGTCTATCAAAAGTTAATAGACATTTATGTATTGAATAGTATATGGCAGGATGGGGACCATATGGGTTGTGAAGGAAGAGGAGTGGAGTACTAAGTAGTGATGAAACATGTGCTATGTATGGTCCCCTCTGTATGTATGGTCTCCCTCGGCTACACATCGTCCCCTTCTGCTACATATGGTCCCCCTCTGCTACATATGGTCCCCCTCTGCTACATATGGTCCCCCTATGCTACATGAGGTCCCCCTCTGCTACATATGGTACCCCTCTCTGCTTTGTATGGTCCCCCTCTGCTACATATGGTATCCCTCTCTGCTACATATGGTCCCCCTCCTTTGTAGTCATTACCTTATCTATCCTTCATGTATTTAGCCACCCACTCCTTACCCATAGCTGAACCAAACCTAAGGCTATCCCCATTTCTGAAATCGTAACAAAGGTATGGGGTTTGGATATGTACCCCAAGTTCAAGAATTACAGTACATGTATGAGGGCGTAGATCTGTTTGACCACACCGTGACACTCACCTGCCCAGCCAATTACATTCATGTAACTCTAGAGGATTAGATTATGTACTATGTACCATGTGTACAACTATGTTGACTGAACCATTCTGCCCATTTCAGTATGGTCAAACTCCGTTACATCTTGCTGCTAGGAAAGGTCATACTACTTATGTGGAACGTCTCCTTTCCACTCCTGGTATTGATGATGATACTCCATTACACCATGCTGCATGTGAAGATCATACTGCTTGTGTGGAACGTCTCCTATCCACTCCTGGTATTGATGTGAACATTACAGACATGGTGAGGCAGTTCATTAATAGTTCATAGACATTGGTGTATGAATAATATAATGTATGGCAGGATGGGAACAGAAAGGATTTGGAAGGAAGAGGATATATATGTCACACTCATATAAAGACCAGCTGTGTTCTTAGCTGTGATTCACGATACTTATAAAACACACCTGTGGTGTATAAACTTACATTACAGTGTGATTTAAAAAAACATTTAAGATGGTGATACTCCTAAGACTGAACGTGGTGCCTTAGTGAAATATCTATACCCTTAATGTTTCCAGAAAAACAGCAATATTAATGGTACCTTCAGTTCTATTTAATCATCGCTGACAAAAAGTTTAAGTCTTACTTGAAAATTCCACATGATTTGAATTCCATTAACCTTTAATCTCCAACCGTCCTAGATCTAGGCCGATCTAGGACGACTAACTCAGCTGCTGAAAATAAGGAACGCCTGTTTTGAAAATTCTGAAACAGCTCTGCCTTATCTAGATACGTCCATGCTACTTAGAAATGGTTTTTTTCCACTATGGTTTATCTTGCGTCACGAGATAAAAGCATCCAAACGTTGCGCATCCATCTATTTGCGGGCATTACCACGAAAATGGGAAAGAACTTTGCCGTCGATGAGGCTGTTGTAGGGATGATTAAAAGGAATCTGATTTGTTCTAGAAGTGTTGTGCATATCGTAGGAGCATGTCATAAGTGTCAGATTAACTTTAAGTGGTCAAACGACACGACCACAGTGGGATAAGTCGAGGGCGTTCATAAAGACGGATTAGTTGGAGAGATCAGGCGGTACAATAAGCAGAAGAGTTGTGATCTTGGTGAGAATGCTGAATAATGTTGTTCAGCGGCCTCTACTAGTCACAAGAAAAGCTACAGCGCCCTCAGCAGTAATGAGGAGCCGACAGGAGAAGCGATCAAAGGGAAAGGTTTGTATAATTGGAGGCGTGGTTCATGCGATATGGAATTACTTTTGCATGCTCTTATTACGTTTAGGGACGAAATGGAGAATGACCACTACAGACGGACTACTTAGGGGGTGTAGTAATTGTAATTGATTATTAACAGCAGACCATGGGGCTGCAATAGAACCTTCTAGACTAACAAGCACGTGAGGCAGACTCTTTTAAGGCGCTGGAATTGTAAGTACGAGTCAGTTGGCAACCCGGAGTTGATAGCTGGACTATTGAGGCTCTACCCGTCACTCCCACTCTTCTGGACTTGGTTTTTCGCGTATGGTGTTGTATATGTTGTACTTGTATAACTGGGTGTGTATTAAGTTATCACATTGGCGACGAGGGTAAAACTGCAGAATGGCCACATTTTTGGGCACTCTTGGACCTTTCGACCCAGATTCCGAAGACTGGACTTGCTACTGCGAACGGCTAGAGCAATTTGTTGGAGTCAATGGTATCGATAACGCGGACAAGAAACGAGCAGTTCTCCTCAGCTCATGTGGGAGCGCCGTCTACCAGGTCATACGCAACCTTGTGGCACCAGAGAAACCGGCAGATAAATCCTTCTCCGAGTTAGTTAAACTTGTGCGTGACCATTATTGTCCTCCCCCGTCTGTAACTGTACAGCGCTACAATTTTAATTCGAGGACGCAGAAAGAAGGAGAGACAGTGTCACAGTTCGTAGCGGAGTTAAGGAGACTCTCCGAGCATTGTGACTTCAAGGCCACACTCGACGATATGCTGCGCGACCGCATCGTGTGTGGTGTCCGTAATTCGAGTGTACAGCGCAGGCTTTTGGCCGAGTCCGGCCTCACGTTCAAGAAAGCCTTCGAGTTGGTGCAGTCAGCTGAATCGGCGGAGAAAAATGCCACAGAGATCCAGCGCTCTGTTACCGTGGCTGTCAACGCGGTACAGAAGACGTCGGAGGTACAGGCAAGGTCACGAAACACATGTTACCGCTGCGGGGGTAAGCACAACGGAAAGGATTGTCTATTAGATATGTCCATTGTGTGCTATAATTGTGGCAAACAAGGCCATTTGTCTCGTGTTTGTCGCAGTCCCAAGGTGTCGGGCGCCAAGGGCAGGGGGAGAGGGTCTACCAGGGACTCAGCAGCAGTACAGCAGGTCAATCTACCACCTGTAGAGGGGGAAGAGACATACACACTGTTCACCCTGTCTAGAGAAGGCTTCAGAGCTCCACTCACCATAGATGTAGTTGCTGATGGCGTTCAGTTGTCAATGGAGGTAGACACGGGAGCTGTGGCCTCTATCATCAGCGAGGGCACCTACAGAAGGCAGTGGTCTAAACAAAAGCGTCCCTTACTACAAAGAACAGATGTTCACCTGCGTACTTACACTGGAGAGAAGATTAACATCAAGGGCAAAATTTCACTTTCAGTGCAGTATGATAATGAAACGCTTTCATTGGATTTGCTGGTAGTAGAAGGAGATGGTCCATCTTTGATGGGGCGTGATTGGTTGAGTAAACTGAAACCTAACCTGTCTGTTTTTTATGCAGGAAACCCAGGGATCGACAAGGGTGTGGAAAAATTGCTTGATCGTTATGCAGATCTTTTCAAAGAAGAACTGGGTCGAGTGAAGGGGGTTGAAGTGAAAATACACGTCGATGAGTCGGCAAGGCCACGCTTTTTCAGACCACGGCCAGTCCCATTTGCCTTAAAAGGAAGAATTGAAGAAGAATTGGAAAGGCTACAGCGGGATGGTATTATAGAACCTGTGAAATTTTCTGAATGGGCGGCGCCAGTGGTACCAGTGCTAAAATCTGATGGTAGTTTGCGGTTGTGTGGAGACTATAAAGTAACTGTGAATAGTGTGGCTAATGTTGAATCGTATCCCCTTCCCAGAATCAATGATCTGCTTGCTTCACTGACAGGAGGAAAAGTTTTCTCAAAACTGGACTTGTCTCATGCCTACCTACAGCTGCCACTGGATGAAAAATCAAAGGAGTATGTCACCATCAACACTCATAAGGGTCTTTTCAGATACAATCGTATGCCGTTTGGAGTTGCGTCGGCTCCTGCCATCTTCCAACGAACCATGGAGAGAATATTGCAGGGTATTCTACATGTACATGTGTACATTGACGATATTTTAGTTGCAGATTCAACTGAAAAGGAGCACTTGGTGACTTTGGAGAAGGTGATGTCAAGATTAGGAGAGTGTGGCATCAAATTGAAGAGAACAAAGTGCAAATTTATGCGGCCTAGCGTGGAGTACCTTGGTTACCATATCTCAGGAGAGGGAATCAGCCCTACTAAGGAAAAGCGCAGAGCTATAGTGGATGCACCAGTGCCTGAAGATATCTCACAGCTGAAGTCTTTTTTGGGGTTGGTGAACTATTACGCAAAATTTTTGCCTTGTCTTGCAGACACACTGGCACCACTGTACAAGCTGCTCACCAAACACCAACCGTGGAGTTGGGGAGCAGATCAGGCAGCTGCATTCCAGAAGGCTAAGTCCCAGCTCACCTCAGATGTTTTGCTGGTCCACTTTGATCCCTCAAAGAAAATTGCCCTCTCGTGTGATGCCTCTCCTTATGGAATCGGAGCAGTGTTATCACACTTGCAGGAAGATGGGTCAGACAGACCAATAGCGTATGCATCACGGTCTTTGGCACCTGCAGAGAAGAACTATTCACAAATAGAAAAGGAAGGTTTGGCTGTAGTATGGGGTGTTAAGAAGTTTCACCAGTTCCTCTTTGGTAGACAGTTTGTTGTGTACTCAGATCACAAACCACTCCAGTTTCTCTTCAGTGAGACAAAACCAGTGCCAACGATGGCCTCTTCCAGGATACAAAGATGGGCACTAACTCTGAGTGCGTATAACTACCAGATGGTGTTCAGACCAGGCAAGAATCAAGGCAATGCTGATGGGCTAAGCAGATTGCCTTTAGCGGAGGCCCCTGAAGAGGTCCCTACACCTGGGGATACAATACTCATGCTGCAGGCCTTTTCTGACATGAGCTCGGTGGTTACAGCTACATCTATTCGACGGTGGACAGACAAAGACCCGGTGCTCTCGGTGGTTAGGAGAATGGTGCTTCATGGCTGGAGAACACAGTCAAACGAACAATTCAAGCCTTACGAATGCAGGAAAAGTGAACTTAGTGTGGAAGATGGTTGTATCCTTTGGGGAAGTCGTGTAGTGGTACCTCCACCTGGAAGGGTACCAATAATCAAGATTCTGCACGATGGCCATCCAGGGGTATCTCGAATGAAATCTCTGGCCAGGAGTGTGGTGTGGTGGCCAGGACTTGACGCTGAACTCGAAGCAAAGGTGAAATCATGTGAGGCTTGCCAAGTAAATAGTAGGTCCCCACCTAAGTCCCCACTGCATCCTTGGGAGTGGCCTACAAAACCCTGGTCTCGCATTCATGTGGACTTTTGTGGCCCTTTTCTGGGTAAAATCATTTTTGTCATGGTGGATGCTCACTCCAAATGGTTGGAGGCTGCTGTTGTTTCCTCCACATCTTCCCAGCAGGCCATACGAGTGCTCCGACAAGTATTTTCATGTCATGGTCTCCCAGAGGTGTTGGTGTCTGACAATGGCACGGCCTTCACCAGTACGGAGTTCCAAACCTTTGTTCAACGTAATGGATTCAGACACATTAGAAGTGCTCCCTACCACCCAGCCACTAATGGATTGGCGGAACGAGCAGTGCAAACTGTGAAAAATGCCTTAAGGAAGACATCAGGGGATATTGACACATGCTTATCTCGGTTCCTTTTCCAGTACAGGTTAACACCCCATTCTACCACAGGAAGATCACCTGCTGAGCTGTTGTTGGGGAGGAAACCGCGCTCGCACTTGGATTTCATTTTCCCATCTGTGGAACATCATGTGACTAAAAATCAAGAAAGACAGAAGGAAAATCATGACGTGCACACAAGACAACGCTCATTTCAGGTGGGGGAAGAAGTGTATCTCCTAAACCACAGAGGGATGCCAAAATGGATACCAGGAAAAGTTACTGCTGTACGGGGTCCATTGACACTGGTTGTAACGTTGGATGATGGCACAGAAAGCCGTTATCATGTTGAACATGTCAAGGAGCGGATTACCGGGGGTAAGAGGGACTCAGGAACAATTCAGCAGCCAGAATTGGACCCTCTGCCAACAATTGTCACAATGGCAGACAGACAAGCTGAATTACCACAGGCCCCAGCCCCTCCCATCGCGGAAGTCGAGCCGGATCCTGACCCTTTAGAAGAAGAGGCTCCTCCAGTGGCCGACCTTGGAGCTGTCCCTCTTCTGCCCAGACGCTCTACTCGTCCTCACCGACCCCCGGAGCGTTATGGCTTATGAGGGGAGAAGTGTAGTAATTGTAATTGATTATTAACAGCAGACCATGGGGCTGCAATAGAACCTTCTAGACTAACAAGCACGTGAGGCAGACTCTTTTAAGGCGCTGGAATTGTAAGTACGAGTCAGTTGGCAACCCGGAGTTGATAGCTGGACTATTGAGGCTCTACCCGTCACTCCCACTCTTCTGGACTTGGTTTTTCGCGTATGGTGTTGTATATGTTGTACTTGTATAACTGGGTGTGTATTAAGTTATCACAGGGGGGGAGGGCATGGTATTGCTGCAGTTGTAGGAGGAAGTGGCATAGTGCAGCAGATACTCTGTACTGCCGCCATGCATGCACAGAATAACATTATTGTATAGCGAGTCAGTAGCATTGAATGTTACAAAGGGGCTGTTTGCATGGGTATTGGCTGTACAACCAAAAAGTGGTCTATCACTTGTTTATTTGAAGAAGGAACTGTTCAAGTTTAGTCTACCTGCATCAGTTATGGTACCATGCATGTCGTGCCATCTTTTTCAAGATATTACGAACAAAAATCCCTTGCATTTTGCTCCGCTAGCTCAAATTTACTCAGTTTCAGAGCTTCAGAAGGTTGTGTAATGATTTGATGAATTCACCTTTCCTTGGTATCCATATATCCATTGATTTGCCCCAATGTTGTTGCCATGCCTATCATTGCATAATACACCAGGTTTAAGTAATTATAATTATGCTGCTGGGTGTCTAAGGAGAATTGATTCCCCCGGAGCAGGATCATATGAATTTCCTTCAGATGAAAACTACATCAACTTTACTTGGGTGCACAACCCTGCCATTTGAAATGCTTCTATGTGTTGGTTGCAGCAATGTTGCTACAAACACAATAGTACCAGTTTTCCATACTTGTTTTGTTTATCAGTATTATAAATACACCTTACAAGATGCTAGCCACTAACAAAATTGAATAACATTATATTTACATCTGATTAACAGCTAATTATTTCATTACATTCCTTCAATACTTGATATCATTAAACTAACATGTAAACATAAAATGCATGCAAATCATTTATGTTGCTGGTATTGTCAGATATCTATTTTCGTATTTTCATAAGTAAGAAAGGGTTAAGTCCTAATTTTTTTACAAAATATATATGTTACATTAGATTATTGCTTTTATAAAATGTTTATTAAAGTCCATATTTAACTCTTTATAAATAACTACACAATTAATTCATAAAACTTGCATATTAATATCACAACATGTAATTGGTTAATTAATTTGAGGAAAGAGCACTAACTAGCAGAACCATACAGGATTGGATCTGGCTAGGTCAATTATAAAAATTCTCCTCCTGAATGCTGATTTTGCTCGTCATGTAAATGGTATCATTTATAGATGTCACTCAAACCTTATTCGTTTATCTCATCACACATAGGGATTGGAGCATAAAGTATGCATAAATCATGAATGCGGTTATAGGGCAGTGTTATACAAATGTAAAAATGTGTTCCTCTGAAATAGAGCACATATGGGTGTGAATTTACAAGCAAAAAAAGAAACCGATTCACTTTCTCCACTTTTTTCACCAATTTTTGCAATAAACTCATTTTGCTGCAGTAATATTAGAAAATAAATGAATTGTTAAACAGCGTTCTTCTTAACTAAAATTTATCCAATTATGATTGGAGACCATAATAAAATATGAAGTTCGAAAATACAATGTTTATTTCTATTAATTTCAAAGCTGTAATATGGTGGTCCTAGATCTAGGACCGCTAACGGTCTAGATCTAGGACCACTGCCTGGAGATTAAAGGTTAAAATCATGCGCCGTAAACTTTCAGGTACAATTTTGATTAATTAGCTTGTTGTAAGTGAATGATAGGACAAAATTGAGAAGATTCATAGTTATTTAATGTTGCAAAACTGCACGGTTGTTGAGAGCAAAAGGGAAATGCCTGTCCTTGTACCCAATCCTGGAATTCTCCATTGCAGGTTCATAACTCAGGATAAACGTTTTTAAGAAATGGAAATTTCACCAATGGCCTCAGAATTGGCTGGACAGGGTTCCCACGTTCAATGCTATAAATTTGGAGTTGTGTTATAGCATGTAGTGATGATGTAATCAAAGATTTATAATTAGATATTGATTTTTTAAAATCAACTCTCTCTCATGATCAACATGTAGTCTGATAGCCAGAGCCATGGATGTCATAGCTATGGATGGATTACATCATGCTACATGAGGAGGGGTGGGGGGAAATCCATTCAGAGACACATAATCAGTTGGACAAAAATCAATGAAAAAAGTGATTAAGGTACATGAAGGCTCCATTCCAAGGCAAACAAATCTAGTAATTGCATCAAGCTCTAAAGATTGTGAGGCACACAATGTGCTGACTCATAATGGAATGAGCCAATGACTCCAATCCAGTGCTCACGGTTGTTTCATTCCATTGAAAAGTGGGCAAAAAGCCCTACGCCTCCTAACGAAATTTTTTCCATAGCAACGGGGCTAATTACGTCCTTAGCAACAACCTATTCAGAGAACGAAGCCTTTTTTGCAAAAGGTGTTTAGTCTTTTAGTCTGGGCTATTGAGTGTTTGTTTCTACTGAACTTCACGCACTGAACTACTTGAAAGACAGGCACTGCCGTTCTACTGGAAGCATGCGCTATTAGCTCGCTAATACGGTGGGTGTTTTTGGAGTGGGGGAGATAAACCGTGCTCTACAAAGGTTTCCGTCCTTATAAGGTCCACTGAAATTTTTATAATATGACCGCAGTAGGTTTTCCAGTTAGTTATTATTTAGAGCTCATGGTGCCACGATTTTTAACGGAATATTTTAGTCTTTGGAATATTGCTTATTATCGCTGTTCTGACACCACTTTATTATTCAAGTCTGTTGTGACTCGCATACGCTTCTGCCTCTGACAGTCGCAAAAGGTTTCAGCATCCACCCAAACCACTTTGGGCTTGGTGAGGGGCTAAAGGGGCCTTTGGAGGGTATGGGTGAGAGCTGTAAGCTTCAGAAGCTGTTACAAGTTACACAATAACACGCACTACCAGAGTCATGGCCTTGGTTGTGGACCTGCAAGCGTCCATATCTTGATCATGAGCTTGCACAGTGATAAGATAACTGTGTTATAAGAATAGTTCTGGTATTGAATGTGAAAATGGAGGTCTGGACCCCCCCCCCCCCCAAATGCAAAAAAAAAAAGTGTAATTGAGATTATGGTTATCCAGCAATGCCTACTGTATGAAAGAGGAGACAGAATTATTATACTGGCATGTCCATATAGTAGTCAGTATAAAAAACACATCACTGGTATAAATGAGTGCACTGGCATTTTGATAGATAGTAGTGTACATATACTGAATGGTTATGCTGGCATGTCTGTGCTTGGAATAAATAGGGAGAGTTCTTTACAGGCATGCCTAAGAGTGGTATGAAGAGTTAGAGAGAACATGCTACATGGCATGTCTGTGATAGGAATAACATAGGCAGAAAACCTGACCTGGTGAGTGGTATAAATAGGAAGAGTGCTTATAAAGGCATGCCTAAGAATGGGCAGAATGGTTTGTGTATGATTGCACGAAAGGATGCTTATACTGGATGGCCTATAAGGCTAGTGTTACATTGATCAAGTATGTGCTGTGCAACATACATTTCTATTGGCTGCATGCATGTTGTATATATAGCAGCAGGTTCAAGCAAAATAGGACAATGGCACAAAGAAACCTCCAATGATGAAGGTACTGGTTCAACAAAGGTGGAGGTGTCCTTTTATTATGGTATGATATCTTGGGAGGGGAACAATATGTTAGAAACATCAAGAGTTCACACTGACTCATACCAACACTAGGTATGCATGCACCATTTTACAACTGCCTATGGCATACAAAACTGTTGTAAGAGGATCTCTTTTAACAAGTCATCAAACGAGCAGCAGTTGTATAGAGCTTTGAATTCCTTTTTTTAAAACTCCACATATGATTCCAAAGCCTCTGAATTATGTGCGCGGAGCGAATTATTCATGATTTAGGTCGTACGTTATTTTGATTTATACCAGTGGACAGGAGACGCGGCACCACAGGATAAAGATATGGACTTACGAGGATAGGATGATACTACTTGATTCTTTTGTTTTGAAGAGGACTTATAAGGGCGGAAAAAGAGTTACAAAGCCCCGACTGAAAGGATTATTTCGCGCCAATTTTGAACCTTCGTATGCGCGTAAGAAAAAACCAGCCCAGTAGCAGATGCTACAGCATGCGTAGAACTAAAGTTAAATAGAAGGATAGTTGTAGCAATATTCAGTTCCTTTTTCAAATGCACATGCCATACGATGGCTGTAGAAATGTTATCGTCGAAATTTTAATGAGTTTTCCAAGGGTAGCCAAAAAGAATTATTGGCAACAGAGGGCAAGTATAGTATGTTGGCTGTTTTATAGAGCTCAGAGATTCATTCAAATGGATAACCTAATACTTGTAATGCAAACTTCCTCAGGTGGGCATGCGCCTGCCATCCTTGGTATGAATGCGAATGAATCTGGTTGTGTACATCTTAATTGGAAAAGAGGCAAGTTGCAGCTCTGCATGTAGTTTTCATATTATCATGACCATTAATATTACATGACCATTAATATTAATGCACATACAATCATGATTCAATGACATTTTCGTTTTACATAGTTGTAATAATACTTGAATCGATGCAACATGCAGAGAGGTAAATGTGTGACTTAGAAAAAAGTAAGCCTGTCACCCGTAGAGAAAAATTGAAAGAGCACACTTTTTTTTTTTTCAAAAATGGCGTGGCTGAATGCTCAAGAAACGAACACAGATGGATAGACAGACAATCGGTACATTTATAAATAGATGCCGTGGCAAATCTTTTAGTGTTAGAACACGGACGTGATATTGACTTCTGTTTTTGTGGCATTTCTTTTACACCCGCATGCCATACCTACATAGCAACATAAATATTAAATACTTGAATGTGCGAAAATGTGTGAAATTAACCCGTCACTGTCTGCGCATAGTAGAATGGAGTCCAAAGAGCTCACTAATGTCAAAAATGGTCCAGCCAAATGCTCAAAAAACGAACACAGATTGAAAGACTATCTGCACATTTGTAAATAGATGGATAGCCTTGCTTATGGCCATGTGGTACATGTTGACATGTGAGCATATACAGCATATACTTACTGGCTGAACTCTTGTACCCACTCTAGGATGGTCATACACCATTACACCATGCTGCAGAGAGAGGTCATACTACTTGTGTACAACGTCTCCTTTCCACTCCTGGTATTGATGTGAACATAGGAGACAAGGTGAGCCAGTTCACTGACATAGACATTGCTGTGTGAATAATATAGCACATGGCAGGATGGGGATTGTCTGGCACAAGTATCATTGGCGTGGGGGGGAGGAGGGGAGGGACCATCGATGGTAGTGTGGTCTCTTATCCCACCCACACTTAGCCTGCTGCATGACCACCCTATCAACCTCACCTGCCCACAGCCAGTCACATACTACCAGAGGTTTGATGCACATGTATGAATGGCCTTATGACCATACACAATAGAAACTTGAATAAGTGTCCATTGTACCCACCATGTCGACTGAACTATTGTAACCACTCCAGAATGGTGACACTCCATTGCACCATGCTGCAAGGGGAGGTCATACTACTTGTGTTGAAGGTCTCCTTTCCACTCCTGGTATTGATGTGAATATTAAAGGCATAGTGAGTCAGTCCATTGAAAGTTAATAGACATTGCTGTATGAATAATATAATGTATGGCAGTATGGGGACAGAAGCATTTTGATGGAAGAGGAGTGGTCCAGTACTACATAGTGATATATCCCTATTACTTTGGTTGATGTCTTGATCATTGGTAAAGAACTAATATTGAGGATAAGGCTAGGGGGAGGGAGGAGCAGGGGAGGGTGAATGGCCTCAACACACTTTAGAAATTTGTGTTCATGTTTATATCATTGAGAACAAGCATTTCTTTATAGCTATAGAACATATCGATTTTTAATCGATTTTTTTTTCCAACCAGAAAGCCATGAATTTGTTTGCTAAAGTCAAATACCGGTGAATTCTTTTTATTTTGTTAGAGATGTTTAATAGCTCCTTCCAAAGAGGGTGCAGTACTTGGCGGGCTTGTTGGTCTCACACACAACGTGCCTACATACATGTATGGTCCCCCCTAGAGAGCTGCTATATCTGGTCCCCCCCTCTGCTACATATGGCCGCCCTCTGCTACATATGGTCCCCCCCGCTACATATGGTCCCCCTCTGCTATATATGGTCCCCCCTCTGCTACGTATGGTCCGCTCTCTACTACATATGGTCCCCCCTCTGCTACATATGGTCCCCCCTCTGCTACATATGGTCCTCCTCTGCTACATATGGTCCCCCTCTGCTACATATGGTACCCCCTCTGCTACATATGGTACCCCCTCTATGCTGCTTCCCCCCTCGACTCTTTGTAGTCACTGCTATTTATTACTTTCATGAATTGCATACCTTACCCATATCGGAACCAACCTAGGCCTATACCCAGCTCTAAAATGATACCAAAGTATGGGGTGTGGTCATGTACCCCAAGTCCAAGAATGATAGTATAGAGGTGTGTAGGGTAAGGTAATAATTGATCCCTGTGACCACTCTATGAGGCTCACCGCCCCAGCCATTCACATACATGCACTCCAGTGTGTACCATATACTACATGTACGTGTGTACATTGTACGCACCATGTTGTCTGAACTATTGTACCCACTACAGGGTGGTGATACTCCATTACACCTTGCTGCTGAGGGGGGTCATACAAATTGTGTGGAACATCTCCTTTCCACTCCTGGTATTGATGTGAACATTGTAGGCAAAGTGAGTCAGTCCATTGAAAGTTTGTTGTATGAGTAACTGTAAATGACAGAAAGGATTATGAAGGAAGAGAATGAGTGGAGTACTAAATAGTGATTTATCCATCTTTTATAATGTTCTTTTATGGATCATTGATATACACTTATTGGCCCTGGGCTATAGGAGGGGGTGGGGGAGTGTTCCATGATATCTTATTTTCTTTATTATGTGTAAATTAAAGGAAAAGTATGTTGGTAATTTTAATGTAACAGGCATGGAGAGGGCAATAAGAGTATCATAGTTGCAGAGAACATGCTAATATAGTATGTTATGCGTTTTGACCTTCAGCTTGGATAGGCTGACGGCTTAGTTGATTGCCTGCTTGATGAGAAGGACTTCCTTGGTATCCATCCATCTGTGGAGACACTCAGTGGTATTGAAACATACATTTGCCTTGTACAGACTGTTAACAAGACCCATTTTAATATGGCTATAATTCACCTGCTCCCACCTTTACCGCTTCCTCCCCCCTCTCTTCCCTCACCCTGTTGTTCTACCATCTGCAATACCTTTGGGTCATTCCATATCCTGCGCCACTCTGGTTGGCTATTATTTAGATTTTGGTGTAAATACTCCCTTTTGTATGACCTAATATGAAATATTATTAGGCCCAAAATATGAACGGTTATGAAATACACCAGTTATGAATAATTAATTATTTTCTAATGTGATGATAACTCCCTCCTCACAGAATGTGTATGGCTATATTTGTATCACATTGATGTTCTCTTAGTGTTCATCCCAACTACAATATATGTTCATGGAAGAGGTGAATGGGTTGAATCATGAATGCATTTATAGCACATATTCAGTCAGGAACTACGATAGTAGTTCCTATATAGGAATTGACCCGGGTCGTGAAATCATTAAAAAATCGCGACCCTCTTATAACTCGCGTACCGAGAAACGGATAGTTGCTCTTTGTTGCTATCGAATCAGAAGGCAACGACGGTCATTTTAATGCTTTATTCCAGTCCTCAAACTGTTTGCTTTAAAAGAACAAAACAGTTCGTGTTTTACCTCGTCCCCAGGCCAAATCTTCTCCGTCGTCGTCGTCGTCGTCTTCTTCTCGGGTGAGTATAACTCGGGATAGGAATGGTTTTAAAGAGCGCAAATTATACCAATCGCTTTAGAATCTCCTGGAAGGGCATCTTCAGGTATCGGATATATGAATAAAGCATGAAACGGACAATACGTAATCATTACGTAATGCCTAGTGTTAGATAGAAGCGTTCCCATGGCGACATTGACGTATATTTAGAATTGTACAAACATAAGAGGAGAGTAGACGAGTTAGAATTCTCCCGCGTTCCTTACAGTGATCCCAAACTAAAGCGGGCGTCTGCTCGTGACGGTAATTGAAGCGGGGGGGGGGGGGGGGGGGGAAGGTACTTGCCAGTAGTAATAATCGTAATGAAAAAATAGAGGAAACAAGTAAAGAAAAACATTCTCTAATGAGAAAGTTGGTGGGGTATAGGAATTGGAGGCAAAAGTGCTGTAAAAAGGAGGGGAACAAGGTTTTGAGAAAAGGGTAAATGAGACAAAAATCCTATATTTAGCACTTCTTTTCTGTTACATTTACACGTGCTAAATTTAGCATTTTTGTCTCATTTACCCTTTTCTCAAAACCTTGTTCCCCTCCATTTTACACCACTTTTGCCTCCAATTCCTATATCCCACCAACTTTCTCGTTAGAGAATGTTTTTCTTTACTTGAATACATACTAAAAAATATATACAAAATAAAATAAAATTTTGAATATTGTAGGGAAGGGACATTTTTTTGTGAATTGTCACATGTATACATTGAACCCACCATGTTCACCCACTCCAGTATGGTGATACTCCATTGCATCGTGCTGAAAGGGAAGCCGGTTCCTCATGTATTTGTTTGGAACATACTCCTGATAGTGATTGGAACATTGGAAGCGAGGTGAGTCAGTCCATTGAAAGTTAACAGACGTTGCCTGTATGAATATTATAGTATATGGCAGAATGAGGACAGAAATAAAGAGGAGTACTAAATAGTGATAAATCCTTATTATGTAATGTCCTTTTCTGGATGTCTTGATCACTGATGTACACTAATATTGAAGACAGGCCAGTATGGTTATACTCCATTACACCTTGCTGCAAAGGGAGATCATACTACTTGTGTGGAACTTCTCCTTTCTACTCCTGGTATTGATGTGGATATTGGAAACAAGGTGAGTCAGTCCATTGAAAGTTAAAAGAGGTTGCCTGTATGAATAATATAGTGTATGGCAGAATGAGGACAGAGAATGAAGAGGAGTACTAAATAGTGATATGTAATGTCCTTTTCTGGATGTCTTGATCACTGCTGTACACTAATAGGCCAAGGGGTGTTCCACAATATGTAACAATATTTTTAAACCAATTTTTAGCCACAGTCTTCTTAGCTGTGGTTCACAATACTTATGTAACACACGTATGATGTTGTAGTGAACTTATGAACTCTCATAATATCATTCTTACACCTATGCATTCTTATGTCAACCACATCACGTGCCATGATGGTTATCTATCACATGTTCAGGTTTTGAGTGCATTCTCTGCTTTTGCTCTGGTGTATCAATATATACATTTTGAGTCAAGTACTGAAGTAGATAACCTTGACGCTTACAATGTTTATCAAACACTTACAGTGTATATAAGATTAAGGCTGAAATATCATTTAAGATCGTGATCACTTGTAAAACTGATGTGGTGCCTAGGATAATCTAACAGTATACTTCAGTTCTATGAAATCTCAAAGTGGTGGGGCAATCTGGAAGTTACATCAACTTTGAAATCTGTGCTACAACCATGATGTATCTGTAATCCTTTACCACCCACAAAAATGATTATTGGATGTTTCGCTCATACTATGATTATGAATGTCATTAAAAACACGTGGCCCAATAAATAACAAGACTCACAAATATCTAATGGAACTAGAGGACAAAAATGTGTTGTTTTATTTTGCGAAAATCAATGAAACAAGAAACTAAAAACATTTTCTATAAGAAAAGTTGTGGTGTATAGAGTATCAATTAAGACAATAGCAGTGGTTAAAAGGGCCTTATATGAAGGGAGTATGATGAAGTGAGCAATAAACTTTGTAGATATTTCTTCAGCGTTTAATTGGCTTTCATGGTGCTTTTTGTTGGATTTCTTTTTACTTTTTCTGGGATTTTTTTGGAAATTAAAGATTAATCAAAAATCTAGATTTAGGTGGATATCCGGACTAATGGACCATCTCTTAATGATTGTTTGTATGCAGAACCAACCTTCAGCCAGAACATTTTGGACATTCGTCTGAGGTTTCGTCTCTTTCAGGCAGCTGTGACTGCAGATGTAGAGAAGGCCTTTCTCATGGTGTCTGTAGCAGAAGAAGACCATAATGCTTTAAGGTTTCTGTGGGGGATGACATCAAGGCACAAATTCCTAGACTAATTGTCATGCGCTTCACCAGAGTAGTGTTTGGAGTGTCAGCAAACTGTTCCTTCTGAACGCAACAATTACAAAGCATGTCAATGGCTGCAGAAAAGATAATTATTCCTTCGTTGAGAAATTCAATCGATCCATCTATGTGGATGATCTCACCTTTGGAGTGAAGACTGACGCTGAGGCACTTGAGCTGTATAAGAAGTCAAGACAGTGTTTGAGTTAAGTGGGATTCGCACTCTGCAAATTTATGTCCAACTCTTCAGGTGCGCATATCTTCTTAGGACAACCATGGAGTTCAGGTTCAGCAGTGTGAACCTGTGACCTGTGATCACCAAGAACACCTTGGGGGAAAGACTGCTGGATCTTCAAGTATGTATTAAGGTGCTGGAGTTAAGTGGAAGCCAGCTAAAGACGTTCTCGTGTGTGACCTCAGCAACCTCTATAAAGTTGCTGTAACCATGCATTCTACCAAGAGGAATGTTATTGGCCTCTCTGCATGCGTGTATGACCCAATGGATATCCTTTCACCTTCGATAGTATGCTTCAAGCTACTTTTTTTATTTTTTATGTGCAGCGAGATTAGACTGGGATGATCAACTAAAAGAACTATTGATGAAGTGGAAGATGTTGCTGTCAAGGATGCAAGAACTGCTCCTTCTCCATATTCCAAGGTGCTACTTCCACGACATTGAAGAACCTTACTCCTGTGAACTAATTGGATTTTGTGATGCATCGCAGAGAGCATATGCTGCAGTGGTGTTCATGAAAATAGGTTCTGCCAGCAAGTGTGCAATCCGATTTTTTACTTCGACAACCAGAATTTGTCCCCTGAATGCACTAACTATTCCCAGACTGGAGCTTATATTCTATTTATAGATAATAAGTGTGATTTGTAATAGGCTATGTGTATACTGCATGTATATGGTAGAATCTGTACGCATCGACTTCCTTGCCATATCTATGAAAGGTTTACATGCATATGTACAAGCCTGCTTGATGACCATGTATACATGTATGTGTGGTACCTTGTACCCACCATGTTGGCCGAACTATTGTACCCATTCCAGCATGGTGACACTCCAATAGACCTTGCTGCAAGGGAAGGTCATACTACTCGTGTGGAACGTCTCCTTTCCACTCCTGTTATTGATGTGAACATTAAGGATAAGGTAAGTGGGTTCACTCTGTATATTACCAACTGTCTAACTCATGTAGGAGACAAGATGGATGGTATGTTGATGTTTGAGAGCGAGTTAAATTTATTACCATATACAGTATTGGCACCCTAAATTAAAATTCAGCACCCCCTCTGGATATGCCTCTATGAGTATAATCACGGTATTCTGATACATCCAGTATGAGATTATTATTTACAATAAAGTTGAATAGATATAATACACATGACAACTGGGACCACACGCCTGGGATCAAGGGAGCTTAACACACATATACATGATGCATATGTATAATAGTATTATAGAACGTTCTGTCAGTCACATGTTCATTAACACGGTAGGTGGTGATACAAGCAATTACGGTTACAGGATTACTATTCGGTTGTAATAGTTGAACCATGCACGTTGTGGAATTAGTTGACTCGCGTTGACTTCAACAATTCAATTATGAGACCAAAAGCACGCAATGAACGCCTGTTATTTTCCATTGTTCCAGGGTATTATTTTCTGTTGTTCAAAGCCCCACCCCCCTTTCTAGTGTACCCACTCCCACCCCTTTTATAGTGTACCTACTCCCACCCCCTTTATAGTGCACCCACTCCCACCCCCTTTATAGTGTACCCACTCCCACCCCCTTTATAGTGTACCCACTCCCACCCCCTATATAGTGTACCCACTCACACCCCCTTTATAGTGTACCCACTCCCACCCCCTTTATTGTGTACCCACTCCCACCCCCTTTATAATTGTAGAGTATTAGAACAACCCAAACACCTATTCCATTCGAGCAACAAATATTATTTTATGTAACGTGTCATGACGGGACGGAATGGTTTTCACAACAAGGCATGGGGTTAGTTCTCACAATCAAACAAGAGCCGGATGTCTATTAATTAACAAATAGAAATAATTTCAAGACTAAGGAAAACGCCACATTATTAAAAAAAACAGCTTTTCACAGTGATGGTCTAAGATACAGGTACCTCAACGGTGTCATTTGACATGTCATTGTTGTGCCAAGTGTATCATGATGTTTTGGAAATAATATGTTAACAGTATAAATGAGGGAGAGAAAAAAAGGGGGGGGGGGGTTGTCTGCTGAAAATGAAGTTAGACAGAGTGACAATCAACCCGGGCATGCATGGGGCAGGTTGTCACAATTGTACCCAATATTATTTTTATAAATGTGGTTGCTTTTTTTAAATACGCTGCTATAGCCAAAGTGTGCGTAGATGATGTCCTTTTATTACGTAATAACCATCAATTTAATTGGTACTTTCAGTACAAAAATTGTGACAACCAGCCCCTGTCTCCCTACATATATACGTTGGATTAATGCGGGGTGATTACAGAAATCAATGCTAAATTAAAGGATCTTAGAAGAGATGTTGCTGCAGAAGTGTGCATTGGCCATAGTAATGAACCAATGGTTTGTTAATATTGCCAGTTTCTGTCACTATGTCATTGATGTACATGTTGTCTTGCGCTGTGGGTTTATACCTTAAGAGGTGAAAGTGGCAGCCAATCGCCACGTGACCTAGCTGCAAGGCACTTAGCATAAAAATAAAAACAGTGACACCAATTATACAACGGAGGTGGAAGTTTTGAAGCCCTACCTGATTTAAGAATCATTCGCTCGTTATCTCAAACCTCATCTCTACGTACCTGCTAGAATGATTTAACAAACTCGTTCCGCTGGACATCGGGTACAAGGAGGACCCTGGTTGGCTGCTTCAAACTAACTCCTGATACGTGTCCTTTTCTTCTTGAGAGCAAAAAGACGTTTAGGTGAGATTTGAACCGATCCCGAGAGCTAGTGGCGATCAGGTCGCCATTACAAGAACAACTTCGGGCTGTTACTGTGTAGCGTATAAATATCCCAGCAGAAAATTCTTGCTCAAGATTAGCCAGGGTGGCAAGATTTTCGCTTTGATTATAAATTAAAACTGAAATCAAGATACGTATGAGTTTGAAATTAATATGTAATCTAGGTATCTGTCCTTAGCTGTGGGTTGTATTAATTTCATGACCCGTATAACCACTTCCTTCTTTAACATAATTTAAAAAGTGCATTTTTAAACATAATTGAATAGATAGAAATGTTAATACAGGCTATACAGCCCATAGCTAGGATGGATACCTAGATTGTTCATTAATTTCAAACTCATATATGCAGGTAGTATATATGTCGCATCCTTTGTTGGTGCATGGGTAGAACATCATTCTGTTTTAATTTGTTCCATGCATGCATTGTTTTCTCCCAAGTCAGAAGGTGACGTCAAAAAGTATGCTTTAGCCATGAGTGTGACTTCTTTTATTGGTGTTATTTTATCCAATAAGTCACAAATGTTCCACTATGTCAACAAATCTGAATGTTCAATCGCGTATAGACGCATATCATCTACGCTAAAATGATATGCGCATCTATAGGAGTATAGACTTTATTCCATTGTTCCATCCTCATTATGAACATCACCAAGCAATGTTAAGCTGTCAGTATTTGGATATCTTCCACCCTACTTTCCAACATCAGTTGACTAGAACCGTTAATTTGTAAGCCTAAGGCTTCGCTACCAAAAAAAAAACATGCATGTTCAAAAATTGACACTTTACAGGTTTCCGTAGGTAGACGGTATTTTTATAGGCAGAAGTAAGATCCGCATTTTCTAATTCAGGAAATGTGATACTTCGACTCTTCAGATATCAGTCTTCATCACCATCAAAAAACGGCAAAATCACAGTGTGCCTGCCAAATTGAACTTTTATAAATTAAAAGCGTTTTCCACCGTTTTTTTTTTTTGACGTTTCTGTCGTGACAACTTTATTGCATGTCGTGCAGTTTAACAATTCATTTGATCCTCTTTATTCACGATCATTGCACGCTTTTCTGCTATGTCGGCCCGCTATGTCGGCCCTAATGCTATTGAAAAGACCACGCGCCTTCCTTCAACACAAAACTATATACTCTTTTTCGAATCGTTCGCTTTTCAGATTTACTGTACGTCCACCCGATATTTACTAATAGAGTGCATTAAAAATTGGCATATTACGAAAAGGTCCTTATTGCATGATGCACGTGCACATCATAGTATACAGCAAATTACGGTGTTAAAAAAGCATTTCATTATTTCGCTTTCCTATAGCACTATGGCCGGGGACATTGTTGCAGCTTTGCGTCGCAGTTACTCCAAAGCACTTTCAATCCGGACGAAGGAAGAGCCCATTCGAACGATTCTGAGCCATATTTTGTCTTTTCTGTCCATTTGAACCCGCATGGCTGCATGAAATGAGCGTAATGCATGCATCAAGTAATCGTGCAATGATTAATTATATATTATATTGCACCTGCCACACACTTACCCATTTAAACCAATTACCGCACCACACGATAGTTCTGCGCTGATAATAGGCGTATAAACTGATCTTGTTATTCGGCCACCCGTGTTTTATTTCCATGCAGAATTCTGTTGGTCCCTTTGGAATCTCATAGACGGTATAGTCACCTCCGGGTGTGCTTGTGCTTGGTAATCGAAAGAAACAGAAAGGTCAAGGCCTCCTTTTACGAGTTCCTATATGTATTAAAATATGCGTAATCAGTTCATATGAATATGCACTATTTTGGCGCCGCATACTTGGCGCACACTTAGTTCTTAAATTCATGCATGTGTGCTTTTGTGTTTTACTTACAATAATGTTAAGGGCTGTACCGGCGTATACTGTCAAAGTTATCTTAGGGCCGACGTTCGCCTTGGCTGATATGCACTTGGCTATACACGCCTTGGCGCTCGCATGAATGCTTAACTTGGCTTCAAGACCAATCATGAACTCTAGAAAACCGACGTAGATGAAGAGTTTGGCCTTAATTTGCGGCAATCTATTCGCAAAGTCTTTAGACAACTCTTTGCACGACTCGATAGCATAATCAGCCAAAATGCTTCCTGCGATGACCACGTAGAGTTTGCATGCCATTTATACTTGCGGAAGTTTCAGCTCCCTCGATTTCGTCAGCTCTGCTTCGAACACTCGGACTCTTATCCCGAATATATGCAAGATGGTCACGGCTCTGGAGTACAACTTGAATTTCTTAAGTTTTTCTCTGTCTGAAATTCCCCCAAAGATCCCAAATGCCAAGTCAAGCTTTATAACACGCGCCCCCAGAGCCCTGCCCCACAGGTACGACTTTCACACGGGGTAGTTACTGACGTCCTTGCGGCGGTCATTTACGGGTGCCAAAAGGTCTAAAAGACTGTTGGCCGTCGAGTCCCATGACGTGGATGAGGGGGTGGGGGAGCTAATGGACACTGTGCCCGTGGCTTGCTTTAGCAAACGTTTCAGCTTGTTCGGTGCATTTCGACCGAGCGCCTTGGCATAATCGACCACCATTGTCCTAATATCTTCGTTGTCGTAACCCTGCATGGGACAGCAGCTCCTCGATCAGGGCGTCTTCGACCTCGTCCTTCGCTGCGGATAATTGTGCCGACTCTGCACCCGCTACCAGCGATCTGACGACCATTGCAGTAAAGGCGCTGTCATGACGGTTAACGCGTAGGGCTTCCGTAAGAGCTTTCTGGACGTCTGTTGACTGTAGTCTGTGTCGGAGGGCGTACACAGCTGCCGCTCTAACGCTGGGATTATCGTGCTCGATCAGGGGGAGGAGCGTCTTGTCCACCAAACTTGATTTGGTGTTGCCCAAAGCATGCACTAAGTGTACCAACGTGATTTGATTGTCCGGCTCCACGCGGCCTTGCAAGTACTGGACCACTTGCTTCATTAGTTCGGGCGCCGATTTAGAGGCCAGAGCGCCGTAAGACAGTATCAAAGGATCTGTAGCGTCGGCGTCGCTTGCGGATATGAGACCTTCGATTTCCCCAAGAATGTCTGGATGGACGTTTGGAACGAACGCCAGTTGCATCTTCAACAAATTCTTTTCACTCGGATCCACTGCTGACGTCATGGCGTTCAAAATGACCTATATAAGAAATTAGTAAAACCATTCTCTAGGGCATATATATAGCATTATATATCTTTCGGGCCGAACGCTTTGGGTCGTCCACCCATGAAGATACACCATGCATATGCTTTTCTATATATTTACATGCTATATTAATTGATCGCATGCATCGTTAGAGAACATGTAATGGCATTACCCCTAGGAGTTCAAAAATTAATATCCTCCTGCATGCAGGAAAACCCATGCATGCAAATCGCTTCGAAATACATAGAAAAATCCTGTCGCCATTGATTTATCCCCGTTCGTTAATTTTTACTCTAGCCGTCGCCCTATAATATAGCTGTCATGTCAAGTGAGTGCACATTTTCGCGCTTAGCGCCCAATTATTTTTACGAACCCGCCTTCCATACATCAGAAGGGACGCGCGATTAGCCTAATCATTGATAGGAATGGAGCGAGAAAATGTGCACGCACTTGGCACAGCTGTCTTTGCAACTGCTGATAGGAAAATTAAAATAACGAACCGAACAAATCAACGAATCAATAGTGACGGGATTCTTCTGGGTATACATGCCAATTTTGATGCGATTTGGGTTCTCCTGCAGAAAGTTATTTAAGTTTTGAACCCTATGCCTTTGCATGTTTTCTAGGAAAGTGATCCCGGCAAGGAGTAAAATTATATTTTGAAATATAGAAATGCACGGTGCATGTATCTTACTTAATAGGACGTCGATAGCTACATCGTTCGGAAGATACAACCATTTTAAAATAAAACAATTTTGTAACTTTAAAATTTTTATACACTCGCATCTAAATGTGATATTCACCTTTTGTGAGTTGATGCTGCCTTCGGATGCAAGCAAGTTATATACAAGAACCCTCATCTCGTAATTCTCTTCATTTGATGAAAGCTACAAGAAAGAAAATTATGGAATTGTGCGTGAATACCTAAAATTCTATTACTCGTGAAACATGCACCATCTGTTACCGTGTTTAGATAGTCTATGACATCTTGAACCGCACGTTGATAGCCTGGAGTGGGTCCATATTTAGCCTCAAAAGAAAGCAGCATTTTAATCGCGTGACCTATGTATGTACATAGAAATGTGTGTTATAAAATAGTATCGGTAATTAAATAATTAATTGGTGCAGCCTATAGAGCTCTTTCATCGCGTGACTTAATAGCATTCATCTTCTAAGTAGTCCGCCATATTGGTGCTCGTTTACAATGGAGAAGTATGGGCTTATGCTTGGTTTTAGTACGTATCATTACTTCAGAGTGTCGTTTAAATATATGCTATTGTGGTCTAACACATGACTAACGTATGATTTTTACTTGTGCCCTCGGAGCGCGAGTTATACGTATCAAAAGTATCAAAACCGAGCCTAAGCCCATATATTTCCATAGTAAACCGAGCACCAATATGGCGGACAATAAAGCAATTAACGCAATTAAAGCCCACGCGTCATGTGACCATGAAAGAGCTCTATATATGGGTGCAGACCTGCGAAATTGACCCAAAACTATATTGATATTGATTTGGACCCTCAAAATGAGCACATTTCGCTATAGAATTAAGAGTTAATTCTCTTCCTTAACGTACAGTCCACATATGGCATATATGCATGCCACTTTGCCGTCTCACAGCTAAAAAAGACGCAAATCATATATTGATTCCACAAGTGATCTGTTTTTATATATTTGTATCAAAAATGTTATCATTTTGGTAAAGATATAACAGATCACTTGTGAAATCAAAATAACTTTTTATTGCTGTATACATGCATCTATAATGATAATATACGTACTTGTTTCGGGGCCAAGACCTATCAAAGCTTCTCTGATCGATGGCAAACTTTGCCTAGTCCTGTCCATCTCTTCACGATCACTTTCTTCTGTTGATTTCCATGCAAAAGGGCATATGCATGAAACTACATGCATGCATACGTTTCTATAATACTTATAGTTTTCTTACCTTCATTCTAGTATGCAATCAATCTTCCTTCGGTCAGTTTCTCGTGTTTTTCATCTGCTGAAAATAGCTTCGATTTCGAACTTTTCACGCAGCTTTGCAATTTCAACGAGTACGTTCCCGTGCCGCGTAGTCTTCCGTTATCAAAAGGTTCGTCGCTGCGGTTTTCCGCGGAAGTTGCATCATCACTGCGTGGTTCAAATGACTCGCCGTCCATCGTTATAGTCGTTGTACCAACCGAGCCCAGCAGCTTTCCATTTTTGTACTCGACGTCTTCAGCCTTTTTTACCATGAGAGGCATATCATTCTTTTCCATGGCGGCAAATTCAATCACGTTTTCGGAGTCCACTGAACGATGCATAATCACGTGATTGGGTTCAATCATCTCGAAACTGTGAAGCATTGAAAGGGTTAAGTTACCAACTGCAACACGTGCCTCGAATCTCATGCGGTACATCTCAGCACCGCGTATATATACGCACATGTAGCGACATATACCTGTAGCGAGAGTAATGCCTCGACTGGGTATCTTCTTCGATCTCTACTTCCGTCTTCTTAAAATTGGCTTGGAAGGCAGCTGCTATTCCTTTCTTGAAGTTGAAAATTTGCGTCTTTTCCGTAGACTCGTAGTAAACAGATAAAATCTTCCCGTCGTCTGCTTGAACAAAGCAGAAAGGTCCACAAAGAATTTCATTTGCAGCGCTGGAAGGATCGGCGTCTAAACTGGAGTTAATAAAAATGTATATTATATACTTGCAGGCATACATGGCCCGGTTGCTTCGTTTGCATACACATTTTTTCCATCTGGATCCAAAATTGCGATCGTTGTATCTTTCAGCTTGATACAGTACTTAGTAGCTGTTTGCTCGTTGAATATTCCAGCTGGAATGTCCCGCATGTGTGTGATTAATCGATGCATGCATGCTTCTCAGGTGTGGACGTTGCTTACTTGAAACACAAGATACTTCGACTGTTGAGCTGATCTGAACCTCAGATTGCTTATCACTAGCCGAACTTTGTTGTTTTGCGGAGTAAGTATACAAGCAATGGTCGGCTGTATAATAATACATGCATGCATTTACATTCGAATGAATGTGGGACAAATTAATTTTTACGTACAGTACAAGGATTTGATGCTTCGTACTTTCCCTCGACAGTGGATTGTCGACAGATGCAAAACAACACGAGCAGCACAACAGCGCGGGACAATATTTCACCCGGCATTTCTGATGAACGCGTCTGTCCTGTGAATGTGTTTAAACGAAGGACCTTTCCTTATATACATGTATCTTTTGCAGAGCGCATGGGATTTGTTTTGGTTTCCGCCGGGAAGATCGCCGAATACCCCATCAATATGAGCAGAAATGAGTACTACACGATCATAACTACATGTACACACAGTTGCTTTCAATTCAAGGCACTGCGTCATCAGTGCTGACCACAGTAAGCAGCATTCAAACATGCATCAGTTCTGATCAAGGTTTTGAGCTGTAATAACATGCACAGTTGAGATTAACCAACATGCATGGACCTGCATCTCGTAACATTCACAGAATTATCAGGCTCTTGTAAACATGCTGTGATCGTCCCGAATAACAAGTCCCAGGGGCGGCGACAAATCTGAAGATGTATAAAGAGAATAGAAGGTCTATTATTCTTTGAATCATTTAATAAGTCCAAGTAGAACAATTAAATACTGAAAATTAAATTAACAGAATGTGATAGCTGCTATCTGCATGGTATTCTTTTTATATTACATCCATGCATGCAGTGGTGTATAAAATCGTGTGCAGTTATTCCACATGCAAATACGGTGTATAGGCAGGGCACTGCCGTCATGGTTTATGCAATTTCGTCGCGGTCCGGTGTATAAATTAAGAGACCGCAAACAGTGGGCGCCCAATTCGGCCATGAGATAATTTGGCTGGCTATCTGCATGCATGTTGTTCAATCTACGTGTCCATATGCCGCATATGAATTAATATGCATGCAGTCATTGTCATTTGGACCATTGTACTTTCTTATGGCTTTTTTTATCGTGCCCACACATGCACTATTTATGCGGTCGCATGCCATATCGCCGTAGCGTTAATCTGTATGGCCCATGTCTCGATAGGTATATATACATATTATCATAACGGCGGTTTAGCTGAACACTGTTCCATATATACAGGATGATTGCATGGAAAGTCGTGCAAAATGGTGTAACTCCAGAATTGAATATTGAATTATAATGTATTGAACTTTACAATAATTATGTAACATATTTCAATTGAACCTGTTGTATTCTCTTGAAGAAAAACATAAACTGTGCAGTAACTTTTAAAACTATTCATAATAATATAGGAATACAATAAATAAATATTTAGGAGAAACAACATGCATGAATAAATCATGCTACAGTTCAAAACTATTAATTAATAACTTTTATTAACCACTGGCATGTTTTTTTGTTCTATAGCATAATTTTTCCATGCTCAGCTCTGGAGTTATCCCAGTTATACCAATTCAAAGATTTTACGTGACTTCCAATCACACTGTATATAGATAGGCATTCGTACAGGTATTCGTACGTTCATGCACTCAGAGCTATAGGGTATACCACGGAAACCTCCTATTCATTGGCGAATCTGGGGGTGAGGAGGTTGGAAGTGGGGGGAAGGGGCTCTATTGTTAACTGGTTAATTGCACTAGCTCTGTCTTGTGCATAGTTTAAAACAAAACATTAACATACTCAACAACAAAAAAGCGGCGCTTCCCCTTGGGAGGGAGGATGAACCTAGCTCCCCAGGGACGCCGCCACTTATCATTATTCGTCCTTTATCTCTGGTTTACTATCCCCTCTATATAGATCTATATATATTGTATAAATCTGCATATACTTAAATAGAATTCGTGTGATTGTTCTTGGTATAAGAAACATCATGCAGCCTTCATCATTAATAATGTCTTTGTATTTTATCTCTGTGACTGTACAGTCATATAGACAAAAGAAACTACCGAAAACTACCTCGGAGGACATGCAGAGTGACGGACCCGCTCACATGGAATAGAACAAATTCACACTTTGCATGCAATGAAAGAGCGTACTGAGAATAAGAAAAACGAGGTGCAAAAGAGATATACAATCATAGTACTTAGAAATGTGCACGCATGCATGCTGCGTGCGTCCACGTGCGTGCGTGCATGGTGGGCATGTGTCTGTGTGTGCGCGCGCGCGCGGCGCAGCACGTTTGCAGTACCTCACTTACACCGCAATGCATGGGTTTCAATTGTTGCATAAGTGGTCGAAACGGACTTCAAAGGTTATATATCGTAGTATTGTTTATACACGGAACAAAGTGCTTCGTTTCATAGTGTAGGTAGTTGACAATTTTTATTTGTACGATAAACGCATACCATTGGGAAGAGCGATACCCTACTTGAACGTTAACGTATCTCCTCCGTTGTGAGCACCACGACATTTAAAAGTCCAAAATTATAAAATGACCTAACGTAAATGTATACTCAAATCAATAGCATGCCCAAAACAACCTGTTGTGTTCTGTTCAACACACAGTTATCAATTAGTGCATTAAAGCAAAACTCTATCTGATATAATACATAGACATGTCACAGTACTGAATCTTTATTATGTTACTCAAATTATGCGTAGCTTAATAAAAATACAGAAGCTGAACGACATCTATGCAGGCTGAACTACTATTACATTGTTCATTTCAACAACATGCATAAAAACATATACACTGAACATGAAAAAAGCTTAAACGGTTAAGTCCATTTCACCGTGCAGCAACGTCATGAGTTTACAATAGCCTGAACTAAGTTAGTTAATAGTTTAATAGAAATGACATGTCGATATAGGTGGACTATACATTCTATATTGCTAATAGGAAGGCGCATCTCTTTTTGAAAATGCAAAATACGGAGAATACTTTTTTGAAGCTTGTCCTGTGCCCATCAGAACTGTTTCAATCTTTAAATCCCAATTCATCTGATCTTGACCCACCATCTTTGACAAGCACTGAGACAGGGTCTGATTAAAGCGTTCCGTAAGACCATTAGTCTTGGAAACAAAGCAAATAGTAATTTCATAATGCATGAAAAAGCATTAAAAATAAATACCTGTGGATGGTAGGAACTACAAGTCTGTGTTCAGTCTTAGAATCAAAAATATTTCTCTCGTTATCTCATTGACAAATTCTCTACCTTGATTAGTTATTACAATTTCAGGAGCTCCAGAGCGACATTTTAGTGATATGATGTCTATAGCAATTTAGTTTACTACTTCGTCTTACCGAGTACATAAATCTAGCCATGGACACTAACTGCTGTCTTGTCTTGAAGAGCTGTTGCTTCTGCCCACTTTGAGAAGTATTCAGTCAGGGTGATGATGTATTAATTTATTGCCTCTGGCTGGTGACGTTTCAGGTAGCGGACCAATTAAATTCATCCCCACTTGGTGCCAGATTTGAGCTTTAACAGGAATATAGAATGTAGAACTCCAGCTGAAGAGTCAAGCTTTTTGTTGTTTCTCTGACAACGGTCGCATTAGTTCACCTAATAAATACAATACATATACTTGAGCCTATGTTTACAATACATGGTCACAATCTTACGTATGATTTCACATCTGTATACAAGCCAGTAGTACTTCGATGTAATAGTACTGTTTGTACTATATATTAACTCCGAACAATTCTCTGCCGCTGATCTTCATTCTCTACAACATATGCATCGTCTACTTAGGAGCAATCTGATGTTACATGCTTGTTACTGCAAAACGTGGTTCTCACCTCCACGCGTTAGTATATGTAAAAGTCAGCCTTTTACGGCGAAACATTTGGCCCTCTTTCGTAACGCTTGCTTGTCCGATTTCGAAAATGTGGAAGGACACACGCCTTGTAAAAGATATTGGGGTATCTCTTCAATGGAAAACCGCCGTCTATATTTTCTCTTCGTCACTCGCCATATGTGTTGTGCTTTTACTAGAAGTGTAACGATGTATAGTCCCATGCAACCTAGCTCACTTACACCGCAGTGTGTATGAGTTGTCGTATGTTTTGCTACGATGCGGTCGAAACGGATCAACTTCAAAGGTTACATATATCGTACTCTTCATAATGCGGAACCATGGGCGCCTCCCAGCTTTTCTGTAAGGGGGGGGGGGGGGGGGGGGGAGGCAGGACAATATAGGACAAGGGGGCGCCATTTGACAGCCGCGAATACGTTGTCCGCTTTCGGCAGATTCAACCAGTGGACAGGTGGGTGCTGTCCGCTTTCAGCCAATTCAGCCAGTGGGGGATGCGCATGTATGTAAACTTTTATTACAAGGGGGCGGGGGGGGGGGGGGGGGAGGGGACGCCATTCAGTCCCGAAGCCGGTCACAAAAAGGAAAATGGGCTGATCCATGGGCGGAACCATGGGCGCTCCCCAGCTTTTCTAGAAGGGGGAGGTAATATAGGGCAGGGGGCGCCATTTGACAGCCGCGAATACGTTGTCCGCTTTCGGCAGATTAGGGGGGGGGGAGGGGGCTGATGTCAGCTTTCGATCGATTCAATCAATGAAGTTCCGCGCTTTCGGCAGATTCAACCAGTGGGCGGTGGAGGCTGTCCGCTTTCAGCCAATTCAGCCAGTGGGGGGTGCGCATGTATGTAAACTTTTATTACAAGGGAGCGGGGGGGGGGGGGGGGGGGAGCCATTCAGTCCCGAAGCCGGCCACAAAAAGGAAAATGGACTGATCCGAATATAGGTAACCTGGCGCTCCGTCTCCTTAAAACTATGAAGCATGAAGCCATGTATGCATAAGATGCATGTGCAAAGCCTGCAAGTATACTTGCTATTTAAAGTATACTAAATGGCTATAAAGAATCTCATTGCCGCAATCTTTCCGTAACTTAGCAAGTAGTGTGCATAGAACCCGGAAGACTCCCACTATATGCCACAAATACCGCTAGTGTGGTGTTTCTCAGAATCGAAGCCTCTTAGTACACCATGCACTATATTGCAGCTTGATGCATGAGGAAATGCTAGACTCCACGGAGCTCGCGTTGCTGCATGGCATCCGTATATACTGAGGATTGCTAAGACAACTATGTACATGCTAACTGTAGTTCCATCAGATATCTCTGGTTCCATTCAAAGAAATCTGGGTCGGGGTTAATTCTTAGAGTAAGAAAAGAGTATATAGGTGCAAGTTCTGCTTCACCAAGCGCATAAAAAGAGCAAGAGACGCTATTTAGTGTGCCAAAGAACTATTCGGGTAGACCTTCTACAGGGTTAAATACACGAAGCGCCTCAATCTAGAACGTTCTTAGCCTCGTCCCCAGGCCGTCAATTAAAGGTTAAGAAAAAAGACGGCCTGGTACCTATGTTAGTGCGCATGCGCTGGCCAATACCAAAAATCGGGTATTCGTATACTTAGTTCGTAACCCGTTCCGTAAATTAGCTCATATCCGGTCTGCGTCGAAGCAATGGCAGAATTTCATGAAGCGTTGGCCTATTCTCTTTTGTGTGTGAACCAACAGAACCTTGTACTGAAAGCAAAGCAGGAGGAAGCACTTTTTCATTTGTACAACGGTGGAGATGTGTTCGCTTGGTTTCCTACAGGTTACGGGAAGTCGATTTGTTTCCAAATATTGTTTGGTTTTCGAGTCTCCTGACAAACCGAACATCACATATGAGGCGGTTCGGAAGAATACCATCGAGGAGGACTTCAGCTCTGTCGTCAGGGATCTGGCTGAACGCAACATGAAGGCTCGGAGGGTTGTGGTCCATTGCCAATCCCTGGATATGTGTGCATCCCTTTACGCATACATACGCGTAGCCGTGTATGAAATTAAGAATTTTTGGCACGTGTGCGATGTTTTTCATTTTATTAATGAATAAAAACCCCTAACGACGCAGACTGGATATGAGTTAATTTACGGAACGGGTTACGAACTAAGTATACGAATACCAGATTTTTGGTATTGGCCAGCGCATGCGCACTAACATAGTGGCAATAGGTACCAGGCCGTCTTCTTTAATTGACGGCCTGGGGACGAGGATAGAACGTTCTAGAATAATATATACATATTCACATACATAACTCAGTATTACAAATACTTTCCGTATAGCTGCATGAATATGACTAAGTATCCTGCATGAAAAACGTTGGGTGCTCTCACCGTTTCTATATGCATGCATATAGGACTACCTATTATTCAGACTGCAACCGAACGCCGCATGCATGAAAACTACTCATTTTTGTGCACGTGATGCAGCGTTGCATAGTGAGTATATAATGCGAGCAGCATTGCATTTACATCAATGCAACGCGCAGCACGTCCGAAGCTATGAGTTACTCATTGGGTATTGCCTTACTTGCTCTGCTGCAGTTAGTAGCTGCTCATCCGCATGCGAGGCAAAAATTGACTCAACTCGAAGCGAGAGCTAGGCACACGCAGAAGGAAATTTCCGTAATCTCCTGCAACCCTGAATACAAAAAAAGCTACGAGGATTACCTGGACGCATTTACAGAACTATTTCATGAGCGCATTAATAAAGCTAGTCTTGTGTGCGGTTCTGCTTGTTCAACCTTGGCGTTTGAAGGCGTTTGGAGTGGAAATATCCGTATGTGCTTGGGAAAAGGTGAGAGAAATGATTGCTGCGTATATATTATATGCATCTATCACAAGGGTACCACACACGATGTAGATGGCTTACCCTGCATTGATGAACTGACATCGCCAACCTGCCCTTACAGAACTGAGGAAGAGAAGTTCGATTTTGCACTACCTGTGCAAAACAAGAACGCTACGGTATTAATAGATGTTTCCTTCGTTCCGGAGGAGAAAGAGGAATCTGAAGCTGAGGAATGCTTTAGTATATCAGCCGACGAATATAATAATTGCGTTGATTAATAAAGCGGCCATATACGAATGATTTTTAGATATTTTTCGTATAAAGGGCGCTTAGCTACTCTATGTATGCTGATCAAATGCGAGGAATTTTTTTTTTTTAATCGCTTGTGGTTTTTAAATAATTCAGTACATCTCGATGCTACATTTAATTAAAATGAAAAGGTATTTAATGCTTTACTTATTATCCACGGGGAGAATGCCTTGCTGCAAGCTAGGGCCGGTGTTTCCTGCACGGCGCGGCACACCAGTAAAATCTTACATAGGATATCAGTTTAGACATGCCGGCATGCCCACTCTAAATTTAGGGTTAGGGTTGGGGGTTAGGGTTAGGATTGGGTTAGGGTTAGGGTTAAGATTTTCTGAACCCTCGTGCGATAAAGTTGACTAAGCGAAAGCATAGAGGAAGGGGAGAAGACGAAAAGGATCACAGGGAAAAATCAAAAACGCGTCAAATCAATTTTTGATTTACAGATGATTGAGCACACCTTGATAATAATAATAATAATAAAAACCAGTAATTCAGATCCCCTGGATGAGTTTTCTAGGCAAGCAGTCAGCATTTACAATAGTTTGGTTCCTCAGGCAAGTTCTTTATCAGATAATTCGATTTTAGAGTCAGGGTCGAGCCAAAAAAAGTTATCTGCTGGAATTGAAAACCATCAGTTTGATCAGTTGTGTGCGACCTCAACTCCAGCCAACCGTGCCCGCTTGTTGTCAGCGTCATCTCGCCATGCTTCCTCTCGGCTTGCAGTGATTCCATCCAGGGGACTGAATCTCTGCATGGAGCCGGAAGAGTTCCAGATGGCACTGAAATGGTGGCTTGGGATGGACACTTCACCACAGCAACGTTGTCCCCACTGCCACGACCATCAGCTAGACCCTCTTGGGCATCATGCAGTAACCTGCAAAGGGGGAGGGGATGCAGTGATACGGCATAATGCCCTGAGGGATGTATTTGCGCAATTCTGCCATAGGGCTCGTCTGGGTGGTCAATTGGAGATAGGGTATGGATCGGGAGGGGATTTTTCTAATAGCCGGCCAGCAGACTTTCTGGTCCCCAACTGGACACTGGGCAAGCCAGCTGCATTTGACCTAACTGTAGTCTCACCGCGTTGCAACCCCCCCTCCAGAACGCATGTATTTGGGTTATCAACGGATGAAGTTACAGATGTCTAATTTTGGTGTGGGGATGCCCTATATAATTATAGGAGAAATCATTATGCTAAGGGATGCCTATTTTCCTAAGAGGGATGTCAGGAAAATTGTAGTGGGTGTGCAAGATAAATGGAGTGGGGGTGGGGGGGGGGGGGGGGGGGTGCTATATTTTGAGGGATTCCAGTCAGACTTTTCCTGTGACATGTATAAGTGTGCGGCATCAGTGAAGGGCCCGGGAATTGTGATCGGAGCATATCATGCACGCATTGATGGAGCTAGCTTTTTTAACGCCGGACGGGTCATCGTGCAAACCACTGCTAACTTCATCCTTGTGTGTTTTAGCACCTAAATAAATCACCATGCATGCACATTTTAGCATATAATCATGATTGTTGTGTTCTTGCATTCAGAAGAAAAAAACTGTTTTAGATAATTTGTTTTAATAGGATCTCAAGAGTTCCCATCAAGAACTGTGTCTCATTATGACAACACACATTATCACATGACTTCACTATTGTTTGGTAGTGACGTTTTTGGCATCAAATTGAAGCTCCAGGAATGTACTCAGGACCTATAAAGTAGTGATCTTTGTGGATGTTGAAGGGTTTAAATAAAAATCATCGTTATAGCACGGATTTCGAAATTCGGATTGTTTCCGCGATAATTATAAACAAGAATTTTTTTTACGTAATTGAGTGTAAATATTGCTTATAGAAAAGCACTATAAGAACCACCATCGAGTGACCGCCATTTCAAATGTTATGCTTATACGCCACAGGGAGTATCGCGAGCCGCTGCGATAAGGACACAAATTGGTAAAATGAATTAGAAGAGTGCATTTTTTTTTATAACAATGGATACACTGTTCCGGTAAGTATAATATCAGCTCGTTTATAATGCTCGAATATAAAATTGGTTCATCATATCCTTGTTGCAAGTAAAAAGCAACCAGCTGTTGCCAAACGTGGTTCAACTACTTGACTGATTACAGCATGTGTGCCGCCGTAACAATTAAGAGGATCCGTGGGGTTATGGACCACATCAGCGGATGACATAACAGCTATAGGGCTTAGGTGTGAATAGTAATAGCCAACTTTACTACTAGTCTGGGACTAATGTTTGGTGGTCATGAACGTTACGTCATTAAACGCACAGATGACGTGTATATTGAGTCAACTTTCTTTTAAAAATTAAGCCACCAATTATTCGAGATCCGATTAGGCCTGTCGAAAAAATGCCACACAAAAATTCTCAAAAATTCCGACCGTAATATGCAAAAAATGCTCTGTAAAATTTCCAAATTCCACCAAAAAATGCCGGTTATCTTTTTAACCGTCACGATAGTTTAATTTAGTCCAACACACAAAGAAGTGGCGGAAGAAGAGGAAAGGCCAGGCACACAAATTGGAAGTGGAGAAGACACAACAACTAAGTACGACGGTTCGAGTGCAACACCCGTACGCTGCTGGATTGCAAAAGACGACAACAAAGCAGCCACGTTAGCGATGCCTGCTGCTACAGTGACCTTGGGTCTGGCCGTCTTCGATTGTCTTTTTCTGGCCAATTAGGACGATGGGACCTCGTTGATCGCCATATTAGTGAAAAACCGTATATTTTTGCATACCGTTAGTTTTTGTGGTTTACTGACCCGTTGTCGGTAGTACGCGATGTGTATATAATTAGAAAATGCTGGCATTTTGTGAAATTAGAAACTGCCTAAAAATGCCGAAATTCCGGTGGAATTTTTTCGACAGGCCTAGATCCGATATAAGAGATGAGGCGGCTATAATTAAGTCGATGAATGCACTAAGGCATGGCTGCAATGCACTAAAACTGAACATGCTCTCTCTCCCTCCTATTGCAGCGGCTCCACCCTGGTCCCCATCCCGCTCCCCACAGCCTCGCGCCACACAGCTGTCGGTCGTCTCCCCACTGCGGGAATGGAAGGTTGACAGGGACAAGCTCAACAGAGCCATCTACAACCACAAAGAGAGCGAACACAGGAAGATGCCCCGCCCAATAGACCTCGACCTCGCGCCCTTACTAGTAAAGTGCCGCGCAAAGTTCTACTTCACCCTCCACCCTTATGGCTTGGACTGGACATGGACAGAGGGAAGAACGCCACACTGGAGGTGATGATCCATTTCCCAGGCCACATCACCAGCTATGACATGGACAATACTAAGGTGGTCCTCCAAGCCACAGCCTATACGATCAGGCTGCCCAAGAGGTCATCAACACCATGACCGTCGAGGGGGTCTTGAACCAGTACAAGATGCTCGTCTTTGGCTTTGTCCCTCACCTGGTGCTCAAGGAGTCTCACAGCCAGTGGATAGTCATCAGGGGGCAGATCACGCTGACGCTGACAAAAGATTCCCACGTACAGCAGACCAATGTGAGATGACCTAGAGTGTTGTTGGGTATGAACACCATGGCAATAAGCTCCTCCCTGTCTGCCTCACGCCTGTCCTTTGGCTTAGGAATTCAGAAGCCAAAGATTTTGGCAGAGATGTATGAGAAGTTAAACATAGCCCTAGTGAGGTGCAATGCCAGAGCTCTCCTCAGTATAGAGCATGTAATATGGCTTAGTTACTTTATATGTATAGTTTAATGTATCAGTATATTCATTCATGTATTTATATTTCAATAAATGTAGAAAATTTGGGGATTTATCTGTGGCTTTGCAAACGTCTTTTTAAACTCCTATAGCGAACGGAAATCGTTAAGCGCTCGAAATACGCGTGGCCGGATTCAGCCATCGCCTTACGCAACACGGTATGTACCAGTAGTGATACGCGCGCACATAACATCATTTAGAAATCGTGTGCCTGTCACTCCTTGCGTGGCCATGTATCGGCGTACAATGCTATAACAGATCCATGAGAAAAAGTCGTTGCATTGGGGAGGCGGGGTCGAATTAAAGTCACAGCTGGGCTGAAAAGTTTACTCTCTGCACGCACAGATGTATTATTGAACCAACCATATCTCTCAGTTTTTCATTTCATGTGCAAGCTATACCCACTTGCATATATATGTAACCCCCAACACATGCACACAAAACACTCACACACATACACATACACACACACACACACACAGTCACACAAACCACACATGCTTGTGTCTCATTACATACATGTGCCTCATCGACTTCAGTACATACCAATGTTTCATAGCCTCTACTACCTGCTAGCGCTGGTGTCACATAACCTCTGCTACATGGTCCTGGCTTATGGCATCCATTACAAGTTTATGTTTCACAGCCTCCATTACATGGTCCTGTCTCATACATTTTTTGTCACAGCGCCTCCACTACATGCTCACATCCCATGTCCTTCCTTCACTATCAATTCAGAGTAGGGTTGGGGGGGGGGGGGGGAGGTGCAGTTGAGTTAAAACCACAATTGAGCCACAAATGCCCCATACATTGGAGGACATTCATAAAAAAATTCCAAATTGAATTCAATAACATTTTAGTATATAGTAAAATTCTTTTTCTTTCCACTATAAAAAGTTGAGTTTCAGATTGTAATGGACTATGAAGTTAAAAATCAAGATATGTTCTTTAATTACTACATAGTTGACATAATTTTGGGGGGGGGGGGGGGTCGATTAACTAACTATTAACAATGTTTATGTGCAATAATACTATAATGGCTTGTCTTGATGACCGGCTGACTTTTGATGGTAGTGTGATTGAAATACTGGTAGGCAAGCGCGAAGTAAGAAAAGCGGACAGCACCCACTACCCCCTGCTTGTCGTATTGCGGATCTAAGCCCCCAACCACAATTAGCCCCCCCCACCCTTAAAAACTTGTCTTGTCTACACCCTTGGGGGGGGGGGGGGGGTGCTGTCCGCTTCAGGTCCAATACAAGAAGTGGGGGGCCTTTGTTTGGCACACAGTTGACCACTACTGGGCTGATAGCAACCCTTCTTTTTATTCATAATTTATGCTCTGCACACACAGATGTATGAACCCCCATAATACAATTTTTTTTTAATTGCATGTCACACCTCCTTGAAGATATATGTAAACACACACACACATTAACACAATGGCATACACTAACCTCACATGCTCGTGTCTCACTACATGATCAGGACTACATGTATCCACTACATGTCTCATTGCACAGTAATGGACCTGGGGGGAGGTGGGTCCCTTAGCTCCCTCCCACTTAAAAGTGATAGTATATCCATTTCAGTTTGCTATGAGATTTTTAATGCCGAGAACACAATAATTGAAAATGCATATGGGTCGTAGCCTCACCCGATGGGTGAGCTTACAACGTTCTCCCTGTTTGTTCGTCCTCCCACCCCCCCCCCCCCCCCCCACCCCTCCCAAATCCTAATCCACTATCGAGGCACCTCCACCACATGCTCATGTGACCATGCTCTTCACCATGTACTCCTGTTGGGGTGGGGGGAGGAGGTGTGGTCATGTTAATGAAAGCCAAACCTGAGGTGAAAACTACCCTTCTTTTTGTCCTATTTATCTTCTGCATGGTGCCTTCACATGGTTCACTAGCTATAGTGCATTACATGGCCAGCAAGAACAGACAACACCAACAAAAAGTTTGCACCACATGCATGATACTTAGACTGAGCCAAAAGTCCTGCTCATACCTATTTAACCCCCCCCCCCCCCCCCACACACACACACACACACACCACGTGGCCATCTCACGTGCTGTACAACATATATGGAGGGAGCATAGTCTCTGTCTAATTCACCGTGTTCAACCGACAGAAACATATATCTTGTTTCAGTTGTTTTTACATCATGCATTAATTAATGTGCTTATTATTAATGCCCCCCAAACTCAAAGAAGCACAGTCCGGTGGCGCAAGCGCAAATGAAAAAATATCTAGCTGATTAAGGAAATCACTACTGGTCACATTGAGCACATTGCAAAAAAAAAGAGTTTGAAAGTCAAAATAATAAAAATCTGCCATCTTAGATATAACTACCAAATTTTTTTTGTATATCCAGCACAAATCCCATTTTAGTCATGACCTAGTTTCAGTGCTTATACACCATGCACCAATGTGTGTTCATTATTCATACTACATGTTGTTATACCATTATCAGCCGCTTCCTGAGGTGAACCTCAGGCAAAAGGTGGTCAGGCTATTAGCCTGAATGTCGATGTGCTGGGGGTGGGGGGGGGGGGAGTGCAGTGTACCATAACCCCATCCCCAAACCCTGCATTCTTCATCTCCAAGGTGACCACATTGCCAGGGAGGGGTGGTGGTGCTAATGTAATGTATTTATAACTGCTGAAGTGAGAGAGAACTGGGACCTGGTGTTGGCGTAAGGAAGGGGAAGAGGGGTGGGGAGTCCGATGGTGGCACCTGAGGGGGTAGGCCTCCATTTTCCAGGTACTGGAGCAAATGATGGAACTGGCAGATGATGGACTGGGGACCAGAGGGGCACTAGTTGTTGCACTTCAGAATGTGCAGATGAGTTGGGTGCAGTAATGGGGTGGGCTTAGAGATGAGGTCTGGTGCCACATTTATGACAGCTCCTTCTGAGCATTGTCGGATGCCTGAAGAGGTGGGGTCATTTGTCTTGATGGACTGTGGAAACGAGAGGGCAGATTGAGAATATTTTGTGTCCATTGACAAGCGTTTGGACAAGTAGTATATTTTAGTTATTTGTATAAGTTGGGTTTAGGATAAGTTAAATGACTTTTGGGTAACTTAAATGGTTCAAATTATGTTGTTCAGTTATGTGTAAGCTTCATTTGTGGCTGTTCCAACTTCTCATTTGCATGCAATAAAGCCAGTGGAATAATGTTACATATACATTTTATCATACTCAAGTAATAAATGAGCGAGAGCATATTAGCTAACATTTTCAACAATAGCAGCTGAAGCTATTAAACACAATTGCCTATATCAATCCATGCTACAACCACAGGGACACAGGAATAATGAACTCTGACGTGAAACTGCATACCCACCATTTTTGCAACCCCCCTCCCCCACCCCTCTTCCACGGGTTACTGGTAGATGTCCATAACATATTGTTGGTATTACCAATGAAGCCTGTGCATAAAAATACAGCATTAACCCCCCCCGAAAAAAAAATTGTCATACCCATTACGCATAAACATTACGCCATACAGGTCTGAGGACGAGACCAATCTGACCAAGATGGGGGTGGATTATTTCTTTATATACAGAGCTCGCATTGGGACGTTCGTACGCCTGAATAAGAGAGTCGGCAGAAATTTAGAGTTGCAGGAATTAGAAAAGAAAAGAAGACATCGTGACGTGAATATGTTGAGAGATGGCTATACAGATTCTTATTCCGACGATGCATCATACAATGGGTGTTCATTACAAAAGTACAGGTTGGACCAGCAATTGATGGTGCATGGCGCAGTGACTTTTGTGGTCGATATAGGACACATGCTGTTGCTGATATCCGGAGATATAGAGGAGAACCCCGGACCTTTAACTCAAGGTGAGTTACTTACCCGCCTAATTAAGGCGACCATACACAACATGTGCGCATATTCTAGTAAACTAATGTTTTACAGAAAATATAATTGGTTTATTGAGTTGCATTCAACAGTGTGTTGCCTAATGTATGGTCGCCTTATGCCATACTGTACTAGACTACAGTAGCTGCTCGCTACAGTGGTAATTATCACATTCGCTCCAGCGGAAAGATAATTATATTCACCTGGTACAGAAGAAACTGTTGGTGTACTTAGCAAACCCCCCCTGTGGTTGAAGACTATGCTCCTCTCTAAATGGAATTCACTGTTTATACGCGGCTTTGCTGTGTACCTAGCGCTTCGTAATCCGCCCCTTTTATAATACAAGTAGTATTAGAGAAGGGGCGGATTACGAAGCGCTAGGTACACAGCAAAGCCGCGTAAAACGTGAATTCCATTTAGAGAGGAGCATAGTCAACCGCATGGGGTTTTGCTAAGTACACCAACAGTTTCTTCTGTACCAGGTGAAATAATTATCTTTCCTCTGGAGCGAATGTACCGCTGTAGCGAGCCGCTACTGTAGTTGGGCGTCCAAGTGTGGCTATTATCACATATAGCCCACATACGATATCAGATGGATACATAGGCCGGTCATCCGTCAATCAGTGGTGACTGGGTGAAGCCATATTTTCATCACACTATCACAATTATCTCCATTGTGGTAACAAAAACACAATAGAGCGGTGCCTATTGCGGGCAACTAACTCTAGGCAACATTGTTGATGTGTAATGCATTCAATCATAAAACACATTGGGATTAGTTTACATTTTGGATAAAAGATAAAACTTAGCATTGCATGCAACCCTTATGTTTGCCTTAATAACTAATTTACTCACTCCGCTAGACCCCCTGGACTCGCAGTGTAGTGTTGAACACATGAACAAAGTGGCTTTGTCCTTTAATTTTGACTGGAAGGTGGTAGGCAGACGTCTAGTGGGTGAGCAGGCCATTGAAGACATTGATAGGGAGGAGCAGGGTGAACAGAGAAAGAGAGACAAAATGTTTCTGAAGTGGCTGGAACAGGAAGGGACCAAGGCTACATATAGAGTATTGATAGGTGTGTTTGAAGAAGTAAACTACCACCAGACAGCTGAGGCAGTGAGGTCATTGGTACCACCTATAGCTGAAGGTAGGTAACGTTCCATATATATGCAATACGTAGGTTTCAGCTTGTAGTTTCATTACATGAGCATATAGGGAATGAGCATATGCTTGATGAAACATTATCAATTTAATATACACATTTAATGGCATGGCAGCCATAAGAATGTTTGTGCCTGGCCGGCTATTTACGAACACTTAAAAGGCTGAAAATAGACCGTCTAATGACTACAATTTTTTTAAATCATTTGGATTCTTTGAACTGTATTTTTTTTATGTCTAAGAATGAGATGAAGGATTTTGGTTGTCATGCAAGTATTATGCCTCTATATTACCACAATGACTGAGTCCATATTCTGTTTAACCTTCATAATGAGCATGAAAGTATTTTTGATTTCTTTTTCTTCTACAGACATAGCAGCTAAGCAGGATCAGCATGCTGCAGCATGTGATACGAGTGTCCCACAGCTACCACAAATAGCTTCAGTGAATGGTAATGATAAATATTTACCCATGTGATCACCACTGATTTGGTACCTTTGTAGGGTTGGAACACACTGCTTGTGCGAAACATCTCCTGTCCACTCCCGGCACTGATGTAAGCATGAAAGATGAGGTTGAGTGGGTACACTATAAAGGGGGAGGGAGTGGGTACACTATAAATATGGGGTGGGAGTAGGTACACTATAAAGGGGGTGGGAGTGGGTGCACTATAAAGGGGGTGGGAGTGGGTACACTATAAAGGGGGTGGGAATGGGTGCACTATAAAGGGGGTGGGAGTGGGTACACTATAAAGGGGGTGGGAGTGGGTACACTATAAAAGGGTGGGAGTGGGTACACTATAAAGGAGGTGGAAGTGGGTGCACTATAAAGGGGGTGGGAGTGGGTACACTATAAAGGGGGTGGGAGTGGGTACACTATAAAAGGGTGGGAGTGGGTACACTATAAAGGAGGTGGAAGTGGGTGCACTATAAAGGGGGTGGGAGTGGGTACACTATAAAGGGGGTGGGAGTGGGTACACTATAAAGGGGGTGGGAGTGGGTACACTATAAAAGGGTGGGAGTGGGTACACTATAAAGGGGGTGGAAGTGGGTGCACTATAAAGGGGGTGGAAGTGGGTGCACTATAAAGGGGGTGGGAGTGGGTACACTATAAAGAGGTGGGAGTGGGTACACTATAAAGGGGGTGGAAGTGGGTGCACTATAAAGGGGGTGGAAGTAGTTACACTATAAAGGGGGTGGAAGTGGGTGCACTATAAAGGGGGTGGGAGTAAGTGCACTATAAAGGGGGTGGGAGTGGGTACACTATAAAGGGGTGGGAGTGGGTACAGTATCAACATGATTCACCATATTTTATACTGATGCATGTTTTTTCAAGATGGCTAGTAGTCTATATGAACCGATCTCTCGCTGGAGCCACGTGGCTGTTGCATACCAGGGGAAAGTTTACATCTGGGGAGGCCGCATTGAGAACCTATCTGAAAAGGATGATCTCATATCTGTAGTCGAGGAATTTGATCCTGTCCAGATGAAGTGGACACAATTACATGCAAAAGGGGATTTCCCCCAGTGGCCAGAACGTTGCACACATGCATTTTCTGAAGACAGAGGCCAACTATATGTGTATGGTGGATACCATGGTTCATTTAGCAATTCCTTATATATGCTTACACTTGGTACCATGGAATGGAAGGAAATCAGTGGCAGTGATCCTGAAAATGCTCCCGGGAAAAAAGCTGCTGCAGGGATGGTCGTCTGGAAGGATTTGCTGGTATTGTTCGGGGGTTATGGCTGTCCACCTCAACGCAAACATAATGGAGCAAAGTATGAATGTAATGGAACAAGAGAAGAGTGTTGGACTAATGACCTCTACATCTTTGAAGCACAGCCAAGTATGTCAACCAATATATGCCATACTTATGTATGTATATCTGATGTATTGTATGGCAGGATCCTGGAAGTTTCAGTCCTCCCATGAGGTACCACCACCATGTAATGGTTTTTCTTTCGTACTTCTTCATGACAACCGTGTGTTTAAGTATGGAGGAACAGAAGCAAAAAAAAGTGTTAGCACGATTTATATCCTTGACCTCCTGGAGTGGGTATGTTAGATATGTATATGTATGGGGACAGTTCACATGAAATTTTTGCTTTGCAATTTTATTTTTTAATGCTCTCTGTTTAAATTGCTATAACTTCCGAATGATTAAGCTGCCACTATTTGCGTCTCATCCTACCACACCATTTCTCTATGACATAGTTTTTCTGTCTTTTAAGTCCTCTCCAAAAAAAAATTGGCGTTACCACTGGGGGTTCAAACCTTAAATATCCTTCTGCGTGTACATAGAACAGTCCTGTCACTATTGACTTAAACTGTTTGTTAATTCTTACTTTATCATTGCGAAAATATTGCATGCACATTTTCCTGCTTGATTCCTGCCAATGATATAAGCAAATCGCATCCCATCAAATGTATGGGAAGCAGGTTCATTATTATTGCCATGAATCAAGTGGAAATATGTGCACACATTTTGCACAGCTATATCTTTACAACAGATAAACTAAAAACAGGACAAATCAATAGGTACATGATCCCTCCAAGTATTTACCAAATTTGGAAGTTAAAATAAATCTTCCTGCAGCAGGATATGGCAGGTGAGAACCCCAAGGAGTGTCAGACGTTGCCACACTGGCACAATGCTAATGCAATACCCCAAAATGTATTCTACCATAAAGAAATAGGAAGTCAATGGCATTTGGTAATTTTAATGTGAAGCATGTTTATACCTTTATATGTCAATATAGCAGCATGAAATTTTCAACTGTCCCATGTTTATTATGAATTAGGATGACATAATTCATCCATACATATAATCTGCATGTGCTCAAAAGAAGGTGAAATTCCAAACTGGGCTGGCTACGCTACTTTGTTATGTACTTTTATATGCATCTGTGCCATACAGTTACACATTCACTCCTTTAAATGACTACTGTCATCCTAGTGAGACATTTGTCACCTAGGAGGTCAAAATGTATAATGTAGAATTTGTGTTATTACCGTGTTTTTTTTTACCAGACTTTGAAAGCTCTAGCAATGTTAAATGATCACGCGTTACCTTTGGGTAACAAATGTTTCCCAAAGGTAAACTACTCAGCTGACTACACGATTACTTACTCCTGTAACCCTTTTATGACAAATCTGTGGTCTTATAAGGTTAATAATTGGCTTGAATTGGAGCATGTTACAATGAATTATTAATTTTTCTAATATAGCTATGTTGTACTACGCAGATATGTGTAATTGTATTAATTATGACCTTTGTAATCTGACAGAAATGGAATAAACTTATTATCCAGGGCCCTGACATACCAAAAGAAAGAAAATTTCATACCACTTCACAGGTCTTGGCAAATAATACAATTTTGATCACCGGAGGAAATATAAATGTTAATAGCACCTCAGGAGAGATGTGGATATTTAACTATGATGACAAGAAGTGGAAGCAGGTAGGCATGGCACAAGGTTTTAAAGCCATTGAATACTTGCTAGAATGACCATTGTTAGGAGTATGTACCATTTGTGTTTGTAATGTCAAGTGGAAACATCCCATGTAATATTTTGGACTTCTTATTAGGTGGTGTATGAATTTAACCATTATAAGAAAATTCTCTAATTAAGAGAGTGTCTACCTATGGGTACGCTTTTATTTATTTTGATTTTTCATCCAAAGCTCACCACTTCTTCCGATGTGAAGCGATACTGGCATACAGCTACATGTGTCTCGCTAGATCCCACCAAGTTACAAGTAGTTATATTTGGAGGTCGAGACGAAACTGGTCAGCATCCAGAACCAATGTCCAATACTACAGTTTTTTGCCTTGGTGCGTTACAGTATTCACAATGTAACTTCGCACAAGGTACCAATATTTTAGTATAGTACTATAACATTTACTTGGAGACATTGTTGTAGTCATACCATATTGAATGAAGATTGTTACTTTATATGTAATTGGATTTATAGTTCACTTTGTACAGAAGAAAACCTTTGAACCAACTGCCGCACCGCATAAGTAATGTGCCCATCTTTTAAAATGCAATCTGTACTGGCACAAAGTAAAATAATAATTAATGTTTGTGTTGATGATTGCATTTATTAGTTTTATTCATTTTCAATTGTAAACTATAGAATGAGTTAGTGTTCGTTAGTACTTGAAGGTGTGCAGTGTATTTCTTACAGAACTGAACATATTGCTAATTTGAATATTTAACGTGATTTTATGAAGTAATATTTGAGTTATTTCATTGCAATTGAAATAATCACAAGGGCATGATAGCACTCGCCATGAAATTTTCAGTATACAATTTCGTAATATCAGAACTTCAAGCATTAGAAGCAATTTGTTGGACTCCGTATATGTATATGTCTACTTTCTCAATGTCATAGAGTATATAGACTTTTTCACTCCAAATGATTTGGCAACTAGTACTCTTTACAAAAATGTTAAAAGTTCCAACTATCATCAAGTCTTAAAGGCACTAGATTTCAGAAAAACCATATGTAATTTCCTGGATTACCCTGTAGTTGTGCAGTTGAAGAATGATGCATGCAACTCTCCAGCTCAAACTACCCAACTTTTTAAGCAGCAGAAGTCCGTTCATGGAAATTATTCCATACTATATTGCTTGTTTGTGTTAATTATAAATAATTTCCTTTACATGTCATTTCTATTGTCGTGCCATTAGACCTCCATGCCTTTTCTGCGATGGTGAAAACTGATATGTTATGGTCGCTGAAACCAACACCTAGCGATGTTGCTGAAGTAATCCCTACTAAGTGGCGACAAGTTGGCATTCAACTGAAACTGTCAACCAATACTTTGGACAGAATACAAGATGAAAATTGTAAATACTCCAATTCTCATGAAAGATATTTTAGACAGGTCTTCAAAGAATGGAGGAAACAATATCCTGAATCTTACTCTTGGAACACATTAATTGATGTTCTCAAGAAGGGTGCTGTCAGTGAAGATGCTCTTGCTGACGCATTACGTAATAAGTATATACGCACTCCAATCATTGCCAGCACACTTGAAGATGGTGAGTATAGTGTGCTATTTACAGCATGTTAGTCAATAGCTTCACATAATCAGATCTTATTGCAATTAATTGTATTTATTTGGGTTAGGATTAGGGTGTCTCTCGTACTGCTTTCAATGTCCCATCCTCCAGTTGCAACTTCCTTAGTTTCTTTCCATCGACTCCACCAAGACTGTCATAGTTGTCCCCTCAGCATCAACACCTGGACCATCAGTTTCCTCTTGCTCCGCATCAGCATTTTTCTCAACCACGTTGTCCTCCGTCTGGGAGGCCACATTCCTTCCTCTCCTGGATCTTTCATAACTGGCACTGGTGACAATCTCCTACACATAATACCAGAGTCCTTCTCCTTCTTGGATGCATTCTCTTCCACTTCCCTCTTCCGTTTGGCCTGAACCCTCGTTATAGCTGCCAATGCTTCCTCTCCTGCAGGTTCATATGAACATATCCGCACCAGCTCAGGAACGTCTCTTCCACGTAGCACTGACGTAGGCAGCTTCTTCACCACCACTGCTTCCACAAAGTAGCTCTTGCCGTCGACAGTCACCTCCACCTTGGCTAAGTGGGTGAGAGACATTGTCACCATGCACACATTGCACTGACACTAATTTATTTAGATATCTATTCCTAGGCACAAGATTGTCTCGCACTAAAGTTCTGGCTGCATCGATGTCTAGAACGATGTCTCTAACTTCTTTCCTTTCTACGTAGCCTGCCCTACGTGGAAGAGAGTTGGCCCCCATCACTTTGGACTGCTTTGATCTCCCTCCATAGGATGTAGCCGCGCATTCTTCAGACATCTGCTCGCCACATGACCCACCGTACGCAGCAAAATAAAAAGAATGCGTAGAATCATTTCTTGATTTTCTATTGCTTTGTCACTTACATTCTGGTACATATTGTTAACTGTTTGTACCAGGTATTTAAACATTTTGTACCAGAATGTACATAAGTTACATATCAATAGAAAATCAAGAATTGATTCAACGCGTTTTTTGCTGTGTTACGACAGTTGTAACATCTGGTAGGTGGCGCTGGGGGCTCTTTTGCACAAGTTGGCCCTCCTTCAGACCAGCATCCTTGTCCTCATCACCTGTCTCTTCATGAAACATAGCTTCATTAGCTTGTCCCTTGGCTTGAGAGGCCTGCTCATTACTTTCATTTTGACACCGATTTAAACGTTTAATACCCGAAACTTGCTTTCAAGTATTGTCTACGTGTAGATGATTTTGACCAATTTCATCTACGTATAGATGGTCCGTCGATTTAAAATTAATATAGACCAGTATTGTAATATTTTTTCCCTCCCCAGTTCCTTCTCCTCCAATTGGATTAAAGGCTGACGATATCAAAGCTACATCCATGACCATATCTTGGCAACCACCACATGATGTAAATGGTATCATCAGAGGTTATCAAGTCAGCTACACTTCACATGGTGAAAGTGAATGGCTTCATGATGTTGCTAAAAATACTACTAGTACTGAGCTGACTGGACTAAGACCACACACTGAGTACACCATACGTGTGAGGGCCAAGACAGTGGATTATGGAGACAACAGCACTCCAATCATTGCCAGCACTCTTGAAGATGGTGAGTATAGTGTGCTATTCACAGCATGTTAGTCAATAGCTTCACATATTGCAATTACTTGTGGGTTAGGATTAGGGTTAGGTGTATCATCAATAACCATTATAGTTTATGAAGTATGCTGCTCTGAATTCTATGAATATTAATTACTTTTGTTTGTTAAATAACCATCATGCATGTGTTGTAGCCCAGATTTGAGAATTGAGATCATTCCAGATTTTTTTTTCAGTACTGAAGGGACCATTAATAGTTTCTGAAATAAAGTTCTGTTCATTGCCAAGCTCTTTGCACCACATTGAGTTTTAAAAGTGATTGCCAATGTTTTAAATGTTATGCAGATTATTTTAGCCCTAATCTAAAGTGTTCATTTATATGTCACAAGTGCATTATATAAGTATCGTGAACTGCAGCTTAGAACATGGGCACACAGAGAAATATTATGCAGCATCAATCCTGTATGGAACCTGCTTTACAGCTGTTCTGGGTTGGAAACTAGGTCTGACAAGGTATTTATAGTCGTGGGAACGAGGGCATCCTCATTATAGACAAGGCTATACTCGATGCATTGTATAGTCAGGGTCATCATCCATGTATTCATCATCACTACAGCTGCTACCACTGTGAAGCTCCTCACTGCGCAACAGTAAAAATATATAAGGACTTATTTCAGCCATACTTAACAGGCATCTTGCTTGATGATGACACAGTACGGCAGATTGATGTATATGCATGACAACAATGCACCTTTATATATTATAAATTAATCAAAAACACTTATATTATCCTAATATGAAACATGTGCTGCAGCCTGACTTATGGAGGAAGAGTAGGGCCTTATACAAGCATGCATATCCAGAAATTCAGGAATGGATTTAATAACAATATATTCACGTGGGAGGAGAGAGGTTTGGAAACATGAGATTCAGTCAGGTAGAATGAGATATAAAAATATGTGGTTCTAAAATTGCCTGGTTTGACTAATAAATTTATTAATGACCTCCAGTATTGTAATATTTTCTCCCTTCCCAGTTCCTTCTCCTCCAATTGGATTAAAGGCTGACAATATCAAAGCTACATCCATGACCATATCTTGGCAACCACCACATGATGTAAATGGTATCATCAGGGGGTATCAAGTCAGCTACACTCTACATGGTGAAAGTGAATGGTTTCATGATGTTGCTAAAAATGCTACCAGTACTGAGCTGATTGGACTAAGACCAAACACTGAGTACACCATACGTGTGAGGGCCAAGACAGTGGATTATGGGGACAACAGCACTCCAATCATTGCCAGCACACTTGAAGATGGTGAGTATAGTGTGCTATTTACAGCATCCCGGGAGAAAAAAACGGCGTAATCGCACACCAAATTATGCGGTCTTCGAAGCGCTGTATCTTCTTGATTGTGCAATATAGTAGAGCTACATTTTGCATATTTACAAAGCGGTCCTGTGTCATAGAAGTCAAAAGATGGTTTAGTTTGCGATGAATCTTTCCGAAGATATTCACAATCAACTTAGAGCAAGATTTCGCAGGCTTCAAGTACAAAACCTCGCAAAATCAAGCTCTTTACTTGAATGTGAATATCTTCGGAACAATGCATCGCAAACTAAACCATCTTTGGACTTCTATAGACACAGGACCGCTTTGTAAAATGTACATGTACTATATTGCACAATCAAGAAGATACAGCGATTTTGAAGACCGCGTAATTTGGCATGTTTATGGTTATGGCAGTTCTTCACGCACAATAACGCGCAATTACGCCGCGTTTTTCTCCCGGGATGTTAGTCAATGCTTCACATCATCAGATCTTATTGCAATTACTTGGGTTAGGATTATGGGTTAGGTGTATCATCAATAACCATAATAGTTTATGATGTATGCTGCTCTGAATAATTAATCTATGAGTATTAATTACTTTTGTTTGTTAAATAAACATCATGGGTTGTAGCCCAGATTTGAAAATTGAGATCGTTCCAGATTTTTTTTCAGGACTGAAGGGACCATTAATATTGTCTTTCTGAAATAAATTTCTGTTCGTTGCCAAGCTTTTTGCGCCACTTTGAATTTTAAAAGTGATTGCCAATGTTATGCAGATTATTTTAGCCCTAATCTAAAGTGTTCATTTATACGTCACAAGTGTGTTATACAAGTATCGTGAACCGCAGCTTGGAACATTGGCACACAGAAAAAATTATGCAGCATCAATCCGATATGGGACCTGCCTTACGGCTGTTCTGGGTTGGAAACTAGGTCTGATAAGGTATTTATAGTCGTGGGAACGATGGCATCCTCATTATAGACAAGGCTATACTCGATGCATTGTATAGTCAGGGTCATCATCCATGTATTCATCGTCACTACAGCTGCTACCACTGTGAAGCTCCGCACTGCGCAACAGTAAAAATATATAAGGGCTTATTTCAGCCATAGTGAAATTTATTTAAAAGAGATCTTGCTTGATAATACAGTATGACAAATTGACGTATATGCATGACAACAATGCACATTTATATGAAAGTATAACACGTAAAACTAATAATTTATAGCAAAAACACTTACATTATCCAACACTTTTAGAAAATGAAATTTATAAATTACATGTGCTGCAGCCTCAATTATGGATGGAAGAGTAGGGTTGTGTACAAGCATGCATATCCAGAAATTCAGGAATGGATCTAATACAATGTATTCACATGGGAGGAGGGAGGTTTGGAAACATGTGATTTAGTCAGGTAGAATGAGATATAAATCAGAACCTTAAATGTGTGGGTCTAAAATTGCCTGGTTTGACTAATAAATTTATTAATGGCATGTGAGCTGTTGATAACAATATGAGACCAACGCATGTAATGTAGCAGTTGCTTTGCTGACTCTCGTACCGCTTTCAATGTCCCATCCTCAGTTGCAACTTCCTTAGTTTCTTTCCACTGATGGTCCAGGTGGTGATGCTGAGGGGACAACTATGACAGTCTTGGTGGAGTACGGCTGAAATGAGCCCTTATATATTTTTACTGTTGCGCAGTGAGGAGCTTCACAGTGGTAGCAGCTGTAGTGATGATGAATACTCCTCCAAGACTGTCATAGTTGTCCCCTCAGCATCACCACCTGGACCATCAGTTTCCTCTTGCTCCGCATCAGCATTTTTCTCAACCACATTGTCCTCTGTCTGGGAGGCTACACTCCTTCCTCTCCGGGATCTTTCATAACTGGCGCTGGTGACAATCTCCTACACGTAATACCAGAGTCCTTCTCCTTCTTGGATGCACTCTCTTCCTCTTCACTCTTCACTCTTCCGTTTGGCCTGAGCCCTCGTTATAGCTGCCAACGTTTCCTCTCCTGCGGGTTCATATGAACAAATCCACACCAGCTCAGGAACGTCTCTTCCACGTAGCACTGACGTAGGTAGCTTCTTTACCACGGCAGCTGCCACAAAAGTAGCTCTTGCCGTCGACAATCACCTCCACCTTGGCTAAGTGGGTGAGAGACATTGTCACCATGCACACATTGCACTGACACTAATTTATTTAGATATCTATTCCTAGGCACAAGATTGTCTCGCACTAATGTTCTGGCTGCATCGATGTCTAGAACGATGTCTCTAACTTCTTTCCCTTCTACGTAGCCTGCCCTACGTGGAAGAGAGTTGGCCCCCTTCACTTTGGACTGCTTTGATCTCCCTCCATAGGACGTAGCCGCGCATTCTTCAGACATCTGCTCGCCACATGACCCACCTTACACAGCAAAAAGAACGCGTAGAATCAATTCTTGATTTTCAATTGACTTGTCACTTACATTCTGGTACATATTGTTAACTGTTTGTACGAGATATTTAAACATTTTGTACCAGAATGTACGTAAGTGACAATCAATAGAAAATCAAGAATTGATTCGACGCGTTTTTCTGCTGTGTTACGACAGTTGTAACTGGGGGCTCTTTTGTTCGAGTTGGCCCTCCTTCAGACCATCATCCTTGTCCCCATCATCAGTCTTTTCCTGAAACATAGCTTTATTAGCTTGTCCCTCGGCTTGAGAGGCCTGCTCATTACTTTCATTTTGACACCGATTTAAACGTTTAATACCCGAAACTTGCCTGGATGTGGTGTCTACGTGTAGATGATTTCGACCAATTTAAAATTAATATAGACCAGTATTGTAATATTTTCTCCCTCCCCAGTTCCTTTTCCTCCAATTGGATTAAAGACTGACAATATCACAGCTACATCCATGACCATATCTTGGCAACCACCACATGAAGTAAATGGTATCATCAGAAGTTATCAAGTCAGCTACACTCTACATGGTGAAAGTGAATGGTTTCATGATGTTGCTAAAAATGCTACCAGTACTGAGCTGATTGGACTAAGACCACACACTGAGTACACCATACGTGTGAGGGCCAAGACAGTGGATTATGGGGACAACAGCACTCCAATCATTGCCAGCACACTTGATGATGGTGAGTATAGTGTGCTATTTACAGCATGTTAGTCAATAGCTTCACATCATCAGATCTTATTGCAATTACTTGTATTTATTTGGGTTAGGATTAGGGTTAGGTGTATCATCAATAACCATAATAGTTTATGATGTATGCTGCTCTGAATTAATTCCTTTTGTTTGTTAAATAAACATCATAGGTTGTAGCCCAGATTTGAGAATTGAGATCATTCCAGATTTTTTTTTCAGTACTGAAGGGACCATTAATAGTTTAAAAAATAAATTTCTGTTCATTGCCAAGCTCTTTGCACCACATTGAGTTTTAAAAGTGATTGCCAATGTTTTAAATGTTATGCAGATTATTTTAGCCCTAATCTAAAGTGTTCATTTATATGTCACAAGTGCATTATATAAGTATCGTGAACCGCAGCTTAGAACATGGGCACACAGAGAAATATTATGCAGCATCAATCCTATATTGAACCTGCTTTACAGCTGTTCTGGGTTGGAAACTAGGTCTTATAGTTGTGGGAACGAGGGCATCCTCATTATAGACAAGGCTATACTCGATGCATTGTACAGTCAAGGTCATCATCCATGTATTCATCGTCACTACAGCTGCTACCACTGTGAAGCTCCTCACTGCGCAACAGTAAAAATATATAAGGGCTTATTTCAGCCATACTTAACAGGCATCTTGCTTGATGATGACACAGTACGGCTGATTGGTGTATATGCATGACAACAATGCACAATAATATATTATAAATTAATACATATTATCCTAAACTTTTAGAAAATGAAACATGTACTGCAGCCTCTATTATGGAGGAAGAGTAGGGCCTTATACAAGCATGCATATCCAGAAATTCAGGAATGGATCTAATAACAATATATTCACATGGGAGGAGGAAGGTTTGGAAACATGAGATTCAGTCAGGTAGAATGAGATATAAAAATGTGTGGTTCTAAAATTGCCTGGTTTGACTAATAAATTTATTAATGGCCCGTGAATATAGACCAGTATTGTAATATTTTTTCCCTCCCCAGTTCCTTCTCCTCCAATTGAATTAAAGGCTGACAATATCAAAGCTACATCCATGACCATATCTTGGCAACCACCGTATGATGTAAATGGTATCATCAGAGGTTATCAAGTCAGCTACATACTACATGGTGAAAGTGAATGGTTTCATGATGTTGCTAAAAATGCTACTAGTACTGAGCTGACTGGACTAAGACCACACACTGAGTACACCATACGTGTGAGGGCCAAGACAGTGGATTATGGAGACAACAGTACTCCAATCATTGCCAGCACACTTGAAGATGGTGAGTATAGTGTGCTATTCACAGCATGTTAGTCAATAGCTTCACATCATCAGATCTTATTGCAATTACTTGTATTTATTTGGGTTAGGATTAGGGTTAGGTGTATCATTAATAACCATAATAGTTTATGAAGTATGCTGCTCTGAATTAATTACTTTTGTTTGTTAAATAAACATCATAGGTTGTAGCCCAGATTTGAGAATTGAGATCATTCCAGATTTTTTTTCAGTACTGAAGGGACCATTAATAGTTTAAGAAATAAATTTCTGTTCATTGCCAAGCTCTTTGCACCACATTGAGTTTTAAAAGTGATTGCCAATGTTTTAAATGTTATGCAGATTATTTTAGCCCTAATCTAAAGTGTTCATTTATATGTCACAAGTGCATTATACAAGTATTGTGAACCGCAGCTTAGAACATTGGCACACAGAGACATATTATGCAGCATCAATCCTGTATGGAACCTGCTTTACGGCTGTTCTGGGTTGGAAACTAGGTCTTATAGTCGTGGGAACAAGGGCATCCTCATTATAGACAAGGCTATACTCGATGCATTGTATAGTCAGGGTCATCATCCATGTATTCATCATCACTACAGCTGCTACCACTGTGAAGCTTCTCACTGCGCAACAGTAAAATTACATAAGGGCTCATTTCAGCCATACTTAATAGGCATCTTGTTTGATGATGACACAGTACGTATATGCATGACAACAATGCACATTAATATATTATAAATTAATCAAAAACACTTATATTATCCTAAACTTTTAGAAAATGAAACATATGCTGCAGCCTCTATTATGGAGGAAGAGTAGGGCCTTATACAAGCATGCATATCCAGAAATTCAGGAATGGATCTAATAACAATATATTCGCGTGGGAGGAGGAAGGTTTGGAAACATGAGATTCAGTCAGGTAGAATGAGATATAAAAATATGTAGTTCTAAAATTGCCTGGTTTGACTAATAAATTTATTAATGGCCCGTGATCTAAAATTAATATAGACCAGTATTGTAATATTTTCTCCCTCCCCAGTTCCTTCTCCTCCAATTGGATTAAAGACTGACAATATCAAAGCTACATCCATGACCATATCTTGGCAACCACCACATGATGTAAATGGTATCATCAGAGGTTATCATGTCAGCTACACTCTACATGGTGAAAGTGAATGGCTTCATGATGTTGCTGAAAATGCTACTAGTACTGAGCTGACTGGACTAAGACCACACACTGAGTACACCATACGTGTGAGGGCCAAGACAGTGGATTATGGAGACAACAGCACTCCAATCATTGCCAGCACACTTGAAGATGGTGAGTATAGTGTGCTATTCACAGCATGTTAGTCAATATCTTCACATATTGCAATTACTTGTGGGTTAGGATTAGGGTTAGGTGTATCATCAATAACCATAATAGTCTATGATGTATGCTGCTCTGAATAATTAATCTATGAGTATTAATTACTTTTGTTTGTTAAATAAACATCATGGGTTGTAGCCCAGATTTGAGAATTGAGATCATTCCAGTTTTTTTTTTAGTACTGAAGGGACCATTAATAGTTTAAATTTCTGTTCATTGCCAAGCTCTTTGCACCACATTGAGTTTTAAAAGTGATTGCCAATGTTTTAAATGTTATGCAGATTATTTTAGCCCTAATTCTAAAGTGTTCCATTTAAATGTCACAAGTGCATTATATAAGTATCGTGAACCACAGCTTAGAACATTGGCACACAGAGAAATATTATGCAGCATCAATTCTGTATGGAACCTGCTTTACAGCTGTTCTGGGTTGGAAACTAGGTCTGATATGGTATTTATAGTCGTGGGAATGAGGGCATCCTCATTATAAACAAGGCTATACTCGATGCATTGTATAGTCAGGGTCATCATCCATGTATTCATCGTCACTACAGCTGCTACCACTGTGAAGCTTCTTACTGCGCAACAGTAAAAATATATAAGGGCTCATTTCAGCCATACTTAACAGGCATCTTGCTTGATGATGACACAGTACGGCTGATTGATGTATATGCATGACAACAATGCACATTAGTATATTTTGAATTAATCAAAAACACTGACAGCATATTATCCTAAACTTTTAGAAAATGAAACATGTGCTAGGGCCTTATACAAGCATGCATATCCAGAAATTCAGGAATGGATCTAATAACAATATATTCACGTGGGAGAAGGAAGGTTTGGAAACATGAGATTCAGTCAGGTAGAATGAGATATAAAAATATGTGGTTCTAAAATTGCCTGGTTTGACTAATGAATTTATTAATGGCATGTGCACTGTTGGTAACAGCATGAGACCAACGCATGTAGTGTAGCTTAATTAGATTTCCACGTTTTTACATGTCGTTCTGGAGGGGGCATCATTGCACAGCACAATACGCTAAGAGACTGTTTTGCCAATCTGTGCTCCAAAGCTTATCTCCTCAACTGGAGAAAGGTCCAGGCATAGACTTCTCTAGACCAGCTGATGTACTTATGTCAAACTGGTCTCTCTCCCACCCTGCAGCATTTTACCTAATAGTCATCCATCCGCTTAATACAGATCTCATTCTGGAAGCGAGTTTGGCTTCAGGCAATTCTGCAGAATGTGGCGAGGTTGGGAAGCATGCCAAAAATGATGAGATGTGTTCAGAGTTGGGCTGGACGTGCATTCCATTAGTGGTGGAAGTCTATGGTGGTTAGGAATTTGAAGCCCAAGAATGCTTCTCAGGATTGAACAAGAGACTTGCCGTGCTATCTGACAATGAACCACTGAGCCAAATCTACTGCCTGCTGGGTGTAACATTAATGAGGCAGAATGCTAGAGCCATCCTGCTGAGATGCCCCCATATTCCCCTTCATGAATGTTAATTATATCAATTATTATTATTATTATTTAAGACTAAAATTATTTTATTATTATTTATTTTTGACAACAGAATACAGTTACAGCAGGATAAAAGGACAAACACAATTACATTATTATAAGTATAACTAACTTACGATAAATGCCGCTAACAAACCTACAGTTCTTCTAACCTATCCGGACATTTTCTCTCCCCATGATGGCCCTAGCCACTGACCTCACCAGTGACATGTTGAGGTGGCCATAGGTGTCACCCAGCATTTTGGGTTTGGGAATGGCCTGGCCAATGGCAAGTAGAGAGGCTAGACGGGAAAAAACACTCTGGGCCTCCTTCCCCCAGTTACCGTATGTTTCTACAGCTAGGGGGATACATGTCCACCCCAACTCCTGGCATCTGGTGTCATTGGCCACATGCTTTCTAAGTTCAGCAGCATAGGCTGCTGCTCCCACAGATGTACTGGCATTGTTGAGGGTTACTGGTGTAAGGGGTGAAGTAACAGTAACGTCAAAGGCCGCAGGCTTTCCTCTGTCCCATCCCTGAACAAGGACATCCGCAGGGCGAGAGTTAACATGGTCCCTAGCTAAGCCATACCCAACTTCAACCCTCACAGAAAGGTGGGCCTGGCAGCAAAAGTTAGCAAAGATATCCCGCAAGTGATTGTGCCTTGCAACCACATCACCCACCATGTCTGCAGGAGGCTGTATGATGACCTAAAGGGTCAAGGGCAATATCAGGACAATGTGGACACAAAGAACCTCCAGAGGTGTCAAGACCCAACCACCATCTGAGTGCTATCTGACATTCAGCAGAGGTAAGGTGCAGATCCAGACCAGTAGAAGGGATGACTGAGATCCAAGAACCCGCATGAGGGGCAGAAACAGAAAGGATCCGAGCCTTATTCACTGGAGAGGAGGAAGATAACAGTGATTGGAAAACATGCATATCCAGCTTCTTAGACAGAGCTCTTTGTGGAGGCAGGTTGACCAGAACCTCCTCAGCTGTGATTGACTCATCAGGGGGAACCAGAGTATTGAAGCGGTCACAGCCTGAAGCATGTGTATGTTATCGGCACTACCAAATCCTGATGAAGCAAGGGAAGCTATAAACGCAGCAGAACAGTGCAAAGCAAGGGACCGAAAGCCAAGCCCACCAAAACTTTGACTGAGTTGTGCTTGCTGCCAATTTTGGTCAGGGACGTCCACTGCAATGCAGGAGGTGAAGCATAGCCTTACCTCCTCATCAAAGAGCTTAAGATAGTCAGCACAATGTCTTGGAGGAGTGGCTCTGGCTAGTGCACTAACTTACAGTAACTTCCACACATACGAAGAAGCGAAAAGGCCACGTGAAGGTCAACTGTAGAGACATCCACAAGAGCCTTAAGCAAGATCTTGGGCATTGCACATTTCTCAGCAATGAAGCGAGAACAGTGAACAAAATCTCCAATTGGGGCCACTAGGATGTCCAGGTTGGGAAGGAGAGATGACTTCACCACTGGTGGAAATAGTGAATTACCACTCCTACTGAAAAGTTCACACTTGGAAAAATTGATGTAAAGCCCCAAGTGAGGACCAAGCTCTTCTATGAGGTGCAGAGCACGTATTACTGCAGACCTCTCCCCCGCTAGAACCCCATCATCAAGATACCAAGCTTCCAGAAGCAGCTGGAGACAATCATCATCTGCATCAATACTGGTAACAAGCTTATGGAGAACCAAGGCGAACAGCATTGGGCCCAGTGGATCACCTTGCTGGACACCAGACTGGGAACTAATCTGGCCCATAGGGTGCCACAATGATGTATGAGATCCATAGCACCACGAGACCCATGGGAGAGGCTCTGGAAAGAAAGTAGTACACTCATCCAAAACTGCCTGCCTCGATACCATATTGAAGGCATTTGACATGTCCACCTTGAACACTACGAAGTCGCCACTCAACCAGTTTTCATCAATGCATCTCCTTAAGCTGTGCACAATCTTCTCTGCACCTGCTTTACAAGTCACTCCAAATTGTGAGGGCTGAAAGAATGAGGAGATCTTGTCCCTTAGAATGGCACAGATGCATTTCCCTGTCAGCCTACGCAATGTTTCCCCCACTGCAATCGGCCTAACATCTGGTGGGTTACCCTCCTTACCTTTGTTCAGTGCAATTAGTATTATTATTATTTTATATAATTATTATTATTATTGACAACAGAATACAGTTACAGCATTATTATTAAGATGATCAATATGTTATTATTCTTTCACATGTTAACTTTTTAATCAATGGCATTGTTAACAGAATATCTAGCAAAGAAGTTATCAAGGGTACTGGCTGGTTACAAAGATATTTCATTTCGCAGTTTGAAAATTGGCAAGCTTATTTTCTTTGGACCACCACGTGCTGGGAAAACCACCCTTCGTAAAGAGCTCCTTAGGTACACAGTGAATATACCACAAAAGTGCATCACCCCTGAACCAAGTACACCAATTGCAGAGATTGGTAGTCCTATTTTGATTACACGTTTATTAGCTATTGAAAAAGACAATAAATGGAGTTGGACTTACCAAGAATTAGATGACATTGCAAAAACACTTTTGCAATCACTAGACATTGAATTATCCAAAAATAAAATCAGACCTCAAGATGCGCAAATAAACAACACTAGAGAAGAAAAGCCACTGATACCTACTCCAGTTTCTATTACCGAGTGCCAAGATGACGGGTATAATATGACTACTACTACTACCATCAGCATATCAAAGCAAGTGAAAGCCACGGTGCAAAATGAAGAGGATGAAAAAATGCAAGTTAGCCATTTAGCTGCAGATACCACTGGTGTACATGAAAAAGTAAGCAACTCACGGGTGAATTTAAAAAATCTTTTCTTAGAAGCAATTAAATATAGGGATTGGTCAAAGGTCATGGATATAGCTCACATCCTTGACAATGCAATCCTTCTACAAGTTATTGATGGAGGTGGACAACCCACTTTTCAAGAAATATTCCCTCTTCTAATCAATGGTTCTTCTCTAAGACTTCTCATTTTTAAACTAACAGATAACCCAAAAATATCTTACAATGCTCAGTATCAGCCAATCAATGGAGTGGAGCAAACTTGGCCAAATAGTACTTATGTTGTCAAAGATTTTATTTCTCATGCAATATCAAGCCAATTTTACTTATCAACAAAAAGTCAATCTCATCCTACATTACAGTTTGATTCTAAATCTAAACTATTGCTAATTGGTACACATAAGGATATGCTGGAGGGCTCGGAAGAGGACAAGATGAAAGAAATAAAATGCAAAACTAAGTCATTATATCAAACCTTGTTAGATGAATCAAAAGCATTTGGACCACAAGTCGTGGATTGGTTAAAAAAGGAAAATGTGGATGATTTTATTACTGGAATTGCCAAATGTGATGATAAAAGTATAATAAATGTGAAAAGAAAAATTGAAGAAGGAATCGAAGAATTATTATCTGAAACACTTCCCGATGGCATCCCAGGTCCCTGGCTGGTATTTGACTTTGCTGTGCATAAATATGCTGAGTTAGAAGGATTGGATAAAGTTGAAAAATCAAAATGTCATGAAATAGCCAAAGTATGTGGCATAAAGGAGGATGAAATCGATGTTATTCTTTATTTTTTACACTACAAAGCAGGCACATTGCTCTATTATTCAGATATTCCTGAGCTAAATAGCTGGGTTATTACTAACTTCCAACTCATCCTTGATTCAATTTCAGAAGTCATTCGACAGTATTTCTGTGACTGCAGCAAGCCAGATAGAAAAACCAATATGAATGGATTGGTAGAGATGAAAAATCCATGTAGTTTTGATAATAAATGCCTAAAGTTTGACCAACTACGGTCTTTAATGAAACATTGCCATATTATTTCTGTTATAAGCTCTGATACTTTCTTCATGCCTTCTTTACTGCCACAAACAGAACTAGCTTACAATGTTTGCAATAACTCATGTTCTTTTCTAGTGATGTTTGAGCAGGGCTATTGTCCTATTGGATTCTTCTGTGCTGTTTCCACCAGGCTTGTTAATACGCATAACTGGGAAATCAATATGTCTCTTTCACAGTTTAAAAACAGAATGTGCTTCCGTTACTTGTGGTCAGAAACATCATATGACATAGTATTCACTGCTTTTAATGATTATTATGAGGTGTGCGTTAATGAGATTAACATCCCAGAAGTCAGATTTCGTGTTTATAAAGCTGTTAATAAATCATTCGCAAATGTTTGTAATGACTTACAATACAGTCTTCCATCTTACGGACTCTATTGTACATGCGGCGCTGCTGTTGAGCACATGGCAAAGCTTGAAGGTGATGACTATGAGGAAATGAAGTGTCATTTTACCTGTAAGCAAATTGGATTAACCAGACTACAGAAGTCATGGTTTTGTAAGGTATGTACACATGCCTTCAAAATGTCATTTCCAGCAATTTTATGGCATTACTGTATTCTCCTTCGCTTAGATTGAACATGTAGAACACATGGATGGTAAGCAAGTGAATTGTCACCATTTAACTATGCCCTGAAATATTTTTAGACTCCAATTAATGTATATAATGTTTGTAATTACAAATGTCTTTTGTTTCAGAAAAACTAAAATGTATTCCAATATTCAATGGAAATGCAAATGTATTTAACTTGGATGACTATGGGTTGTCCATTTCTGTTGGCAAAGATTGCTTGCCTCCAAATGTCAAAGAATGCAGTCTGTTTGTCACCGCTGACCTTACTACAGACATTCCTCTGCCATCTGGTTCATTCCTTGTTAGTGCTGTTTACCACATTACAACAACTCCATTCATTGAGAGGTTCAACCAACCTGTTGAGGTATCCATGATACATTGTGCTAAAGATTCAAGCCAGCTTTGCTTCATGGTAGCAAAGGACCAAGCTCAATCAAGATTTGAATACATGAATGGAGGAACATTTGAAGTTGATGCTAAGACTGGAATGAAGATTGGAAGAATACATATCAGTAGCTTTTCATTCTTGACCACCGTTTGGAACTGGGTAACTGGGAGTGTACCAAACGTTTCATACAGTGGATTATTGTACTATGATGACTCTCAATCTCAGTGTCGAAAGGTACACTTTGTTATTACCAAGAATTTACCGCTAGCTAATGAGGTAAGGGTGTGAGCTACTCATGATGATAATGTTATTGTTTTGTAATGTTTCAAAGATGCATGCTATGTAATATGCATTTCCTCTAGTTGGTTGCAAAAAGTGCTTCTAACAATACTAAAGACAGTATGGTGGTGGAATTTCATGATTCGAAAATAACTTTTGAGCCTTGTGAAAATGAAAATAGGTGGGAGTTTAAGCCTGTTGCAAACCCTGCTGAGGTAAGTGAAAAGAGATCTTGCATGGTTCTTTTATAGCAGGCTGTATTTATGAAATGGATTTTTAAAATAGATAACAAAAAAGGAAGTCGATGACTATGACAGAGGAAAAAGACTACCTCAATGCACCTTTACTAATTTCTGGAACTCACCTGCACTCAAACGTCCCTTGCAAGTTAATCTATGTGGTGCTGTAACACCACATAATATTAACGTGGAATGCTTTTTTGGTATCCATTACTGTGAAGACACCATTTCTAGTACGAACTGTATCAATATTATATTGTTATGACTATAATATTCACACACCATTGTAATGTACTGATACCAGTTACAGATCATCATAGGATAATAAGCCACAGTACACCAAACACAAAATATGGAATCTTGCTTGATATCATATATAGCAATGCAGCTAACGTCATGAATATGTAAGTGTGTACAATAAACTTGCATCCTCTTGTTTCTATGCTCCTATTCCTATTTAGAGGCTTTAGTATTGTATTGATAGCATGTAATGCTGTATGAACATTTGAGATGTTAATATCGTGTCAATTATTAAATTCTTATCTCTTCATTTTATTAATTCCATTCCAACCACTCCTCCAACTCAAGCTGATAGGAACACTTCTAATTCATCTTGTATATGCAAGGCAGGTAGACAAGGTAAATACTTTCATTTTGAAATTAAGAATTAAAAAATTTAGACATGGTCATGAGAGGCAAATATCTCTGTTCATTAGATGCTGAAATTGGTAAGGCGATATGAGGCATGATCATAAATTAAATTGCAAATTGAAATTTTTAATGCACAATTTTCATTCTATGAGTTGTGCATTCAAAAGCATCACTCTGAATTTTATTTCAGTAGCACTGTATAGGAATAAACGCATTCTGAGGCAAGTAATGGCATGCATACTATGAAAAGGCATATAATGAGCAAGATGATTATTGATTAAAAATTGAGATGTTCAAAAATAACATCTTAAAGTCCATTTGGAATGACACAATTGGCAAGAATAACCTCCGCATTATATTTAAAAGATAGCTATTTGACTAGCACTTCAACAGAATCGTATCATTCTGAATTGTGAGAATGTCCGCTAGAATGACAGTATACATCACTGAAGACACTTGTATGCCAATAATATCATGCACCAGAGGAATCAAAACATAACTGTCCCTCTTACCTCTTTTGATTGTTTTTTTTTGTTGTTTATTTTATTTTTCAGTTCATAGAATGATGACATACAAGATATAATATGAACAGAAAATTTTTTTAAAAAACAATAACATTACATTTATGCAAGTTCCAGCAGACCAGCCCCATAATCGATTGCTGCACCACTTCCCCGTTTGGTTCGAGAACCCAGTAGGCAATAATTTGTGGCCCTCAAAATGGCAACAGACAGCCTGGCTCATATCCATCCTGTTACTTCTGGATATGATTTTTTTTCCCGGCATTTGGTAGCAATTTTTTCAGCAAGGATTTTGACAAAGCATTCTGCTTCTCAACATAGAACTCTGTCAACAGAAACAAATAGGGGTGTGAAGGAGGCACAGCGTACTTCTGCAGCGTCTCAATATTTTCTCTTCTCTTCTTCAGCAGTTGATAAAATAGCAGCAACATCCCTGTGTGAATATGACGGAGTGTCAGTGTCAATTTCTTTTGTTCCTTACTGTGTTCTTGTTAATAATGTCACAATGTATGGCCTCAGTTTTTCTCAATGTGCAGCCCTTTGTTGACCCTTGAGACATAGAGATGTGGAATTTGATAGCGCTCTAGAGGCAGCCACAACCAAGCATCTGGAGGCACACATATCAAAGGAATGAATGATGTGATCAAATATGATTGTTTAGGCAGGTGCAGTTATGAATATGGCAGTTGAGCATAAACTTTTTTCAGGTCTTCAAAATTAGTTTTTGGAACAATGGTAAATAATATGACTGAACACTCATATGTTGACAAACTAGTTTTCAATGGACACCTGACTTAGTAACTTTTCTATATCTTATTTTGTGTGATCAGCTGTTTCAAGGAAGAAGACCTCCAGAAGTAATCTCAGAACTAGCTGCATCAGCACTGGAGCAAGTGCTCATGTTGTTCTGTGATTTCTTTTGGAAGTTACCTATGGTTAAGACAACCGTTTCAAAACTCCAGTTGTGGGGTTTTCCCCCAGCGCTTTATCAAACCTTCACAAGCTCCTGATTCTGCGGAATCATTTTCACTTCAGCCATCGATATGATAATGTGAAATGTACAGTTCAAGTTCAAGGTTTTAAGGGGAACAGTTGCAATGACCTACATGTTAATAGGATGCTTGTAAAGAAGATATTTAATGGCTAAATTTGCTCCCCCAAAACGAATATGTGTTGATTTGACTAGTTAAACGTTTTACCACCCCAACCAGCGCTTTTTTGTCACTAAGCATCACCAGCATGCATGCACTGATGTAATCACAAGTTTGTAATACTTGGTGCACAATTTGAGTAATCTCTTAAATTGTAATTGTGGTAAGCAATGGAATCATAAATTAACCAAGGAAGGTATCAGCGCTTTTGCTATCACTGTTGAACAGTTTTAAATAGTTATGATACTGTGTGTTGAAATACAATTTTCTTGCAGTGCACTGAGTCTTTAGAGTTCTTGTTTAAATGGAAATAAAAAAGAACCTGTAAAAGTGACTACCAAAATGCACAGTGGGATTCATGTGATAATATTAAATATTCTTTCCAATATATTCATTAGGAATTCACCAAGTAATAGAGTTATAATTTTATTGTACTAGCCAAATTTATGAATTGGTGTTCCTTTTTCTGGTACTGCAGTGTAGTATTATTCATTTTCATACAAAGGTCCCCCAACATCAATTGGATGCATAGTTGATAGTGATCAAAGAGCAATAGAGAGCGTTATGCAGGCATTATGGTATTATAACATCTTTAAGACAGTCCACTAGTTGACAACAAAAGTTTCGGTAGTGTTTGTGTGTAACACTATGCATAGTGTTATGATGTATATATACAACAATAATCTCCTTGCAGATGGTGATAATCAAGGTAGAATTGGAGATAGTGGACAAAGTGGAGGAACTGGAGGGGAAGGTAATACAGAACCATGTACAGATGATTTCCCATGTGTTTCTGGGGACCTTCTTGGTATGTTAATTGATTGCATCATGTATTGTTGTATCTTACAAACTACACCCCTTGGCCCAGGTGAGGATGACCTTGCAGATGTAATGGAGGCTGTGGTGGATATAGCAGCAAAATGGAAATCACTAGGATTGGCCTTAGGAATTAGACCTGCAGATCTGGGTGCTATTTCATCAAAACATCCCAATGACCCAAATGAATGTCTCACAGATGTCCTTCATGCTTGGCTACAGCAACAACACTGTGATACCAAAAAGTTTTGTCAGCCATCTTGGAAACTATTGTGTCAAGCTGTACACAAACGTGTTGGGGGCAATAACCCAGCATTGGCGAGGAAGATAGCAGAGGAGCATAGTTAGCTTTAGGTACGTTATAAGTTTATAGCCTGGGTAACCACTGTAATCTTGATGTGTAATTAATGAACACATCACTGATGCACTTCTAGTACTTTTATACTAGTGCACATGTTTTTTGATCTGAATCTTCAACACCATGGTGATGGCTTGCACTGTATGTGGGTGAGGAGCACATTGGTGATGGCAAGGCAGATAAAAATATTCAAATGGTGGCGTCACTAATTGTGCGCGTGCAGTGTGAAGGGTACTACCGCCACTTGCAGATGGTTATCATGGACACTGTGCAAATTGTTTGTCAAGTTATACGATACTTTATACTTTGGACTATACTTGAAATTAACTATACGCCGGATCAGTACATTTGAAATATACGACGTTGTATACTAGTATTTCACGAATACAAATACACAACCGTACTTGCGTCACAGTTTACATAGGGAGCCATTAAAATGTATTGGCCATGTAATAACCCGTTGTGGGCTTATTACACTTGCGAATAATTGGCCACAGCTAAAATAATCATCTCATCTTACAGGCTAGTGTAGCCACACTATAGTAAGTGCTCCGGTTACAACTATGGCCGGTATGGGAGGGCCGGTTAATGCATAGGGGGTCACAACTGATTTTTTTTTCCCTCGGGGAATAAGTGGTCCAGTTAAAACCGCGTACCTTGTCCTATATATTAAATGTGAAATGGAAACCTGCTGTCATTGCGACCGCCTTTTGTGTGGGAGGTGGTCGTTCCTATTGGTAGCTAGGTACGCGTACATACCTAGCAACCAATAGGCGCTAGGCCGAGTATATAAAGGTCCTCCTACCACAGACCAAGAAACATGTTCAGTAAGGCCATCGACCTTTCCTGCTCAGAAAGCAGGATCTCCAATTGAACTTTGAAATCTTATCCGTCATTTACTTTTTATGTATACTTATCTGATGTATTGTGTAAACATTAATATGTGCGGTCAGAAAAAATATATAAATGAGCTACACGTACGAACGTACGGGACGTACGTACGTACGTACGTATGTACGATGGAAATTATAGTATTAGATTATGTATACAGCTAACATACAACAAATATTGCACATGCAGTCCCTATTCATGCCTAACCGCAACCAGTCCCAGAACTCAAGGCCGAAGCGGACCCTCCCTGCTGTCGCTGCAATGGCATCAACGCCCGTTATAAGTTTTGCGCGTGTGCGAAGGCTGAACGAGCCTGCACATGTTGCCTCCCGGCAAAACACGGTAAGTGCTCCAATGGCTCTCATGGCAGCGCCCCGACGGCGACGCAAGTGATGGTATCATCGCAACCGCTTCCAAGGTCTACCGCTCGATCTCTTGAAACACAGCAGCTGTCATCGTTATAGCCATTTTTTAATACGTACACATAGCCTCGTATAATGAAGGTAAGCTAGAAGTAGGCAGGGCGTGGAGAGGCAAGCTAGCAAACAAAAAAGGGGCGGATTACGAAGCACTACAACGTTTTCAGCAGCCAATGAATATTATAAGCAGTACGTTATTGCAAAGATTTTCTCAATCTTCCATTTGCGAGTCCCCCCCTGTACATGAACGGCTTCCATTATAGTCTTGCCTACACGCGTCTCAAAAAATAAATTGCTGCCTAGAGCTGTACATATCACTGTTCAGAAAGGGACCCTGTGTAATTTTACCATTGAGGGTTGAAAAGTGTTACTAGACATCATCACCTTTGTACATGCACACACGTACACACGCAAGCACTGAACTTGAGCACATAGTGAAGGGGTCACATGAGCATGTAGTGGAGGTGATGAGACACAAGCATGTAGCAGTGGCAGATTCAGGATTTGGGAGGGTGAGGGCACAAGGTGTGAGAGGGTCCATGCCCATTGCAACGCTTTAAGCTCGCCCATCCCCCCTCCTCCGGATCCATTACTGTGGGGAGAGACTAGGAGACCTGGGCATTTAGGGGAGGATATGAGACATGTGGTGGGAGGTAATGAGATACATGTAGTCCTGACCATGTAGTGAGACATGAGCATGTAAGGTTTGTATATGTCTATGTGTTAATGCATGTATGTGTGTATGTGTTTACGTATATACGCAAGGGAGTGTAACATGCAAAAAATAAAAAGTAAAAGTATGGTGGGGGGGGGGGGGTTCATACATCTGTATGTGTGGAGTGTAAATTTCAATTTAATGTTGCTTTCAGCCAGCAGTAGATGCTTGTGTTTCATAGCCTCCACTACATGGTCCTGTCTCATACATGTCCACTTTTGCGTCTCATACCTCCACTACATGCTCATGTCCCAAGCCCTTCCTTTACTATAGTTTCAGAGTGAGGGGGGGGGGGGGGGGGAGGGAGGGGGTTGACCACTACTGGGCTGATAGCACCCCTTCTTTTTATTTGTAATTTATGCTCTGCACACACAGATGTATGAACCCCCATAATACAATTTTTTATTTTTAATTGCATGTCACACCTCCTTGAAGATATATGTAAACACACACACATTAACACAATGGCATACACTAACCTCACATGCTCGTGTCTCAGTACTTGGTCAGGACTACATGTATCCACTACATGTCTCATTGCACAGTAATGGACCTGGGGAGAGGTGGGTCCCTTAGCTCCCTCCCACTTAAAAGTAATAGTATATCCATTTCAGTTTGCTATGAGATTCTTAATGCCGAGAACACAACAATTGAAAATGCATATGGGTCGTAGCCTCACCCGATGGGCAAGCTTACAACGTTCTCCCTGTTTATTTGTCCTCCTCCTCCCCCCCAACACCCCCCTCCCCCACCCCTCCCAAATCCTAATCCACTACTATTTGTTTCTCATCAAGGCACCTCCACTACATGCAGCCCCGGATCCAGGATTTGGCTAAGGGGGGGGGCGGTTTTACTGGAGGGGCGGCACATTGACAATGAATGCATGCGAAGCCAGGGGCGGATATGAAAAGCGGGGGGGGGGGGGGGGGGGGGGGGGTGCTGTCCGTTTTAGGCCTGATACGAAAAGCGGGGGAGGGGGTGCAGTCTGCTTCAGGTCCGATACGAAAAGTGGGGGGGGGGAGGGGGGCTACTTGCCGTACGATGATTTATACCTAGGTTTGTGCGTGATAGTGCGTGGGGAATGGAGGGAGGGGGGGGGGGGGGCCGGGGGGGGGGGGCAATTGGTCCCAGAGGGCGGCATTTCGTATGAATGGGGGGGGGGGGCGGCCGCCCCCCCCCCCCCGAGCCTATGCTGGATCCGGGGCTGACTACATGCTCATGTGACCATGCCCTTGACCATGTGCTCTACTTGGGGTAAGGGAGGAGGTGTGGTCAAGTTAATGAACGCCAAACCTGAGATGAAAACCACCCTTCGTTTTGTCTTATTTATCTTCTGCATGGTGCCTTCACATGGGTACACTAGCTATGGTGCCTCACATGGGTACACTGGCCATGGTGCCTCACATGGCCGGCAAAGAACAGACAACACCAACATAATGTTTGTAGCACGTGCACGATACTTAGACCGAGCCAAAAGCCTTGCTCATACCTATTTTACCCACCACCCCCCCCCCCCCCCCAACCACGTGGCCATCTCACATGCTGTACAACAATCACATACGGAGGAAGCATAGTCTCTGTCTAATTCACCGTGTTCAACCGACAGAAACATATATCTTGTTTCAGTTGTTTTTACATCATGCATTAATTAATGTGCTTATTATTAATACTAAATTGTTTCAGTCGTTTCCTGAGGTGAACCTCAGGCTACTGAGGAGGTGCAGTGTACTACCAACCCATCCCCAAACCCTGCATTCTCCATCACCAAGGTGACCACATTGACAGGGAGGGGTGGTGGTGGTGGTAATGTATTTATAACTGCTGAAGTGAGAGAGAACTGGAGCCTGGTGTTGGCGTAAGGAAGGGGAAGAGAGGTGGGGAGTCCGATGGTGGCACCTGAGGGGATAGGCCTCCATTTTCCAGGTACTGGAGCGGATGATGGAACTGGCAGATGATGGACTGGGGACCAGAGGGGCACTGGTTGTTGCACTTCAGAATGTGCAAATGGTGGGCGCAGTAATGGAGTGGGCTTAGAGGTGAGGTCTGGTGCCACATTTATGACAGCTCCTTCTGAGCATTGTCGGATGCCTGAAGAGGTGGGGTCATTCGTCTTGATGGACTGTGGAAACGAGAGGGCAGATAGAGAATATTTTGTGTCCATTGACAAGCGTTTGGACAAGTAGTATATTTTAGTTATTTGTATAAGTTGGGTTTAGGATAAGTTAAATGACTTTTGGGTAACTTAAATGGTTCCAATTATGTTGTTCAGTTATGTGTAAGCTTCATTTGTGGCTGTTCCAACTTCTCATTTGCATTCAATAAAACCAGTGGAATAATGTTACATATGGGACAGTGTCCAGCTAAATCACCCTTATGGTACTTTTTCAAAATTTCCAGAACAAGCAAAAGAAAAGTAACGCTCGCATTGAAATGTATGGCTAATTCAGTGCCTAATAACTTTGTGATGGATAGTCCGATTTAGGATGCGTAGGGACCATTTGACAGAAGCTCATGGGTGTTCAAGGAAAATCAAATAATTTGAAAACTTGAAAAACTAGCCAGAAGGTGGACACTGTCCCATATACATTTTATCATACTCAAGTAATAAATGAGCGAGAGCATATTAGCTAACATTTTCAACAATAGCAGCTGAAGTTATTAAACACAATTGCCTATATGAATCCATGCTACAACCACAGGGACACAGGAATAATGAACTCTGACGTGAAATTGCATACTCACCATTTTAGCAACACCTCCCACCCCCCTTCCACAGGTTACTGGTAGATGTCCATAACATATTGTTTGTATTACCAATGAAGCCTGCCTACTTAAAGTACAGCATTAACCCCCTCCCCCTCCTCCCCCCCCCCCCCCCCAAAAAAAAAAAAAAAAAAAAAAAAAACCAGGCTGCAGCTGCAATGTGCCTGACATAGTGTCATACCATACATACGGATGCACGCGATAAACATTACGCCATACAGGTCTGGGGACGAGACTAATCTGACCAAGATGGGGGTGGTACGTCTGAATAAGAGAGTCGGCAGAAATGTAGAGTTGCAGGAATTAGAAAAGAAAAGAAGACATCGTGACGTGAATATGTTGAGAGATGGCGATACAGATCCTTATTCCGACGATGCATCATACGATGGGTGTTCATTACAAAAGTACAGGTTGGACCAGCAATTGATGGCAGTGACTTTTGTGGTCAATATAGGACACATGCTGTTGCTGATATCCGGAGATATAGAGGAGAACCCCGGACCTTTAACTGAAGGTGAGTTACTTACCCGCCTAATTAAGGCGACCATACACAACATGTGCGCATATTCTAGTAAACTAATGTTTTACAGAAAATATAATTGGATTCATTGAGTTGCATGCAACAGTGTTGCCTATGTATGGCGCCTTGACCATACTGTACTAGACTAGTTGGGCGTTCAAGTGTGGCTATTGTCACATATAACCCACATATGATATCACATAGGCCGGTCTTCCGTCAATCAGTGGCCTGGGGGTGAAGCCATATTTTCATCACACCCCTTAAAAATTATCACAAATTATCACCATTGTGGTAACAAATACACAATAGAGCGGGTCTATTGTGTCTATTGCAGGCAACTAACTCTAGGCAACATTGTTGATGTGTAATGCATTCAATCATAAAACACATTGGGATTAGTTTACATTTTGGATAAAAGATAAAATCGTACTTAGCATTGCCTGCAACCCTTATGTTTGCCTTTATTGTTGAATATTCTCACTCCGCTAGACCCCCTGGACTCGCAGTGCAGTGTTGAACACATGAACAAAGTGGCTTTGTCCTTTAGTTTTGATTGGAAGGTGGTAGGCAGACGTCTAGTGGGTGAGCAGGCCATTATAGACATTGATAGGGAGGAGCAGGGTGAACAGATAAGGAGAGACAAAATATTTCTGAAGTGGCTGGAACAGGAAGGGACCAAGGCTACTTATAGAGTGTTGATAGGTGTACTTGAAGAAGTAAACTACCACCAGGCAGCTGAGGCAGTGAAGGCATTGGTACCACCTATAGCTGAAGGTAGGTAACGTTGTTTCATATATACAATACGTAAATTTCAGCTTGTAGTTTCATTATATGAGCATATAGGGAATGAGCATATGCTTGATGAAACATTATCAATTTAATATACACAATTAATGACATGGCAGCCATAAGAATTTTTGCGCCTGGCAGGCTATTTACGAACTCTTTAAAGGCTGAAAATAGACGGTCTAATGACTATAATTTTTAAAAATCATTTGGATTCTTTGCACTGTATTTTTTAATGTGTAAAACTGAGGCGAAGGATTCTGGCTGCCATGTAAGTATTATATATTACCACATACGACAGAGTCATTATCTTTATAATGAGAAAGTTTTCTTGTACAGACATAGCTGCTAAGCAGGATCAGCAAGCTGCAACATGTGATACAAGTGTCCCACAGCCACCACAAACAGCGTCTGAATCAGTGAATGGTAATGATAAATATTTGCCCATGTGTGCGCCACTGATTTGGTCCTTTGTAGGGTTGGAACACACTGCTTGTGCGAAACATCTCCTGTCCACTCCCGGCACTGATGTAAGCATGAAAGATGAGGTTGAGTGGGTACACTATAAAGGGGGTGGGAGTGGGTACACTATAAAGGGGGTGGGAGTGGGTACACTATAAAGGGGGTGGGAGTGGGTACACTATAAAGGAGGTGGGAGTGAGTACACTATAAAGGGGGTGGGAGTGGGTACACTATAAAAGGGTGGGAGTGGGTACACTATAAAGGGGGTGGAAGTGGGTACACTATAAAGAGGGTGGAAGTGGGTACACTATAAAGGGGGTGGGAGTGGGTACACTATAAAGAGGGTGGAAGTGGGTACACTATAAAGGGGGTGGGAGTGGGTACACTATAAAGAGGGTGGAAGTGGGTACACTATAAAGGGGGTGGGAGTGGGTACACTATAAAGAGGGTGGGAGTGGGTACACTAAAGAGGGTGGGAGTGGGTACTCTATAAAGGGGGTGGGAGTGGGTACACTATAAAGGGGGTGGGAGTGGGTACACTATAAAAGGGTGGGAGTGGGTACACTATAAAGGGGGTGGAAGTGGGTACACTATAAAGGGGGTGGGAGTGGGTACACTATAAAGAGGGTGGAAGTGGGTACACTATAAAGGGGGTGGAAGTGGGTACACTATAAAGGGGGTGGGAGTGGGTACACTATAAAGAGGGTGGGAGTGGGTACACTAAAGGGGGTGGGAGTGGGTACTCTATAAAGGGGGTGGGAGTGGGTACACTATAAAGGGGGTGGGAGTGGGTACACTATAAAGAGGGTGGGAGTGGGTACTCTATAAAGGGGGTGGGAGTGGGTACACTATAAAGGGGGTGGGAGTGGGTACACTATAAGGGGAGGGTGGGAGTGGGTACACTATAAAGGGGGTGGGAGTGGGTACACTATAAAGGGGGTGGGAGTGGGCACACTATAAAGGGGGTGGGAGTGGGTACACTATAAAGGGGGTGGGAGTGGGTACACTATAAAGGGGGTGGGAGTAGGTACACTATAAAGGGGGTGGGAGTGGGCACACTATAAAGGGGGTGGGAGTGGGTACACTATAAAGGGGTGGGAGTGGGTACACTATAAAGGGGGTAGGAGTGGGTACACTATAAAGGGGGCAGGAGTGAGTACACTATAAGGGGGTGGGAGTGGGTACACTATAAAGGGGGTGGGAGTGGGTACACTATAAAGGGGGTGGGAGTGGGTACACTATAAAGGGGGTGGGAGTGGGTACACTATAAAGGGGGCAGGAGTGAGTACACTATAAGGGGGTGGGAGTGGGTACACTATAAAGGGGGTGGGAGTGGGTACACTATAAAGGGGTGGGAGTAGGTACTCTATAAAGGGGGTGGGAGTGGTACACTATAAAGGGGGTGGGAGTGGGTACACTATAAAGGGGGTGGGAGTGGGCACACTATAAAGGGGGTGGGAGTGGGTACACTATAAAGGGAGGGTGGGAGTAGGTACTCTATAAAGGGGTGGGAGTGGGTACACTATAAAGGGGGTGGAAGTGGGTACACTATAAAGGGGGTGGGAGTGGGTACACTATAAAGGGGGTGGGAGTGGGTACACTATAAAGGGGGTGGGAGTGGGTACACTCTAAAGGGAGTGGGTACACTATAAAGGGGGTGGGAGTGGGTACACTATAAGGGAGGGTGGGAGTGGGTACACTATTGAGGGGGGTGGGAGTGGGTACACAATAAAGGGGGTGGGAGTAGGTACACTATAAAGGGGGTGAGAGTGGGTACACTATAAAGGGGTGGGAGTGGGTACACTATAAAGGGGGTGGGAGTAGGTACACTATAAAGGGGGTGGGAGTGGGTACACTATAAAGGGGGTGGGAGTGGGTACACTATAAAGGGGGTGGGAGTGGGTACACTATAAAGGGGGCAGGAGTGAGTACACTATAAGGGGGTGGGAGTGGGTACACTATAAAGGGGGTGGGAGTGGGTACACTATAAAGGGGGCAGGAGTGAGTACACTATAAGGGGGTGGGAGTGGGTACACTATAAAGGGGGCAGGAGTGAGTACACTATAAGGGGGTGGGAGTGGGTACACTATAAAGGGGGTGGGAGTGGGTACACTATAAATGGGGCAGGAGTGAGTACACTATAAGGGGGTGGGAGTGGGTACACTCTAAAGGGGGTGGGAGTGGGTACACTATAAAGGGGGTGGGAGTGGATACACTATAAAGGGGTGGGAGTGGGTACACTATTGAGGGGGGTGGGAGTGGGTACACTATAAAGGGGGTGGGAGTGGATACACTAGAAAGGGGGTGGGAGTGGGTACACTATAAGGGAGGGTGGGAGTGGTACACTATAAAGGGGTGGGAGTGGGTACACTATAAGGGAGGGTGGGAGTGGGTACACTATAAAGGGGGTGGGAGTGGGTACACTATAAAGGGGGTGGGAGTAGGTACACTATAAAGGGGGTGGGAGTGGGTACACTATAAAGGGGGTGGGAGTGGGTACACTATAAAGGGGGTGGGAGTGGGTACACTATAAAGGGGTGGGAGTAGGTACACTATAAGGGGAGGGTGGGAGTGGTACACTATAAAGGGGTGGAAGTGGGTACACTATAAAGGGGGTGGGAGTGGGTACACTATAAACATGATTCGCCATATTTTACTCTGATGCATGTTTTTTCAAGATGGCTAGTGGTCTATATGAACCGATCTCTCGCTGGAGCCATGTGGCTGTTGCATACCGGGGGAAAGTTTACATCTGGGGAGGCCGCATCGAGAACCTATCTGAAAAGGATGATCTCATATCTGTAGTCGAGGAATTTGATCCTGTCCAGATGAAGTGGACACAGTTACATGCAAAAGGGGATTTCCCCCAATGGCCAGAACGTTGCACACACGCATTTTCTGAAGACAGAGGCCAACTGTATGTGTATGGTGGATACCATGGTTCATTTAGCAATTCCTTATATATGCTTACACTTGGTTCCATGGAATGGAAGGAAATCAGTGGCGGTGATCCTGAAAATGCTCCCGGGAAAAAAGCTGCTGCTGGGATGGTCGTCTGGAAGGATTTGCTCGTATTGTTCGGGGGTTATGGCTGTCCACCTCAACGCAAACATAATGGAGCGAAGTATGAATGTAATGGAACAAGAGAAGAGTGTTGGACTAATGACCTCTACATCTTTGAAGCACAGTCAAGTATGTCAACCAATGTATGCCATACTTATGAATGCATATCTGATGTATTGTATGGCAGGATCCTGGAAGTTTCAGCCCTCACATGAGGTACCACCACCATGTAATGGTTTTTCTTTCGTACTTCTTCATGACAACTGTGTGTTTAAGTATGGAGGAACTGAAGCAAAAAAAAGTGTTAGCACGATTTATATCCTTGACCTCCTGGAGTGGGTATGTTAGATATGTGTATGTATGGGGACAGTTCACATGAAATTTTCGCTTTGCAACTTTATTTTTTAATGCTCTCTGTTTAAATTGCTATAACTTCCGAATGATTAAGCTGCCACTATTTGCGTCTCATCCTACCACACCATTTCTCTATGACATAGTTTTTCTGTCTTTTAAGTCCTCTCCAAAAATAAATAGGGGCGTTACCACTAGGGGTTCAAAACTTGAATATCCTTCTGCGTGTACATAGAACAGTCCTGTCACTATTGACTTAACCTGTTTGTTAATTCATACTTTATCATTGCGAAAATATTGCATGCACATTTTCCTGCTTGATTCCTGCCAATGATTTATGCAAATCACATCCCATCAAATGTATGGGAAGCAGGTTCATTATCATTGCCATGAATCAAGTGGGAATATGTGCACACACTTTGCACAACTATATCTTTACAACAGATAAACTAAAAACAGGACAAATCAATAGGTACATGATCCCTCCAAGTATTTACCAAATTTGGAAGTGAATATAATTTTCCTGCAGCAGGATATGACAGGTGGGAACCCCAAGGAGTGTCAGACGTTGCCACACTGGCACAATGCTAATGCAATACCCCAAAATGTATGCTACCATAAAGAAATGGTAGTATAAAGAAATAGGAAGTCAATGGCATTTGGCGATTTTAATGTGAAGCATGTTTATACCTTTATATGTCAATATAGCAGCATGAAATTTTCAACTGTCCCATGTTTATTATGGATTATGATGACATAATTCATCCATACGTATAATCTGCATGTGCTCAAAGGAATGTGAAATTCCAAACTGGGCTGGCTATGCTACTTTGTTATGTACTGTTATATGCATCTGTGCCATACAGTTACACATTCACTCCTTTAAATGACTACTGTCATCCTAGATACTGTCATCCTAGGGAGACATTTGTCACCTAGGAGGTCAAAACGTATAATGTAGAATTTTTGTTATTACCGTGTTTTTTTACCAGTCTTTGTAAGCTCTAACAATGTTAAATGATCACGCGTTACCTTTGGGTAACAAATGTTTCCCAAAGGTAAACTACTCAGCTGACTACACGATTACTTACTCCCGTAACCCTATTGTGACAAATCTGTGGTCTTATAAGGTTTTATAATAATCTGCTTGAATTGAAGCATGTTACAACGAAGTATTAATTTTTCTAATATAGCTATGTGGTACTACGCAGATATGTGTAATTGTATTAATTATGACCTTTGTAATCTGACAGAAATGGAATAAACTTATTATCCAGGGCCCTGACGTACCAAAAGAAAGAAAATTTCATACCACTTCACAGGTCTTGGCAAATAATACAATTTTGATCACCGGAGGAAATATAAATGCTAATAGCACCTCAGGAGAGATGTGGATATTTAACTATGATGACAAGAAGTGGAAGCAGGTAGGCATGGCACAAGGTTTTAAAGCAATTGAACCTTTGCTAGAATGACCATTGTTGGGAGTATGTACCATTTGTGTTCGTAATGTCAAGTGGAAACATCTCATGTAATATTTTGGACTCCTTATTAGGTGGTGTATGAATTTAACCATTATAAGAAAATTCTCTAATTAAGAAAGTGTCTACCATGGGTACGCTTTTATTTATTTTGATTTTTCATCCAAAGCTCACCACTTCTTCCGATGTGAAGCGATACTGGCATACAGCTACATGTGTCTCGCTAGATCCCACCAAGCTACAAGTAGTTGTATTTGGAGGTCGTGAAGAAACTGGTCAGCATCCAGAACCAATGTCCAATACTACAGTTTTTTGTCTTGGTGCGTTACAGTATTCACAATGTAACTTCGCACAAGGTACCAATATTTTAGTATAGTACTATAACATTTACTTGGAGACATTGTTGTAGTCATACCATATTGAATGAAGATTGTTACTTTATATGTAATTGGATTTATAGTTCACTTTGTACAGAAGAAAACCTTTGAACCAACTGCTGCACCGCATAAGTAATGTACCCATCTTTTAAAATGCAATCTGTACTGGCACAAAGTAAAATAATAATTAATGTTTGTGTTGATGATTGCATTTATTTGTTTTATTCATTTTGCATATTTACAATTGTAAACTATACAATGAGTTAGTGTTCATTAGTACTTGAAGGTGTGCAGTGTACTTCTTACAGAATTGAACATATTGCTAATTTGAATAATTAACGTGATTTTATGAAGTAATATTTGTGTTATTTCATTGCAATTGCATTAGGGCATGATAACACTCGCCATGAAATTTTCAGTGTACAATTTCATAACATCAGAACTTCAAGCATTAGAAGCAATTTGTTGGACTGCGTATATGTATATGTCTACTTTCTCAATGTCATAGAGTATATAGACTTTTCACTCCAAATGATTTGGCAACTAGTACTCTTTACAAAAATGTTAAAAGTTCTAACTATCATCAAGTGTTAAAGGCACTAGATTTCAGAAAAACCATATGTAATTTCCTGGATTGCCCTGTAGTTGTGCAGTTGAAGAATGATGCATGCAACTCTCCAGCTAAAACTATCCAACTTTTTAAGCAGCAGAAGTCCCTTCATGGACATTATTCCATACTATATTGCTTGTTTGTGTTAATTATAAATAATTTCCTTTACATGTCATTTCTATTGTCGTGCCATTAGACCTCCATGCCTTTTCTGCGATGGTGAAAACTGATATGTTATGGTCGCTGAAACCAACACCTAGTGATGTTGCTGAGGTAATCCCTACTAAGTGGCGACAAGTTGGCATTCAACTGAAACTGTCAACCAATACTTTGGACAGAATACAAGATGAAAATTGTAAATACTCCAATTCTCATGAAAGATATTTTAGACAGGTCTTCAAAGAATGGAGGAAACAATATCCTGAATCTTACTCTTGGAACACATTAATTGATGTTCTCAAGAAGGATGCTGTCGGTGAAGATGCTCTTGCTGACGCAGTACGTAATAAGTATATACGCACTCCAATCATTGCCAGCACACTTGAAGATGGTGAGTGTAGTGTGCTATTTACAGCATGTTAGTCAATAGCTTCACATAATCAGATCTTATTGCAATTACTTGTATTTATTTGGGTTAGGATTAGGGTGTCTCTCGTACTGCTTTCAATGTCCCATCCTCCAGTTGCAACTTCCTTAGTTTCTTTCCATCGACTCCACCAAGACTGTCATAGTTGTCCCCTCAGCATCAACACCTGGACCATCAGTTTCCTCTTGCTCCGCGTCAGCATTTTTCTCAACCACGTTGTCCTCCGTCTGGGAGGCCACATTCCTTCCTCTCCAAGATCTTTCATAACTGGCGCTGGTGACAATCTCCTGTAACATCTGGGTAGGCAGTGCTGGGGGCTCTTTTGCACAAGTTGGCCCTCCTTCAGACCAGCATCCTTGTCCCCATCACCAGTCTCTTCCTGAAACATAGCTTCATTAGCTTGTCCCTTGGCTTGAGAAGCCTGCTCATTACTTCCATTTTGACACCGATTTAAACGTTTAAAAATACCCGAAACTTGCTTTCAAGTATTGTCAAGGTGTAGATGATTTTGACCAATTTCATCTACGTATAGTTGGTCCGTCGATTTAAAATTAATTTAGACCAGTATTGTAATATTTTCTCCCTCCCCAGTTCCTTCTCCTCCAATTGGATTAAAGGCTGACAGTATCAAAGCTACATCCATGACCATATCTTGGCAACCACCACATGATGTAAATGGTATCATCAGAGGTTATCAAGTCAGCTACACTCTACATGGTGAAAGTGAATGGCTTCATGATGTTGCTAGAAATGCTACTAGTACTGAGCTGACTGGTCTAAGACCACACACTGAGTACACCATACGTGTGAGGGCCAAGACAGTGGATTATGGGGTCAACAGCACTCCAATCATTGCCAGCACTCTTGAAGATGGTGAGTATAGTGTGCTATTCACAGCATGTTAGTCAATATCTTCACTTATTGCAATTACTTGTGGGTTATAGGATTAGGGTTAGGTGTATCATCAATAACCATTATAGTTTATGAAGTATGCTGCTCTGAGTTCTATGAATATTAATTACTTTTGTTTGTTATATAACCATCATGCATGGGTTGTAGCCCAGATTTGAGAATTGAGATCATTTCAGATTTTTTTTCAGTACTGAAGGGACCATTAATAGTTTCTGAATTAAATTTCTGTTCATTGCCAAGCTCTTTGCACCACATTGAGTTTTAAAAGTGATTGCCAATGCTTTTAATGTTATGCAGATTATTTTAGCCCTAATCTAAAGTGTTCATTTATATGTCACAAGTGCATTATATAAGTATCGTGAACTGCAGCTTAGAACATTGACACACAGAGAAATATTATGCAGCATCAATCCTGTATGGAACCTGCTTTACAGCTGTTCTGGGTTGGAAACTAGGTCTGATAAGGTATTTATAGTCGTGGGAATGAGGGCATCCTCATTATAAACAAGGCTATACTCGATGCATTGTATAGTCAGGGTCATCATCCATGTATTCATCGTCACTACAGCTGCTACCACTGTGAAGCTTCTTACTGCCAACAGTAAAATTATATAAGGGCTCATTTCAGCCATACTTAACAGGCATTTTGCTTGATGACACAATACGGCAGATTGATGTATATGCATGACAGCAATGCACATTTAAATTCATCAAAAACACTTATATTATCCTAAACTTTTAGAAAATGAATCATGTGCTGCAGCCTCAATTATGGAGGAAGAGTAGGGCCTTATACAAGCATGCATATCCAGAAATTCAAGAATGAATCTAATAACAATATATTCACGTGGGAGGGGGAAGGTTTGGAAACATGAGATTCAGTCAGGTAGAATGAGATATAAAAATATGTGGTTCTAAAATTGCCTGGTTTGACTAATAAATTTATTAATGGCCCGTGATTTAAAATTAATATAGACCAGTATTGTGACATATCAATAGAAAACCAAGAATTGATTCGACGCGTTTTTTGCTGTGTTACGACAGTTGTAACATCTGGTAGGTGGCGCTGGGGGCTGTTGGCCCTCCTTCAGACCAGCATCCTTGTCCCCATCACCAGTCTCTTTCTGAAACAGCTTCATTAGCTTGTCCCTCGGCTTGAGAGGCCTGACACATTGTCTCCTCGCCTGCTCGTACATCAAGCCACTCACCAGCCTGAAGGCACATCTTTGGCTTCCGCTCCACCAGCCACAAACTTGTCCAGTGGGATCAGGAACTGTTCAATGCCCAGGACCTGATGAACCTGGTTTATCATCTTGTGCTCGTTGAGCCACTACCAACAACGAGTCCATCATCCGTACTGTAAACTCTCGGTTTGTTTCTACCTCCGTCCGCTTCGATGACCTGACGCGATTCTTATACGCGTCCTAGGTCACCGCCTCTTGTCTACCTTATGTGCTACCATGATTCTTTCGAATGTAACCAGGTAGGACTCTATCGTCACGCTCAGTCAGGGAAACCAGCTTTACGCTTAGTTCTGTAGCCACCTTCGACAATGACGAGGACTTTTGCTCTTCCACGATTTTTATTAGCTTATCCATGTGCGCTCTTGCGCTTCTCATTCTTGTTGCGCCCTTTAATTCTTCTGCTATCCCTCCCACTCACGCTGTGCGCGTTCCTCTTCTCATCTGGCTCTCTCCTGTTGCATTTTGTCTTTTCGTCAAGTCACAACGTTTTGCGTATTGCATGGGATTAAAAAAAGCTACCTGTTCTTTTTCTGGAGGCAGGTATACTAATGTCAAACTTAACATGGTATTTGGTTCATTGACCGTTCAATATTAAAAGTGTGTTAAACCAGTTTAGCGTTCAAACGTAATGTTCAACTAATGAAAAGCAGCAACATCAGATTCACTGTTAGCAAAAACCGTAAGAACTCTAGCACTATATAGTCCTTGTTTAATGATGAGAAGCTGCCTCCCTTTTTGGCTTTGCTTGTACCTACCTGAATAGTTACGATGACATTAACAACCTTGCTCTTCCAGCAGGCAGCATGTGTCATGCTCTGTCCAATAATAGCCGGCACAAATGTTAATCTCAATAGCCAGTCCTTTTGCCGTGCGTGGTATTTAAGATGGCGGCATAAAGTGGGTGGAGGAAGATTGCATTTCACGGTACAAATTGCGAGACAAGAATCGAGAACTGGTGTGGTGCGAATGCCTAAGAGGTGTCCTGGTAGGACAGTAGTGCAGATGCCATTTTAAAAGGTTGTTTAACACCCATCAATCCATGATTAGAACACTTCAAATTCTACCCTAAATAGGCAGGAGAGAATAGATGTGACGGGCTAACACCCAGGTTTGTTATAATACATACAATCCACTGCTTTTTGAATTGCAAAAAAAACTATTTTCATTTTGATCATCCATCTCAAGGCATGTTTGTTTTTCTACACTGTTGTGCTTCAGGTACTGTTTTAAGTGCGTTTGTATCAGGTCTCCTTCGTATTTACTAGATAATCTCTGTTCCTGTTGTTTGCAGATATTTTAGCTCAAAAGTTGTCAAGCATCTTGGCTGATTACAAAGATATTTCATTTCGTGGTTTCAAGATTGGAAAGCTTATTTTCTATGGAACCCCAAGAGCTGGGAAAACCACCCTTCGTAAGCAACTCCTTAGAAATACAAAGGATATGCTACAAATGTGTAGCACTCCTGAACCAAGTACACCCATTGCAGAGATTGGTAGTCCTATTTTGATTGAGCGCATTTTAGCACAAAATGGAGAAAACAATGAATGGAGGTGGACTGTCAAAGAATTAGATGACATTGCTAAAATGTTACTGCGTTCCTTAGACCTTGAACTATCTAAACATGAGAACATACAACATAAATTAAAATTACCACAATCCAACGTTATAAGCCAGAATGTTTCATTATTGCCTACTTCCAATGCTATAATTGGGCATCTGAATTTAGGAAAGCCACATGTGCAACAAGCTGCTACTACAACCACAGCTACCAGCATATCTGAAGCAGAAAAAACATCTAATTCAATGCAAACCGTGGAAACCAATCAGGTGACCAGTACTTCATCTGATGTAGCTGAAGTGCAAAAAACCAATTCAAACATAGACATTCGGCAGTTGTTTTTAAATGCAGTTAAAACAGGGCAATGGTCAGAGGTATTAAGTGCTCTTCATTTCCTCAACAATTCAATGCTTCTGCAAGTGATTGATGGAGGCGGGCAACCCACCTTTCAAGAAATATTTCCTCTTCTAATCAGTGGTCCTTCGGTAACACTTATAATATTCAAGCTAACAGATGGTCTAACAGAGTCTAAGCCAGTCCGGTACCAACCAAGTGATGGAAAGGAGCACTCATGGCAAGACAGTTATGTGGTTAAGGAGGTCATTTTCCATGCTCTCTCCAGTGTATGTTCATTTTTTGATGGTGGTTCTCCGATTTTACTAGTTGGCACACACAAAGATAAACTGGAGGGCTCTGAAGACCTAAAGATGACTACAATAAGAAATATTGCCACATCATTGCGTGGCTGGCTGCGAGAATCAAAACCTTATAAATCCATGAAAATAAAAAGCATTGAAGATTTAATCATTGGTATCAACAACTTTCAAGAACAAGATATACTAAAAGTAAAAGCAGAAATTGAAAAGTTAGTATCTCATATAACCTGTCAAGATATCCCAGCTCCTTTTCTTGTGTTTGACTTTGCTCTGCACTCATATGCCAAATCTGAACACCTGCGTAAGGTTGAAAAAATAAAATGTTGCAAAATAGCTCAATTATGTGGTATAAAGGATGATGAGTTTGAGATGACCCTGGCATTTCTGCGTGATAATGCAGGCACAGTGTTATACTATGCTGATATTCCTCAGCTAAAAGATTATGTCATTACTGACTTCCAGCTAATATTTGATTCTATATCAAAAATTATTATTGAAGTGAACTACTTAGACTACAAAGAATCTCTACATAAAAAGGGACAGTTAGAGGCTTCTGTGCTGAAAGATGTTGAAGGATGTCTGAATAAGGATGAACTACTTAGTCTATTGCAACATTGTCATATTATATCTAAAATGGATGAAAATGTGTTCTTTATGCCTTCTGTGCTATCAAAGGCAGACCCATCTTGTAACAAATCGTGTTCCTTTTTAGTGATTTTTGAAGATGGCTATTGCCCTATTGGTCTGTTCTGTGCAGCAACAACTAGACTTATGGTTCAACACAAGTGGAATGTTATAAAAACTGTTAAGCAATTTAGGAACAAAATAAGCTTTTATTATAAGGTTTCTAAATTGTCATACAAGATAATATTTTCGTCTTTTTCTACTCATTATGAAGTGCACCTGTTAGAAGATGAAGGTGAGACAGGATCAAATGTCAGGTCTGCGATCTTCAAGGCTTTTAAAGAAGTGATTACAAAAGTCACCACAGATATGCACTATCCATATCCATTGTATGGATTCTACTGTCCAAAGGAGTGCACATATAATGGTGTCACTTATCCACAATACCAGCATCCTGCCAAATGTCAATTTGATGATACGGAACTGGAGATGATTTGTTACTATACTGATAAACGGACTAGACTGACAGAGGAGCACAAGTCATGGTTTCCCAAGGTAAATGTCTGTATGAACTGAGTTTTGCTCTTTACTGATTGATAATTGAAGTATTTTTAATGTGTAATCAGTGCTAAGTGTAGTTATCCACTTACAACATTGAGTTTTATATCAATGGTGGATGATAATTATGTTGTCCATTTATTCCAATTCAGATGCAGCAGCAAGAAGACATGACCCAACAGCAGCCAGAGCCACATAAGGAAGGTTAGTATGACATGGTAGAGACATGTGCTTGGACCAGGTTGGGTCAGTATGTATTTGGGTATGAAGGCTGTTTGAAGATGAGGAGGGGACCATAGAAGTAAACATGTCTATGGTACCTTTCTCATCTTTCCAGCTATTATCAGAGCATATAAGTGGTTTACATGTAGGAGGGGACTAGAGCCTTGGTGGACATATGTAGTTATTGATCTTTCATTATAGACACAACATTGACAATCCTAAATGAAAGTGACCATAGAATGGTATATGACGCTACTCTGTCTGCAAGTGATAAATGGAGGTCCATAGGCTGGAAGCTAGGATTCACTGCAGATCAGCTGGATGCCATTGTACATGAACCTGGACGGCATGGGGAAGATGATTGGTATATGGCCATGCTGAGGAGGTGGTTGGACTGGGCACCACCTGACCACACTTATCCTTCTCTTCAAAGTCTGACATCAGCTCTTTGTGCAGTGGGCAAGGAGAGACAGGCAGCAGACCTTGGTGTGAAGTATAGATCGATGCATGTAATGATATGATATTGCAGTTTATTTCAATGCACCTTGCTAATTTTATTTCTTAATAATGTTTTTTACTTTAAACTACAGAACATTCTTTACTTTGAATTGTAATCTGTTGATTTGTTTATGATGTCTGTTGGTGTAACTTTATCAATGGTTTATTAATATGCATTTAATCTTTATGTCTTTTTGTCATTCTAGTATACCTTTGATGGGTTGCCCCGGCAGACAAGCTCAACATGTCACCACATGTCAGCATCCTTTATCATGCATGGTCACTGAAGGGTCAGAGGGCCATCTATGTCATGTATGGTCACGAGGATCATCACTGATCATTAGGGTTGTCCAATGTCATGTGGGACAACCCTAATGTGGAATGTTATAAAATCTGATAACCAATTTAGGAACAAAATAAGCTTTTATTATAAGGTTTCTGGATTGTTATACCAGATAATATTTTCGTCTTTTTCTACTTATTATGAAGTGCACCTGTTAGAAGATGAAGGTGAGACAGGATCAAATGTCAGGTCTGCGATCTTCAAGGCTTTTAAAGAAGTGTTTACAAAAGTCGCCACAGATATGCACTATCCATGTCCATTGTATGGATTCTACTGTCCAAAGGAGTGCACATATAATGGTGTCACTTATTCTCAATACCAGCATCCTGCCAAATGTCAATTTGGTGATACAGCGCACTGGAGATGAATTGTTACTATACTGATAAACGGACTAGACTGACAGATGAATACAAGTCATGGTTTCCCAAGGTAATGTCTGTATGGACTGTTTTATGCTATTTACTGATTGATAATAGATGTATTTTTAATGTGTAATCAGTACTAAGTGTAATTATCCACTTACAACATTGAGTTTTATATCAGTCGTGGCAGATAATTTTATTCCAATTCAGATGTAGCAGCAAGAAGAGATTAATGGTATGATGTAATTCCTAACTGGTGCGATGTATGTGTGTTGTGCATATTGATTCATCGTTCCATAAGTGCATCAGATTAAGTGAAGGGTTGCATGGGATCACAAGTAAATTTCTTGCAGTAACTATTTCTGTTAAGATAACGTTGTTTGGATAGGGGAATAGAGAGATTATCTTGTAACACTTTCAGATGGACAGAGTAGAGGAACAGGAGGACATGGGGTTGGAGGTAATACAGTACCAAGTACAGGTGGTGATTTCCCAAGTGTGTCTGAGGACCCTCTTGGTAGGTTGAACACATCATGCAGTGTTGTGTCTTACAAACCACACCCCTTGGTCCAGGTGAGGATGACCTTGTGAATGTAGTGGAGCAAGTGCTGGATATAGCTGCATGATGGAAGTCCCTGGGAACAGCCCTTAGGATTAAACCTGCAGAGTTGGATACCATATCCTCAAAGAACCATACAGACCCAAATTAGTGAATGTCTCCGAGATGTCCTTCTTGCTTGGTTGAAACGATGCTATGATACCAAAAGGTTTGGTCAGCCATCTTGGAGGATGTTGTGCCAAGCGGTACACAAATCTGTTGGAGGCAATAACCCAGCATTGGCGAGGAAGATAGCAGAGGAGCATAGTGTGACTTTAGTACATGTATAGTTCAAACAACACAAGGGGGATAGCAGAGGAGCATATTAAGTATAGTTTACCTTTATATTTAAAAAAGTTAATGATATTACTGTGTGTATGTAATCTACTGAGTTGCAAGTATTTTACTCTTCATCAATCAATAATTATACATATACATTTGGCTTGGACACCACTTATTGATTGATTGTATACGTTTACCAGTTCGTACGTGCCATGCCGATAGATGGGCGTGATCATCACCTATTGGCTTGCACTCTGCGTGGGGAAACAAACACTTTCGTTATGGCGCATGGCAACGGTGTTTTACATTGAATAGTGCACGTGCGCATGGGTTAACTGTGTTGCTATGGTAACCATTTGAATTATTCGCTAGCGAAATGCCGAATCCAACAAAGCTATGGTGAGCAACCTACAGCAGCTGTTTCAGTCTTAACCTCAATATGGCTAGCGCTAATACCGGTAGGTTTTGAAATTAATTGTACGAAGTCTATTTATCCCGTACGTAGGCTTCGGTTCTGTACTACGCATACTACGTACCGCCACGTGCAGACGGTTATCATGGACCGGAGCTGCTTAAGACCTACGGCTCGGACCCTGGACTGCTGTTCTGGAAGGCGTACGGCATCCTAATGGAAGGTAATGACAGGCCAACCCCTCCAATGCGGTGGTCAAACTCCGTCCCGTCCACGTACAGACCGCACGTCAGAAGGGATCAGAGAGTTAGAGAACATTGCAGACAACATGCAGACTGAACAGAGACATGGTCCTGTGTTCCTCCATGTTGATCATCCACGCCCACAAAAAGTGCAAGACAGGTAGCGAGGGGTGAGGCCGTGAGGGGCCACGAGAGGTAATTAATTTCGCGCCAGCGCGAATCGAACCCACGAATAGGGTCAACTACCGATAAGCTTTGTCCTTACCGCTTACCGGTTATCCGATACCGTTAAGCAACCGGTAAGACACTTTCTTATTCATTACCGTTCAGTAAGAGATAATTTCTTACTAAATAGTAAACAGTCAACTTTCATATTGATTGTTGCATGTACTTATTATTCAAGATAGTGGTCAAAACTAACCGAATTAGTGTTATGAATAATTACTTGGAGGGAATTTTCGTTTTTACAATGTAGAAAATGATATATTCACAGTGACGTCAACGTAAGAAACTGTACTAATACACGGTCCACTGGTGTACAATTACGGAGAGGTCACATGATACTTGACCATTATGGTTTTTTTAATGTAATAAAGCTTCAAAAAATGAAAAGAAGCATCACAGGCAAGGCTTCTTCATCAAAAAATGCTAAGGTCTCTTACGATCAAGTTGCAATTGCAGCTTCCTTGCCAAAACACCAGGATTTTCCGGACTGCATGAGGAGGTTATCGGCCGTCGAATTAAGAAAGGAAAGCCAGAGTACGAGTTCAAGTGGGTAGGTTGGACTGCGGCACATAACACTTGGGAACCCATCACTAACCTTGCTGGCTATGAATGAATGGTCGCTGCAAGGTATATGGCAAGGAAATTATGACAAGAAGTCAAGCAGAGGAACTAATAAGGAAGGTAGCGATTAAATTAATCACTGCGACCCCACCAGCCATACAACCTATTGGGTCACGAACACCAAATGATACTATAGATGACAACAGTACAGAAAGTATCATAGAAGTGGTGAACGAAGTGATTGATGGCAATTGATTGCTGAAGCTATTATTGCAGACGACATCGGAACTTCTTTTTCTACCAAAAAAGAACATAGTGTTAGCACAGAAGGTTTTTTTTCAAGATGATGCTGATAAGATAGCCTCTAAACCCATTATGTCATACAAGGAGGAATGTGAAGTATCCCTGCAGTTTCAGCTAGGAGTGATCCATTGGTTTGGTGGCAAAAAAAATGAGAATACATTTCCTCGTATTGCAAAAATGGCAAGGCAATATCTTGGAGTTCCTGTAACTATATATAGCGCTTCAGTAGAACGAGTCTTCAGTGGAGTTGGACTGACATTTGCCGATCTTCGCAAAACCATGAAGGATTCTACACTTGAATCAATTTGTTGGATTGTAAAATTCATGCATGCAGCTGCAGCTTGCGCGTGATTGCCTGCATAGAGATCTGTGTATACATGTATATCTGACAGTTTATTTGTAATCAATACTGCAAAAAGAAGCTTGGAGAATTAATGTAGTAGATGTGCATGTTAGAAAAGATGGGAGTGACTCATAGCCTTTGGACACACCCTCTTCCTTAGTGGTAATCATTACCATTCAGTAAGAAAGCTTATCGGTAAGTTTATTATCAATAACGAAGAGAAATTTCAGTGCATAATCGACAAGAGGTATTTACTTACTGATAATTATCGATAAGCTCAAAACCTTACCGATAGTTAACCCTACCCACGAACGCATTTCGTATAGGGCCAGAAGCCTTCTCACCTCCCCCCCCCCCCCCCCCCCCCCCCCCCCCAAAAAACTATTCGCATGAGGTCTGAACTGAAAATCCTGTATCCGCCTCTGGTACGAATAGCGCAGCGCTACAGTGGCCCGGTAGGTCGCATAACAAAACAGTAGACATATGAGCGATATGGCACAAAACATACGACACAGAGACCAAATCGGATTTGGCGCAAAACGTATGACGGATTTGGCGCAAAACGTATGACGGATTTGGCGCAAAGCGTACGACGGATTTAGCGCAAAGCGTAAGACGGATTTGGCGAAAAACGTTTTTGGGCGTTGCCCAGGACCGGATGTCGGACAACGGAAGTAGATTTTGATATAAACGGCAGGCAGGCAGACAAATGGTGGAGGTGTGTGTATGGGATAGTGGAAGTGTGTAAGGATGATGGAGGTGTGTGTGTAGGGGATGGTGGAGGTGTGTGTAGGGATGGTGGAGGTGTGTGTAGGTGATGGTGGAGGTGTGTGTAGGGATGGTGGAGGTGTGTAGGTATGGTGGAGGTATGTGTAGGGGATGGTGGAGGTGTGTGTAGGGATTGTGGAGGTGTGTGTGTAGGGGATGGTGGAGGTGTGTCAGTGTAGGGGATGGTAGAGGTCAGCCCCGGATCCAGGATTCGGCTATGGGCTGGGGCGGTTTTACGAAACGCGGGGGGGAGGTGTCTGCGAGCCATACGATGATTTATATCTTCCTTTGTGCGCACGTGCGTGGTGTGTGGAGTGGGGGGGGAGGGGACAGCATTTGGTACCACAGGGTGGCATTTCATATAAATGGGGGGGGGCGCCCCCCCACCCACAAGCCTATGCTGGATCCGGGGCTGTGTGTATATGGGATGGTGGAGGTGTGTGTAGGGGATGGTGAGGTGTGTGTAGGGGATGGTGGAGGTGTGTGTAGGGATTGTGGAGGTGTGTGTAGGTGATGGTGGAGTGTGTAGGGGATGGTGGAGGTGTGTAGGTATGGTGGAGGTATGTGTAGGGGATAGTGGAGGTGTGTGTAGAGGATGGTGGAGGTGTGTAGGGATGGTGGAGGTGTGTGTAGGGAATGGTGGAGGTGTGTGGAGGGGATGGTAGAGGTGTCTATGGGATAGGTGGAGGTGTGTAGGGGATGGCGGATGTGCACATGTGTTGGGTGATGCATATATCAGTGTGGCATGTGCTTTTTACTTCACCATGTTAGTGGATCCATCCTCATCCTTCACCCCTCCCCTCCACATCCTTCTCCCCTCCCCTCCACATCCTTCACCCCTCCCCTCCCCTCCACATCCTTCACCCCTCCCCTCCCCTCCAAGAAACATGCCAATATTAATTTGAACATGAAGATTTGTATCCATAGCTACTGTACGTATAACTACAACGTGTAACTAAATGTATTGTAATGACTGATTACATAGTACACACATGAAACTAAATTGAAGCGAACTTACAAAAAAGGACAGCATTGATGATGATTCAGTTCCATTACAAAAGGGGGCATGGAGGCGTGGTTAGGGTGGAGTCAAAAAGGTGACGGGAGCATTATATGTCAATGTCTGATGTGGGCATCAGTTTTTGGCGGCCATGCTGTTCACATCTTCATACTTTGGCTGGCCCCACGCATACCGCCCATGGTTGCGATGCGACCCATGGACATTACCCGGAAAGAGGCGAGAGGCAGCTGCTGTGGGCAGAACCCCCTTGACGTAACAATGGAGGGAGGCTGAGGCTATAACCTCTGTCTCTTAATGTCTGTGTGTGTGTGTGTGTCTGTGTGTGTGTATGTGTGTGTGTGTGTGTGTGTGTGTGTGTGTGTGTGTGTGTGCGTGCGTGCGTGGCATATGGTATGGAAGTTGGCATTTCGAAAATCCAAATGGAGCACACCACACCTGAGTTGGCTATCTGGAGCTTCCTTCATGCCCCAAGGGTTGATACACCAATCTCTTCGAGATCTTCCTCTGTCATGGTCAGGAAAGTGGTGAAATCCACCTGTAGGGCCCGAGGAGGGGAATGGAGGGAAGGGGAGAAGGATGTGAAGGGGAGGTGTGAAGGATGTGGAGGGGAGGGGAGAAGGATGTGGAGGGGAGGGGCGAAGGATGTGGAGGGGAGGGGAGAAGGATGTGAAGGGGAGAAGGATGTGAAGGGGAGAAGAATGTGAAGGGGAGGGGTGAGGGATGTGGAGGGGAGAAGGATGTGGAGGGGAAGGGCGAAGGATGTGGAGGGAGAGGTGAAGGATGTGGAGGGGGTAAAGCGACTTGGTGAAGTACATATACACGTGCCACACAGGTATATGCACCACCCAAAACATGTGTACAGGTTTCCACCATCCCCTACACACCTCCA